>JAYKKT010000061.1:16702500-17080000 GCA_036023115.1 Brasenia schreberi
ATATTTATTCCTTCTCCTCATAGGTTGCTTACATTGGAGAAATCCACCACAATGTTATTACTCAATTAGCAAAAATGTCTTTGCTTATCACCAATTTTAAGAGTAAAAAGTCCACCCTCCAAGCTCAAATTTTGTCTCAAAGAATAGCTCAAGATCCTTTATCAATGACGCCATGAACTGTTTTCTTAAATTTCTTGGGTACAATAAGATCTCAACTCCTTGAACTCCTAAGATCTACTACTCGTGAAGTAGAAGTCATAGTATCTCGAGAATCACAAGAGTTGCATACATTTTTGTCAATCATGAAGCCTTTGAAAAGGATGCTCAAACCTATGTTCCTAAGCCTAGTGGGCTCGAGGAATATTAGAACAATTTAAAAGGAATTATTTAGAGGATGTTGAGATAGACTAAGTAGGTCGAGGGGTGTCATACTAGAGAACTTGATGTTATCATAAGTTCTCATTAATAACTAATATTAAATGTTCAATCATATTTGCATGCACATACCTACCATTTTGCTCCATTAGGCTTTTGTTCTTTACTTTTCATTCTTTCAAGGAATCTATGTAAGCTAACCTAAATGCCACTTAGCATTCATTGTATGACAAATCTCATTGTTTCTTAGTAAATATTGCTGCCACCTTAGATATCATATTGAATAATCATATGAAACCACACAAATCAATGTCGACAAGACATCACATCTTCTACAATCTATAAAGCACAAGGATTTTACTTTCTCTATTAAGCTTTGTGGAAACTATTGATCATATGCTTGCACTTCAGTTTCCCAAGAGAAATCAAGTGAGTCCTTTATTTTTATTGATCATCTCAATTTTCATGGAAACCCAACTCTTTCCGAAATTCCAACCTTGGGTTACCATGTGTCTTGGTTTGTTGATTCAAACTATTTCCTTCTGAACTCCACTATATCTACAAAAGAAAATCTTAGAATTTTCAAGGAGATGATCATTTTGAAAATCGGATAGGACCTCAGGCAACAACTGTGTTATTTATGCAGGTTATCCTCAAGAGACTTCTTAATTAAATCGATGATCAACCTATTAGTAGCTTTGTCTTAACCATTCAACTAAGCATAACAAGGACTTCAATGTACTAATTTGATACCAAAATCTTGAGAAAGGTCATTACCTTTTATCCGATGAGCATTGTTCCTTGGTCGGCCATAATTGATTGTGGGATATCGAACCGAAAAATGATATGATGGTTGATGAACTTGATTATATCATCTTGGGTCACCGCTTTCAATAGCAATTCCTCAATCCATTTGGTGAAATAATCTATAGCCACTATAATATATGCCTCTAATAATTTTGGGTAAATTTTTGCAATTAGATCCACATCCCATGTCCTAAATTCTCGCAATTTAATGCTTGGATGTAATTATGATACAACATTGGCACTTCTTCATATATTCAATGCATTATTGATGCATTGTAGGCCAATAAGATTTATGTTGATATATCAACTATTTTATTTGGGTCCCGAACGATATGCCCCACAAATTCCTTCATGGATCTCGACCATCACCGTTCGAGCTTCTCTTGTGCTCAAGCACTTCAATAGCAGGCCCTCCCAGTTTCACTTATACAAATCACCATTAAACAAAGTATAATTTAGGGTTCTATGTTGGGTTTTAGCATATGGGTATTGCGATAGTTGATATAAGTATTGTATCAACAAGTCCCTCTAGTCACTGGGTTCCTCCGATCCTTGTTTCCTTTCAGTGATCAAGGACATTGATGAATATGACTCGAGGTAGACTGAGCTAAGTTGTTTGATACTTGATTCTCATCTCTTGGGATATATGACAACTTTACTTTGGCGAAAGCTTTTAGTAAGGTTTTCTCTTGTTGGTGTAAAGGTTGTAGATTGAAACTAAGAAATTGATAGTCCTTTATAAGTTGATTGAGCACAACTTCAAAATCACCATAGACCTCTACCTTTTTCACATCAACAGTTGATATCAGGCTTACGCCAAAAAACAAAGCTTGATATTCTACTTCATTGTTGGTGAAGCCTGACTCCAAAGACATAGTAAGAATTTTCACTTTCTTATAGGAGAAATGATAACTACTGCTTCTAAGGCACTTATAAATAAGGCTCACATAGGCATAAAGAGTCACTAGAAGAGTGTTGGGGATTGGTTTGATGGGGGATTCTTTTTGTAGTAGGCCTAACTTCTCACTTCAAGATCTAAGATAGAGAGGTTTAAAAGCTATTCTTTGGAAGTTGGGACATTATATGGTTTTGAGACTGGACTATACGAGGTGAGAACATTGATGACAAAGGTGTTCTAGAACATTGATGACAAAGGTGTTCTAGTTGTTGGCAGTGGTGCTATTCCCATTGCCTTTCTTCTAGAATGCTTTCACTTTGGATTTTTAATCCACCCTTGTTGAATGACATCCCCTACTTGTATACCCACCTTATACAATTAATGGGCTATCAAATGGTATCTTGCTTGTTAGGTTGGCCTTAGGATTTTACTAACATTCTCACTTGGTCTACATTTGTTAGGAGAGACCTCATTTGGTGAGCCCGATTGACAAAAGATGAAAAACTCTGCTCCCATAGTATGGAGTTTTTCATCCAATTCATACACCTTCACTACACTTGGAATCGTCAAATATAATCGACCAAGGTTGTTTGACAATCATGTTTTGTACAACATCTAAAGGATCACCCAGTTTAATGCACACAAAATGCACTAGGAATTTGGCCACTACCTATCCTTTTGAGGCTTTGAGAGGGAGATGTTTCAAATCAAATGGACATAGCTTGATCGCCATTTTAACCACTTGCACCTCAATCATCAGAAGATAACACTCTAAATTCGTATACCCGTGATACAAGGTCAAACACAACTTTTTAATTGGAGAATATCAGGATTCTGTATCAGTGAGCAACCAACTCAAATATAAAATAGCTCACATGGTATTGTCATTAGTATCCTACAAAAAAAGGGTACTAACGAAATTTTCTATCAAAATTATATAGTTTCAACTATTTTCAGGAAACTAGAGGTGCCAACATTGGTGGTTTTGCTAGATAAGCCTTTATTCTTTTGAATGCAATTATTATTTTGGATCCCAAATAGAGTCGTTTGCATCTTTCAACTTGAGTAATGCTTTTAGATGGGTTATCTTCGTCTCGGGCAGCCTTGCATCAACCATGAAGCCCAAGAAATGTCCAACACAAACTGCAAAAGTATTGTTGTTAGGATTTATTTTTAAATATTGTCTTCACAATCATTGAAAAGACTACTCGAGAACAAACAAATGTCATTCAAAATCTCTAGAATTGACCACAATATTATCAATATATATCTCCAAGATTTTCCCAATTAAATCATGAAAAATACATCTCCAACATTCTTGATCCAACATAGCTTAACCACCCATTTATAAATCCCTAATTCGCTAAGGCATTAGAATGTCATTTTATATGTATCCTTGGGGTTTACATTGATCTCGATTTATTCTAAGATGTCATCCATGACTGATAAGATCCTATAAATGGCAGTTGCATTGATCAACATATAGGATATCGGCATAACATATTAATCCTTAGGCATAGCTAGATTAAGGTGGTTGTAGTTTATATACACCCACAACTTCTTGTTTTTCTTAATTACTAGATAAATATTAGATAACTAGTCTACATACTAGGTTGTTCTAACAAACTTAGCCTCTAGAAGACATTGAATCTCTTGTTTGGTTGGTGGAAGCATTTCAAGCTTGAATCTCCTCGAGGTTGCTCGTGAGGTCAGAGCATCCCTATCTTCAATGAAATAGTGAACTCTACCAAGTTTGAAGGTAACCCAGTATCTCGTAATACTCTCAAGCAAAATAGTCTTTATATTTCTTGAGTAACTCATTCAAACATGACTGATTTTAATGCTCATCTTTATCAGTCTAATCATTCCTTTCGAACTCAAATTCACCTCTACCAAGGGGTTTGCTGGAATAAAACTTGGGTCATCCTTTGGAGCAATTAAACTATGCTCATCCTCCAACGGGTAATCGTTGCTTGAATGAAGAGACAATCGTTCTGCTTCCAAACACCTTGCAATAGCTCATCCTACTTTGTTATTCAGAAGGGGCAACCTCCACTCAATGGAAGCTATCTTTGATCACTTGGGGTTGGCCATCCATGAGTAACCTTGGTGTAAACACCCAAATTGTTTTTAGGAAAATATGTTTTTAAAATTTGTTTTCAAAAGTCCAATTTCAAGACATATGGGTTGAGACTCTGAGTCTTGATTTTTACAAAAAGTTAAAGCCCACATGAAGGAGAAATAAAGATATTTTTGGAGAGAAAGAAGAACAACATTTTTGGTTCTAAGGCGATGAAGCATACTTCACCAAAATTTTATTCCATGTGAGTCAATTATGATTGGTATTCTAATCCATTAGGTGTTTCTAACTCTAAATGAACTTCATTTAAATTTCTAGGTTACACCCATATTTACCGAGAAAAACCCTATTGAATCAAAACCAAAATCTGCTTTTATTTTAGTTGTTCATGAGATTTATTAAAACAATTATTTATATTAGATATTAATATAGACTAGTTTTTATATTTATTGTGTATAGAAATTTTGAAACTTACATGCACATTCAATGCACCAAATGAGAGTCTATTTGTAAAACTAATGTTTCCAATGTGTATATATAAGGATAGTTTTTTATAAGTATGTTATATTTTGAGCATTATTAGACATAGAAATATATGAGGCAAAAATTTCATGGAACACACTTGTCATGCTCCTCTTTTTCTTTTATCACCATCATTTTGTCAAAAGGTTTTATATTTATATTTATTTAAAAACAAGACAAAAAGGGAGTCCTTATTTATAAAGCTTATTATAAATTTATGTACATTGATCAAATCATTGACTCAATTAAGCCTAAGTCTGATTTGAACCTAGCCTAGGTGACCCAAGCTTGAACCCACATGTGTTCTAGTCAACTCATGTCTATGATTCTAAAAATTTTCTTAGTCGAATTCCTTAGTGAAGTACTATGTTAAAAATTTAATTTTGAGTCAAGCCAAGCCCACCTTAGCCATGGTTCATCTCACCTCATTGGAATCAGATCCACATCAAGCCACAATGGATCATTCACTTTGATGCTTCATGACTAACAATTTTCAAGCTTCATCAATGTTTGAAGTCAAGACAGGCACTCAAATTGGAATCGACCTACCCTTGGCCTCTCATTGTATCATCTCCCAATTGCCTAAGAGTTGCAATACAATCAAAGCAAGGGAGATCTACCAATTCCCTAGCCGACCACTAGGGAAGACCTGCCAAGGAGAACCACTGTTGTCCAATATCTCCAACTTTTGAGTTCAATGCTCCTTTCTTATCGTTAACTTCTGATTTTTATTTTCTTCTCTCTTAGATCCCTTAGGATTCTCCCTTATTTATTTTAGGTCGGTAAAACCGTTAGTCTTATACCCTTAACCCTTGTAGTACGATGGTACCCTTAGTTCATTGTGTTGCATCATACCTTAGTTATTTTAATTATGCACAAATTCTTTAAAACACCATAGCCGCATCTTATTGTCTCCCTGGTTCCCTTTTGAAATTCTGCTTATATAGTCACCAACCCTGATTTAATCTCAGCATCTTAGGCATTTATTAATCCCCTCTAATCATGTCCTAAACTCCCGATTCTCTTACGTTCTGGTTTTGTTACATCATATCACCACATGCATCACAAGCCTTACTCTTTACATCATAATATTCATAGTTATTTCAATTGTTGCTCAACCGTAGTAGAGCGAATCCCTGAAATTGCACCATAGACATATTCTCAATTTTCAGTTTTCTTCACATCATTCATTAACCCCTTTTCATCTTAGGATAAAGCCAATTCCTCAATTAGGGCATTCATATAAAACCAATTTTCTTTGCATTACAGGAACCTGGTCATTCAGTTGCATACACTGTAGTTATTTCTG
Organism: Brasenia schreberi; assembly: GCA_036023115.1. Taxonomy (NCBI): domain Eukaryota; kingdom Viridiplantae; phylum Streptophyta; class Magnoliopsida; order Nymphaeales; family Cabombaceae; genus Brasenia; species Brasenia schreberi. The sequence continues at coordinate 16,708,492 of JAYKKT010000061.1, forward strand.
TTATCTTGGTTACATCAACCTAGCTGTAGTTCTTAGTCTCCTTGAACCCCAATTTTTCATCCCTAATAACATTGTCACATTCATACATACACTTCTGCACCTAGGCAACACGTAGTTATTTTAACATTCAAATAGATATTTCCACATTTAGGTTTATTTCTAAAATTTCCAGCATAAGCATACATCTTAAGGATACACTCTTAGCATAATATACTGATAGTTTCAGGATATCATATAGATTATTTAAGCATATCATATAGATTATTTCAGGATAGCATATAGATTATTTTCAGCACACTTAGATTTTATTCTTGCATATAAGTTCAACACTTACTTTTATTTCTGCATGTCACCATATAGTGCTTGCATTATCCCATATTAATTAGAATCATCCAATCCACATTAGTGCCAATTGACCCAAATTAGGCCCATATTCATTTAGAAGTTCATAACCCATATTAGGTCCATACTCAATTAGAATCCTTACCCATTTAGGATCCATGTCCACTTTAGAACCAAATCTCAATTAGAACCCGTATCCAATTTAGAACCAAACCCCAATTAGGACCTAAAACCACTACAATAGGAACCCTTTTGTGCTCACATTTCAATTCAAGCATTTAAGAGTTTTTACCCTTAATTAGCCAAGCAATTTATAGTGCAAGAATCAACCCTTGACTGTTGGAGTAAGAAGGTAATTGTGAAAAGAAATTAAATAGGGCTCATAATGCAAAAAAGAGTGAATAAAAGGTGAGTCCTCCCAAACTTAGTTTTTATTTACTTTTAAATAATTAAAAAGATTGGATACAAGTGAAGGTTTCGTAGAACCAAAAATTTGTATAAACTTGAGAGTTAGCTATATATCGGCTTGATCAAAAGTGAAACCTCAAGGAGTCAATTGACACAATCTCACATCATCCAAAGCTTCGAGGATGATTATCGAGTTGACCCAAGGCGAATAGAATAACGCATTGGATGCTTAAACATCGGCTATGAAAGGATTCTCTTCTGCATCAATGACTTCAATCGTTTCGTTAGTCTAGAATATTAATTTTTAGTGTAATATTGATGGCACGTAGTAATTGGAATGTATCTAATCTCTTTTGAGGAGCAGAGAATGTCTTGGGTTAGCATCAACTACAAAGAATGGATTAGCTGAGGTCCTTGACCCTATTGTAAGTTCAACAACTATAACCCCTCTTGTGATTGATGGTTCTCCAAGTTAGAAGTTATCCTTCTTATTTGCTAAGGTATTATATGGTATCACATTGAGTACTACACCACCATCAATGAACACATGTTCAAAAGGGTGACTATTCACCACAACTATGATGCATAATGGTCAGAGGTGCCCTGTAGCAACTTCGTATAGTTCCTCAAACACTATCTACAAGTCAATGCTATGGACCAACACCACCCAATCTGGTTCGTTCGCAAAGAAATCATCATCTTTGATAGGCCACAAATCCCTCGCGGGGGCAAAACCTGTTGATAGGATAATGACTTATCCTCCTAGCATACTTCATTGGATATGTAAGTTTCGTTCGAAAAATGATATCTTCAACAACTTCCTCTAATTCATGTTGGATAATCACTCAAGTTTGTGGCTATTCCGCAATCTACCTAGAGCAATCACGATTGTTACATAACTAGAGAACTCTCATGTGTTGGCCCCCTTGTCAACTATGGAGAACTCGAATGCATTGGCCTCACTCGGACAGAACACTTTGAATCTCTTTATTAGAGGCACGTGAATTTTGCTCATCAACTTCCTTTACATGGTCAGCCATATAAGCTTGGAGTATCTCTCTCTAAAGGATGGTGACCATTGCTATTCTTTGGCTCACCCCTTCTTCATTGGGATTGCTAGCTGCTTACCATCCCTTTTTCCATTCATGAAAGATTGCTTCCATCTACTCTTCAGTATCCTTAGATAGGAAATATTGACAACCTTTCAATTGGGCATCCTTTGCATCTGCTTTCTTTTCTTCTAATATTGTATGGCTCTCTTTTGGAGAGCCTCGAGATTCAAATGGAAGTTTATCACTTTCTTTCATTATCAGAGAAGATAGACTCAGCTCACATTGCTTACTTTTTCTCCACCCCCTAGCGTAATCACACTTCGATTCCTCATCAGATTCTCGTAAGATTCAAGACTGCTTATTTAGGATATGACTTATTGGGCCATCAGGTATTCCGGTAAACTTTAGATTTCTTCTACAATTCTCTGAGCCCGTTGTTTTTGAGTTTGAGATGGTGGCCAATAATGGAATGAGGGTCACACATTCAGTCAAGAGTTTTCTGGTCATGGGTCAACTTTCAATGAGTATGCACTATGTTTAATCAGACGACCTCGCAATGGTGAATGATTTCCTTTTGCTGAGATATCCAACTAGGTTAACCATCTTGTACGCATATTGTATTGGCTCGAGACTGGCATCGTTGATGGTGGTTTAGTATAAGCTTGGTTTTGCCCTCAAGCTTGAATTAGGGGTGTGCACGATGAGACACCATAGCGGTTGAGATTGGACATTGCCTCGACAACAAGGTTGTTTCATCTCGTGTGACTGGATGGAACTTTGTCGGTGGTTAATTTTGGGTCAGGTCCAGATCTATATTCAGTGACCCTTACAGGACAGCTGTCAGTGTCAGATATAGAAACTCTTTTGGGTGGGGCGAATAGCCCCTTAACTGGTTTCGAGTTGGGCAAACTATTTATTATAGCCCATGGATTTCACCATGGGCTATAAACTTTAAGCTGATTTTCAAATTTTAGCTCAACGTAGATGCGTCAGTAGCTGCCCTACCATATATGGCGTGATCAACATTCTTCAGTTTCCAGTCTCTTCTTCTTCACAAGTCAATCGGCTAAAGTGGGTCTGCCATTGCATATGCATTACGTAACCTATTAAGCACCTTCACCCACAAAGGAGCCATCCATATAAGAAAGTTGCATTAGACCCTTCATTAGTAAGTGACGAAATACTCACGCTCTATAGCCCGTCCTCCTAGAGATGCCTTCCTTCCGGAAGGGTCGGTGAGGCACGTCCTTCATATGCACATTTCACATATATCATTTTTTCTGGTAGGAACCTGCCTAATCCCAGCTCACTCGAAATCTCAAAAATTCTTGAGTCAGCCACCACCACATATATATACATAGATAGAGGAGAAATACAATTTTTTTTGGATGTGAAATACAAGTGCACCTTACTCAAAATCTAAAAAATTATTGCATGTCATTGTATATGGAGAAATACAATTCCTTCGTGAACGTGAAATACAGGTGCACCTCATCCTGGAAGAATTCCTTAATATGTTACTGATCATATGGTTACTTTCATGGCTGACTTGAAAGCCATCTCAGGGTAATTGTAGGCTTTGCCACTAGACGTCGAAGAGGGGGGAAAGTTATTATCTATTGGAATAACATCTACATGAGAAGTTGACAAGGGGGCATCAGCAGCCCATGTTCAACGTCTGCCTGCGTAGGCATTTACACCTTAAGGTGGTAGGGAAGTCGAGTGAAGTGCATTAGTCGTTAAAACAAACAAAATTGTTAAAACAAAAAAATATTTTTGAAGTCAGATAGGAGAATCATCATCTATATGCTACAGTTACCGACATCAGCTTGATATGCCGATACTTAGTTTTTAATTAGTGTTACTAACAATGTCTTTGCATGTGAAAATTTCAAAACTGCCTTAATAAGCAAAATACCTGGAAATGCGTTCTGTCTTCCTTTAAGAAATGGGTTCCGTGTCTCGTATGTGACTCATGTATACACGGGACATTGCAGGGAGCCTAGTTAATTGAGGTAATTAAGCTTTTCTCTTAATGAGGACTCTTACTAAGAACCACACATTTGATTGTCCTCACTAAAATGGATGCATGTAGTTGCCCTATAGATTGTGAAATTGGTTCTCTTGTAAGAATTCAATCAACACCCGGTAGAGATCCCGTGACAGACTATTGCGAGTCGTGAGATCACTTCTCTACTATGTTAGGGTTACACAGCTTGCATCCAGTTCAATCACGCAGACGAATTTAGCATGGCGAGGTCAGTAAATGCATGCAATTGAAAAATCTAGATATAGATCTAATATTGTAGCGAGATAATTTGGCAAAATTAGCTAAGTTGGAGGTGGAGAAATTCTGGAAGATCATCCCTAGACTGGTTTCCGACATATTTATAATCTATGTATTATTCTTTTCTTACGAATATACCTTGTAGGGTTCTGCCTAATCCTGCCTACCTTTGGAAAAAAGTGAGTTTAATAAATGCTAATTTGTAAATCTTCAAAACCTTGGGGCTTTGGTAGTTTTTTTTCTTGGTTACAAGAGGAGGTCAAGGCCTCACACACACATCCACACATGCACCTTCTAGGAGTTGAACTCTCCACCACCAGCAACGGTGATAGATCACCCTGCTGTTGAGCTAACACTCTGGGTGCCTCTTTGGTGGTTTTTGTTAGATATGCAAATGTAATATTGCGGGTGCAAATCAATCCATGTTTTAAGTACAACATTTGAATGCATTTTTTTTGTGAACTTGCTACCGGAAGATAGATTTCTAATTATATTCATGCAGTTGGATCCTTCGCGTTCTACACTCTAAAACGTGAGAATGAATTCGATGTGAGAGGAATAAGTCTTATGCTTGTTTAGGGTGTGAGTGGGATTCTCTCTTTCCAAAGAGTTGAGCTATGATGATTGTTTAAGGGATTAGTTGGATTATCAGAAGAACTCTCTTGCAAGGAATCATATCAAACCTAGCTGGACATATCCAAGTTCAAGCTTTGATCAAATGAACTCACCCAGTGGGCATGATTTCATTGGATCAGAAAACCTTGGTTGCCTTCAAACTGAGCCAAACCAAACCAAGATGAAGACATACCCAAGTTCGAGCTTTGATTATGAGAATATTGCTAGGAAAGCGTTTTATTTGAACCAAACCCAAATAGGTCTAATATGTAGTAAAAAATGCTTCTGTTGCCTTTTGGATCAAGCCTAACCAAACAAAGCCAAAGTCAAAGCCATAGCCCAAGTTCAAGTTTTTAATCAAATGAGTTGTGTTTAGAAAAGCATTAGGTTAGAGTATTTGAACTACATAAAGTGCTCTCTCTTATTTAATATGAGATTAAACGTTGAAAAAAGAAAGGTACCTCTAGAAAATAGGTTTTAATCAGACCTGTTCAAAGTTCTGGGACAAGACTCCAACATGAGGCCACAAAATCTTGAAGTCCCCATTCCCCATATCAGTGGGACTCGATCTAGTAACTTCAGCTTAACACCTTCACTAAAAGATCTAGTAAAGCCACATGAGCGATCGTCTCAAGGTCCAAATGTACCATCAATGTAATATCTACAAAGTGTTTGAGAATGGCTGCTGCTGTAATAGCAGCGCTTTATAAGTTAAATATATGTCCCAATCAAGAAAATCATACAATTTCGGACTGGTCTTTTTGTTGTTTCAGAGCAAAATCTGATTTATGAAATCTCATGGAACATGCATCAATAAAATCTTGTTAACGAGAAAAGTTGGATGACGTGTGGTTAGAGCTGCTAAATGAACTAAGCATTATCTCTTGAGGTAGCTTAATTTCTTCTTGCAGCTCCTCCATACACAACATATACAAAAGATGTCTTTGGCAGAAATGAAGATGTTGAGATGGATGAGTGGTCATACAAGGAAATACCATATATTAGAAACAAATTGGGAATGGTGCTAATAGAGGACAAAATAAAAGAATATCGTTTAAGATGATTTGGACCTATAGAAAGAAGATCGAAAGAAGTGTTTGTACGAAGGTATGAAAAACTAGATTTTAAAAGCATTAAAAGAGGTAGAGGATGACCACAAAAGTGTTGGAAAGAAACAAAAAACAATGGTCTAACTTATGTTGAGTGAACTACTAACATGACACAATATAGGGCTATGTGGAAACAATGAATCCGTGTAGCCGATGCCATCTAGTATAGGAAAATGCTTAGTTGTGTTGTTGTAGCTCCGCATACACACACATGCATCTGGAAGACTAAGATTTTTACTAAGAAAACTAGTGAAACTTTAGAGGCTTATAAGAAAGCAAAGAAGGAAGCGGTTAGTGAAGCAAAAGCTAAAATTTGGGAGGATTTATATAAAAAAACTTAAGTCAAAAGAGGGTGAAAGAAATATTTTTAGGATAGCTAGAGTTAGAGATAAGAAAACTAAAGATATTAATTCTACTAGATGCATCAAAGACGATGATGAAAAAATTCTAGTAGCAAATGATGATATAAGAAATATATAAAAAAACTATTTTTATAAGCTTTTTAATGAAAATAAAGATGTTAGTATTAGCTTAGGAGAGTTAGCCAAATGAGAAAAGTATATAAACCATAATTTCTACTGACTATTCAAAAGAATGAAGTAAAAAAAGCTCTTAAACATATGAAGGGTGGTAAATCAGTAGGACCAAACAATATTCCTACATAAGTTTGAAAAATTCTAAGAGAAACAGGAATCACTTGACTCACAAGACTATTTAATGAAATATGGAGAAACCAAAAGATGCCCAAGGAATGGAGAGCGAGTACACTTATACCCATATATAAGAACAAAGGAGACATTTAAAATTATGCGAGTACAACAAAGAACCAATTTGGATTGATACCAAGCAGGTCTACTGTTGAAGCGATTCACCTTTTGAGACATCTTATGAAACATTTTAGAGCAAAAAAGAAATACCTTCACATGATATTTTATTGATCTAGAAAAAGCTTATGATAGGGTACTGAGGGAGGTTCTTTAGAGAACCTTAGAAAAAAGAGGTATCCCATTGACATACATAAACCTTGTAAGAGACATGTACGATGGTGCAAAAACATGTGTGAGGATTCATGAAGGAATGACAGACTTCTTTGAAGTTAATATTGGGTTACATCAAGGATCAACTTTAAGTCCATATTTATAATGGTGATTGATGAGTTAACAAAACATATTCAAGATGAAGTATCTTGGTGTCTGTTATTTGTAGATGACATTGTATTAGTGGAGGAGTCTAAGAAAAAAGTTAATAGAAAATTGGAACTATGGAGAGAAACATTAGAAAGCAAATGCCTTCGACTTAGTAGAACAAAGACAAAATATATGGAATGTAAGTTTGATCATTTGGTTACTTCAGAGGACATAGAAATTAAAATTGGCACAAATTGCATCCCCCAAAAGGTTGGTGTATGTTATTTGCAAATGACATTGTGTTAGTGGAGGAGTCTAAGGAAAAAGTTAATAGAAAATTGGAACTATGGAAAGAAACATTAGAAAGCAAAGGCCTCCGGCTTAGTAGAAGAAAGACAGAACATATGAAATGTAAGTTTGATCATTTGGTTACCTTAGAGGACATATAAATTAAAATTGGCACACATTGCATCTCACAAAAGGAAAGTTTTAAATACCTAGGGTCAATTTTTCAGAGTGATGGAAGAATTGATGGAGATGCTGGTTGGTTAAAATGGAGAAGAGCATCAGGTATTCTTTGTGATAAGAAGATACCATTAAAGTTAAAAGGTAAATATTATAGAGCAACAATTAGGCCTGCCATGTTTTATGGTTATGAGTGTTGGGCAGTTAATCATCAACATGTACAAAACATGTGTTTGACAGAAATGAAGATGTTGAGATGGATGAGTGGTCATACAAGAAAAGACCGTATACATAATGAGGTTATTAGAAACAAATTATGAGTGACACCAATAGAGGATAAAATGAGAGAATACCATTTAAGATGGTTTGAACATATAGAAAGAAGATCAGAAGAAGAACCTGTAAGAAGATACCCACTAACATGGCACATGATAGGGCTCTGTGGAAACAAAGAATCCATGTAGCCAACCCCGTCTAGTATGAGAAAAGGCTTAATTGTTGTTGTTGTTGAAGCGGTGGGTTATAGAAAAGAGAGTACGGGATTTGATCCTCAGGAGCCATCAGATGGGGGCAGAGTGGGCTCTAATAACAAGTTTTCAGTGCGAGGCGGGTGGGGGTGGGGTGAAGATCAGTTCCATCCTACTCCATTGCCATCCCGGCTTTGGAGTTTCTATACCAGGTGGTCCCTATTGAAGATCTCTCAAACGGTAATCTCTCCAGGTAATAAATAGAACATCAAAATAAAAAAAGAGCTAGCCATTACCACCAGATTCTTTATCCAGTGTCGACCACTTCTGAATTTCTAGTCACATGGAGATAGATAAGTCCAGCAGAAGGAGTCCAACCGGAATGAAGATGCATCTCTGACAAGTATTCTTCATGAAACGTAGGCGATTGCAGCCTTTTCCTTTCTGATAGATACAAGAAAACTAACACAACTTGCAGTCAGATTTTGACCTATAGCCCAATTGGCAAACAGTCCATAAGTTCCCCATTTGTAGTTACCAAAATTGTGAGTTGTTCCATTCTCTTTTGGTTCAGAGTCAGAAGATTTGAGCATATGCCGTATAAATATGACCAAACAAGTTTCACTAGCTAGAATTTGTGAGAGCTACCAGATAGAAGAAGCAAATTAGTGCATATAGCAGTGATTGCCATGTAGATATCATAAACTTAAGGCATTTAATAAGAAAAGCTTGAGGGTTAAATTGTCTGAAAGTGTGAGAGTAAATGGATTGTAGACCTGCTTATTAAAGGAAGGTAACCTTTTTTCTTTTTTTATTACAACTTACTCATGTTAATCAAGTTCATCAGCAGTACAAATTGAAATTTCAGAGGGATGCAGCCTCACCAAGCTGGGCTTCAATCTAGAGCATGTGGTATCACTCTGCATCGGAACATTTATCTTTCCTAGATCAAAGCATGATTTTGTACAATTTCCTCTCCAAGCAAGAAAGCTTTCAAACTCGAGCAAAATTAGACAAATTTTACAAGAAAAAGCTGCTGCAAATACATCTCGTCCAAGTTAGACATGGTAAATCATCCCAACTTCCAGTGTAGATGTGTGGGGAATGCTAAGAGCAGAAGCAGGACCTCTGCAGTTTCTCCTTAAGAAGTCGTAGCCGACATCTATTACCAACCTCTTCAAGAAACTTGACCCGCTCTTAGCTCTCACATGCGAATGGCCCAGTATGAAAGCCATGCCTGCCTCTCTTGCCTCGATCAATTCTTGTAGTTCTTCCCTCACACTGGCATCGACTTCTGGGCTCTGTGGCAGCACGAATCTGACTTGCTTTCTCCTCACAATCACTGGTGAGTTGCTTGTGCTTAGCTCATTCAATGTGCTCGATGTACCAGGTACATCTTCAACCTCTTCTACATGAGAGTGGATAGATTCTGCTGTTGGTGTTCCTACAACTGTCAACTTCTCATCCTTCTCCGAGTCATCCATTGACCATGAAGATTGCCGCCCAGATCGGATAAACTCCGCGATACTATACGCCAGCTGCTGCTCAAACTCTAGATCATCTTTGTGCATGTCTAGATATCCATATCGAGCTATGCATCTATAAAGCCGGTACTCCTTTGGCCCAATTCGGCCGACAAGGAACCGCTCTTCAGGCCGAACATATGGGACCGGAACAGATTTTGCACATACAAACACTAGGACCTGGTGGAATGCTGGAAGATTAGTGACAAAGTGCGAGAACATTGCAGGTATTCCAGTAACAAGTTCAGTATGTATAAGTCCGATTCCTGGCACCCGGACAATACCCAGACTTGGTCCGAGACTAAGCAACCACTTCATTGAGACCTTATTCTGTACATCAAACTCATACTTCTTGAGAGTACCATAGTGCCAAACATACATGATTAACATGAATATGAAAGCGAGAGCTATAGGAACCCAAGCACCTTCTAAGAACTTGATGAGAGATGCAGAGAAGTAGAGTGCTTCAATAGATCCGAAAAAGAAGATGAAGCAAATGGCAAAGATAACATTCTTGTGCCAGCATAGAACAATTACAAGAGACATAAGGCAAGTTGTCACGAGCATCACAGTTATGACTGCCAAGCCTGCATCAAGCACAAGCAACCTTATAATGTCAGGATCGATATCAGTATTGCAAGTGATGAAACAAATGGATGAAATTTAGTTGATGTTCGTTATTCAATCAGTTCTAGTCTTGACCACTCACTCGTTTAATTCCTCAAATTCTTGGTTTCACTTTTTTCTTTTCCTTTCAAAATCCCACCTTACCATAGAAAATAGCAATTTCCACTAGTCATCATGTCCACTTTTGCACTCATTTTGGTTTTGATTTCTTTCCACTCTTACAACAACAAAGGTTTCACTTGTCATTGGTGATTGGTCCTTTTCTCAAGCTTTGATTTGAGAAAAAAATGCTTATCAACAGAAGAGAAAATCTGGTGAATCTTACCTGGAGGACAATACTAATATGTTACATGCTGAATGAAGTTATTTATGCTGCAAAGCCCTCTGTACAAATGCAAGACCGCAGTCGAGCATAGCAGGTTAAACTAGTATCAGGAAGCAATTCTTCAAGACAGCTATTATCCTATATCCCCACATAACCATACAACAGGCTTGAGAGGCAGTTCTTACGACTTGGGAGTTCTCATAACACTAAAGCAAAACTAGACAATCAAATGCTTAATCTAATCTAAATTGCTGCTTACGTACATGCTTTCTACTAATTGCTGAGAACGGATGTCAAGACCTGAAGCTTTTCTCGAGTTTCTGAGAATATAAGAATTTCAAAGAAAATACAAGTATCACACGGATCAACAAGTGAAAACAATGACTTTAGCATTTAATCAACAAGAAAATTTTGGTTGGGCCAGTTGATGATTGCTTTTTCATCGATCCTTTTCCTTTTCAATATAGTTTTTGTCATGCCACATTTTCATTCCCTCTAGGCTTCCCCTCCAATATCTTTTGTTGAAATTGTGCGTGTTATAAAGAAAAAGCCTCTCCAAAAGACTTATTTAGAACTACAATGAAAATGAAAATCAACCTAAGTTCCTTCAGAAAAGAAACCTAAAAGAGAAACACCTAATATGTTACCTGAGGCATTGCCAAGGCGCTTAGTGTCCCTAAACCCAACAGTAACAGCAAGGCATAGAATCATCAAAATCCAATTGATCTCTGGAATATAAATCTGACCGTGTATCTTGTCAGACGTATGAACAATCTTCACTCTCGGAAAGCATCCTAGTGCAGAGCATTGCTTAATGATAGAAAAAGTCCCTGTGATGATAGATTGGCTCCCAACAACTGCTGCGAGTATAGCTATTGCTAGTACAGGCCACCTTAATATCTCTGAAAGAGATATCATGACATAAGACTCAATAACCAAATAGTGACTGAGCTATCCAAAAGATACCAGCAGTACCTGGCACAGACACATAGAATCCAATGTGGTATCCAGTTTGAATTACATGATGCCGTGATAAATAAGCTGCTTGGCCCATATACGCAAGGATTAGTGAAGGGTAGACTACAAATGTAAAAGCAAGCTGCAAATGGTAGAATTTATCAGGTAAGTTCCAAGTGATCTTCAGTGCTACAAGACCAAAAGACAGGTAGTGAAAGCTAAGTAAACATTAGCCACAAAAGAAAATGATCAAATGAAGCATGTCACCATGCAGAATGTGTTCAATTGATTGATTTTAACAGACATTAGATATAAATTCAACAAGGCAAAGCTTCTCTGAAATTTCCCAAGCTGCAAATGGTAGAATTTATAGGGTACGTTCCAACTGATCATCAGTCCTACAAGACCTAAAGACAGCTAGTGAAAGCTAAGTAAGCATTAGCCACAAACGAAAATGATCAAATGAAACATGTCACCATGCGGAGTGTGTTCAATTGGTTGATTTTAACAGACATTAAATATAAATTCAATAAGGCAAATCTTCTCTGAAGTTTCCCAGTTGTAAATGGTGACAATGAAATAAAACAATTCATCCCAGTAGCTTTGATAGATGTACACAACAGCAAAAGAGATAAATGGGCAGTTCAACTGCCTCTTTCATATGGCTTCAAATAATTTGACATCTTTGCTCAAGCTAAGGGAAAGGGTTTGCCTAAGTGTGGACCTCTTGGAAAGTCCTCATATACCGTTCCCTTAAAAATTTTGGCTCCCTTCCTATTTTTTCCTTATTTTTGTTACCTTACATGCTAAGTTGTTATTAACATTAGTAACTATATCCTTCTACTAATAACACTAGGCACTTGAGTTCATCCTTTTGAGCTAGGTCCAGTTTTAGTTAAGTTTGAGCAAAGCTTCACTTTTTACGATAAATGGCGCTTATGCAACCGTGGGCAGGTGTGAGTGAACTTAGTAAAGTTCAGCCAGGCATGAGTCTATGAATCAAAAACAAAATGGCATGAATCTACTAGTATAATTGGAGGTTACATATAGATGTTGACATTACTAATTTATGGGGTTACCTTGATCGATAACTGTGAGAAATGTCCAAGATCTGCAAACATGGCTTCAGAGCCTGCAAACAAGGCAGCAATTTGTTGAGAGACTTGAGACCAGTAATATCACAACCAAAAAATGATTCAACGTCTAAAAGCTCCCCACCTGTGATGCAGAGAAGGATTCCTCCCAAGGACATCCATCCTCCCATTTGCGTTTTCTTCAAGAATTTGTATATGTAATACGGTGACAGTGCTTGGTATACATAAGGATTCCAATGAACAATATTGTAGACACCAATCAAGCTGATGCATAACAGCCAGGTTATGACGATTGGTGCAAAGAGGAATGCTACTCGATGGGTGCCATAATGTTGAAGAGCAAAAAGAAACACCAATATGGTGCAGGCAATAGGAACTTCTGCATCTGAAAACTGTCAAACTTTGAGGAGACAAGCACCATAACATGATATGCATGTAATGCTTCTGGCTCATAAAATGGATCAGAAAATTCTATCAACACAGATGAACGAATTTGAAGCAGAGTTGCATTTGTGAAGAGCTTATAAGCCAAAACAAAAACCAAGCCTTTTCCAATGCTAGGTGGGCCAGCTAGAGTCATTGCCGGTCAGTGTACTTGCATTTAAAAATCCAAAATAGGAAGATCATGTTTCATAGTTTCCTTTCAACACTTTTAAGGTTCCTTGAGGCCTCTTTCTAACTTCTCACAAGACTTTTATCTATCTTGGCTCCCTACTCAAAAGTTCCTCAGCATTTTTGTAGTGTGTTCATTCTCAGAGCTATGCATGCATTATTGAGAGTTTGCGCTTACATAGCTCGTTTCAAGCCAAATGGAGGAGGATAGGACAAGTAGTTGCAAGACTTTATTGGATCTTTTGCCATGGATTCCTAGTAATATCATATTGTTCGTATCATATGACTGCAAGGAGAAACTAGGTATTGCATACATTAGATAAATAGAGCATGCACTGATTTGCAGTCATCAAAATAAGGAAGCCTAGATACAAATGTTCTTTTTCTCTTCAAGCTCTTATTGTTTCAGATTTAAAAGATGTTGCAGAAAAGAAAAGTACCAAAACTCACCAATTTCAAATGCCACAACAAAAATCTCTCTAGATTAAGCTATAAATTCCTCCAATAAGAACAAAAGTTAAAAAGATGTGTCATTTGCAAAGACAATTGACATCCCCTTAAACGATCCTGGTTGAATTGTGTTACAAAAAAATGTGATAATAAATAGTCATACACACGCTAAATTTTTCTGAAGTGCCTCGCATAGATGTAAATACGTTTGTTGCACAACTTTTCCAAGAACGGAATTACAGATTTGCTAGAAATATGATCATGCAATACTTACATTCATGTTGCCTTTTTGACATTGAGAGCTCAAGGCCTGACACAGCCGAGAAAACTGCAAAAACCAACACAAACATTGAAGGCTTCTGATACAGAATCAAACAGCTAAAAGCAATAACTCTGAGGGAACACCAAGACAAGAGATACCAGAAATTGCCGGTGTTAGAACTCCATCACCGATGACCATAGAAGCTCCTAACAAGGCTAATATCAGTAACACGCTTTGCAGTACTCTGTGTTTCTCAAGTAGTATCTTTACCCTTGATCCAATCACAGAATCAGAAGGCATGTCTTTCTTATATGTTGATAATGCTTCATCAGCAAGCTGACCATTTGGCAAGAAGCCAACCTTGGCATGCCTACAGAGGAGGGAGTACAAAGCAAAAGTTCCACCTGAATTAACAAATAATAACATCACCCTTAGTCAATTACATGCATAACGTTCAAATGCACAAACAAAGTCCCAATTTGATGTTTGATACCTTCGCCATTATCATCAGCCCTCAAAACTATAAAGACATATTTAAGAAGAGGCACCAACGTCAGTGTCCAGAAAACAAAGGAGAGGACTCCATAAATTTCTTCATTAGTCTCAGAATGATGAATATCCTCAGCAAAGGTGCTTTTGTAGACATACAAAGGGGATGTACTTAGGTCTCCATATACCACACCCAAGCTTTGATATGCCAGGGTCAGAACAGACCGCCATGATTCTCTCTGTTGGCAGTAATAAAAGAACCAGTAGATTCACAATAAGTATATACAGTTAAATTATGCACTCAACATCCTTCCAGTCAGAAAATTAAAAAGAACATTTCTCACCAGTAATCGAGGCAAATTTCACAAAACTGTTGTGTCTATGCTTTCTTGGAAAGTTTGAGAAAAAACTAAAAATGTTTTTGGTGTTCATATAGTTAGCCAAGCTGAGGATTTACAAGAACCAAACATTCCAAGAATCCAGTATTCTTAGTATGCATGCTTGTGTGTGCGTGTGCGAGCCACACACACACACACACAGAGAGAGAGAGAGAGAGAGAGAGAGAGAAAGAGAGAGAGAGAGAGAGTGAGAGAGAGAGAGACCTTAACAGGGTTTCTGTAAATCCCACCTTCAAGATCCATGAAATGAGAAGCTAGAGTTGCAACTGTACGACAGAACAAAATCTTGGCGCACCTCACGCGGGAGAGATGCTGCAAACGCTCAAATCAGCGGTCCTAAGAATAATCAACGACAAGTGCCAGCAGCTGCCACTAGACCTGTCCGGTTCCACAGCTGAACCGAACCGCTCCCTTGAGTTCGGGTTCTACTGGTTCTAGTTCAATGTGTGTTTCGGTTCTGATTCCAATTGTAGACTAAAAAAGCATAACATACATTATTTTTTTTAAAACATTAATAAAAAGGCCTTGGATCCGTCGGTTTCATTCTCCTCTAGGTGAACATTAACCAAATCATGGAGTTTACTGGTTCCAATTTGATTTTAATTCTTAGTCAACCCATCGGGGCGGGTTGGAACCAGACAAGTCTTTCTAAGTGGAATAAAAACCGGAACCAAACTGTGAAACCCCGCTTTTATTTGGTCTTGGTTCTGGGTCAATCGATCACTTTAACCATAATACACATATATACATATAGAAGAAAAACCGAGTTAGTATCCATTGTTTCATCAGCTATAAGATATCAAGTTAATGCATTATACCATGAGAGTACTAGAGTTACAAGAAGAAGGTTGATACAAGTATATACATGGATTTATACCAAAAAGATCTATCAAAATTATTTACTTATTAAGACATCTAACAGAAAAACTTAGGGTCAACAGTAAGTGGCTCCATGATTAATGATCTAGAGAAAACGTACGGGCACTGAGCAAAGATATTCTTTGAAAAATCTTGAAGTAGAGACAACTAGACATAAGGACATAATGATAGAGCAATATATAGTCTCGTCTGAATACACAAGTTGATAACGAGATATAAGGAAATATATGAAATACATGTTCCACTTTTGAGTACAAAGTCATAAATCTCTAAATTTGATCCACATTTCATCCCTTGGGGCAGGTTGGGATTGAACAGGTCTTCGTTTTGGTTCTCCTTTAAGTGGAACCAGAACTGAACTGTTGGGTTCTTGAGTTCCAGTTTGGTTTTGGGTCAACCCGTCAGAATGGGTTAGAACCACATAGGTCTAGTTGTCACAATACATACATACACACACACACACACACACACACATATATAAGAAAACTGGGTTATGTTAAACCTTGACACGTTTAATCATGTTTGTCTCTTGCTTTTTTGGTTTCATTAGTATAATTTAGAAAAACTTAGGAGGTTTGGAGAAAGGATGAATGACAATCTTATTACGTTACTCATGCCTTTAAAAGCAATAATCGATGAGTGAACAACGTGAATGGTGAATAAAATCCAATTAATATAGAGAGAGAGAGATGATAGAGCTTTAGTTAGCAGCGAAGCACAAGAACAGGATCTCTCTCTCAAGAGAATCATCACAAACCCCTCTTTAGACTCAATACAAGAGTGAGATGAAGAAGGAGAATAAGGGAGAGAAGAGGAGAAAGAAAAATCAAATGAAAAATTTGCATCAAACACATTTTTTTACCAAGAGACCCATGTATATCCAAGTACACTAAAAGAAGAGGTAGTGGGAGTGTGTCGACCTGGAATATCCAGGCAAGTCCTGGGTGCTCATAGAGGGTCGACACCATGTGGTGCTCTAGGTACAGGTGTTGACAGAAGGTAAAAGTAATGCGTGTCACCGCCCTTCTATCGGATTCGTGAAAACAACTCTCAAAAGCGCTCGATAATGATGACAACCATACTCAATTGCCTCAACTCATCTCTTCTCAACATGCATCGACTGTGGCCGGCACTCCACGTAGCTGAAATCACTCACCACCTATGGTCTCTTGGCTCACCCTTCTCTCACACTCTACATATACACACTTATTTTCTAGTTGAAAGCAAGAGGAGGAAGAAGATCTCGCCTTTGCTCTCCAAACCAAATACCAAATCAAATGACCCTAACCTGAACCCATATTATATCAAACCGAATCCAAATAAGTAATACTCCCTAAACACCCTAATGTCGGTTGCATATGACTGCTTATTATACAAACAAAGCAAATACAAAATACCTTAAACAAAACTACTAAAAATGTGCCAAAGACTACACCCTAGTGCACGTACCTCTCGCATCGTTCACATTGCACTTACATGGGGCTTGTAGAATTGACACTATAATACTATGCGTCCATAAGTCAAGCAGACCCCCAACAAGGTATAAACTTGACATTCCAAAACATGAATATTTAAGCAAGAGTATATGGAGTATGGGTGGTTAACTTGTTTAGGCCCCTATTTACAATAAAAAGAATTGAAAACTTTTAAAGACCTATGTATGAGCTTCTTCTACGACTAATTTTTGTTCACCATATATGGACTAGCTAACTGCACCTATATAAGGGATCATACAAGCCTCTACGTCTTCACTTGAATATAATGAATCAGTTATAGAGAGGATTCCTATATTAGGGATAGGTGCAGATAAAGAAGTTGGTCCTACTGTATTGCCACCCAAATATAGTAAATAAATTGTAGAAAAGGTCTTTGTGTTTTCAAAATAAAAGGTGTAGGGATAAAAAATCTAGTCCTAGATAATATGTTTCATATTAGTACTTGGAATATTAAAACGTTGATAGACAAGCTAATTGAGTTAGTAGATACTACTAAGAGAAAGATTTACATTCTATGTTTATAAGTGACAAAGTGAGTTGGAGAAAAAGCAAAGAAGATTGAAAAGACATTTTAAATTATGGTACTCAAGTAAAGAAAAGGCTTGAAATGAAGTTGGTATTATTGTAAATAAAGATTTAAATGATAGTGTAATAGACATGCAACAATATGGGGATCAAATTATAATGGCAAATTTTTTTTGTTAGGAGTAGAGTATTTGAATATACGTTGTGTTGATGCACCTCAAGTAGGATTAGAAGATAGCATAAAAAAGATATTTTGGGGGGAGTTAGATAAGGTAATTCAAAATATTTCACAATGAAAGATGACTTGTTTAGGAAAAGATTTAAATGATAATGTTGGTATAGAGACATTAGAGTATAAGACATTCATGGACCTATGGGTTTGGAGATTTAAAGAAAGAAGGTAACAAAATTTTAGATTTCGCTGTCATATGATC
Source organism: Brasenia schreberi (assembly GCA_036023115.1). Classification (NCBI taxonomy): domain Eukaryota; kingdom Viridiplantae; phylum Streptophyta; class Magnoliopsida; order Nymphaeales; family Cabombaceae; genus Brasenia; species Brasenia schreberi. The sequence continues at coordinate 16,726,435 of JAYKKT010000061.1, forward strand.
TCTTTTTAACCAATATAATTTTTCAAAAATAACATGAACATTTAATTACTTATAATTTTAGTTTGTCACAAACAACAATTGATTATTTTGTATTTAAGAGAAAAGATAGATTGTGTTGTAAGGATTGCAAGATAATTCTAAGTGAAAACTTGGCTATCTGACATCTACCTTAGTTATAAATTTTCAAGTAAAAAAAGTGTAAAGAGACAAAGAGTATATAGAGTTACTCGGATTAAATGGTGGCACTTCAAAAAAAATAAAGAAGATATATTTAAATAAAAAGTTCTTCAAGGAGATGCTTAGAATTATGTAGGTATACTTTCTGATATGTGAAACAATATTACTAAACATATTAGCAAAGTAGCAGAAAATGTATTGGGTGAATCTAAGGGAGGCATACTGGCACAAAATAAAGCTCTATAATTGAGTAAAGTGGTATAAGATAAGATCAAGATGAAGAGGGTATACCATAAATTTGTATTATGCTAACAAGATTAATGAATCTTGTGAGGCTTATAAGAAAACAAAGAAAGAAGCAAAAAACCCGTTAGTAAAGCAATACTTAAAATTTAAGAGGATTTATATAAAAACTCAACTCAAAATAAATTGAAAGAAATATTTTTAAGAAAACTAAAGTTTGAGATAAGAAAAGTAAAGATCTTGCTTTTGTTAAATATATCAAAGATGAAGATGAGTCATACTATTAAATTATAAAAAATATTTAATATAGATTGAGAGAAGTATCAAGTACAATAGAGAACTAATTTGGATTTATGCCAACGAAAACTATTATCAAGACTATTAACCTATTGAAATGTCTTATGAAATATTTTAGAACAAAAAATAAGAACATTTACATCATATTTATTGATTTGAAAAAATGCTTATAATGGGGTAACAAGAGATATTTTTGGAAAAGAGATACCCTATTGACATACATCAATCTTATAAAAGATATGTATCACGGTGCACAAACATGTGTGAGGACCCATGAAAGAATGACAAATTTCTTTAAAGTTAATATTGGATTATATCAAGGATCAACTTTAAGTCTATATTTATTTATATTTGTTTGGTAAGTTAACAAAATATATTAAAGATGAAGTACCTTGGTGTATGTTATTTGTGGATGACATTGTGCTAATGAATAAGGAAAAAGTTAATAGAAAATTAGAATTATAGAAAGAAACATTAGAAGGTGGTAGAACAAAAACAAGATATATGGAATGTAAGTTTAATATTTAGTTATTTTAGGTGATACAAAAATTAAGATTGATATGTATTGCATTCCTCATAAAGAAAATTTTAAATACTTAGGATTAATTTTTCAGATGATGTAAAAGTTGATGAGGTTGATACACATAAAATTAATGCAGGTTGGTTAAAATAAAGAGGACCATAATGTGTTTTATGTGATAAAAAAAGTATTTATTAAAGTTGAAAGGTAAATATTATATAATAATAATTAGACTCATTATATTATATGGTTATGAGTTTTGGGCAGTTAATCATAATCATCATGTACAAAAGATGTTCATGACAAAAGCGAAGATACTCGATAGATGAGTGACTACATAAGGAAATATCATATACGTAATGCGGTTCTTATAAAGAAACTAGGAGTGACATGAATAGATGATAAAATGAGAGAAAATCATTTAAGATTATTTGGGCATATAGAAAGATGACCAAAGGAAGCTTGAATATGAAGGTACGAGAAACTAGATGGTGAAAATGTTAAAAGAAGAAAAGAAAGACCACAAAGGTGTTGAAAGAAAACAATAAGGAATGAACTAGCTTATGCTAAGATAACTATTAGCATGACACAATCAACCACATCTAGTATGGGAAAAGACTTAGTTGTTATTGATATATGGACTAGTTGGCCTGTATTTACATGGATACCTTCAGTATTCCAGTCGGCAGAGGAAATCCAACTGTCTATATAATTATCTATCTTCCTCATCAATGTCACCAGAATATAATCTCCCACTAAATTAAATCTGAATCTAATGAGGAGTTTCCCTTGATTAAAGCTTCAAGCTTCAACAATCATTTTACTGCATTGTTTCCATAGGAAAACGAAGGACCAACTCAAAGGATACCAACAATACCATTCCAATTTCCTTCTCGGCACTGAATTGTTTATAGCAAGCATGAATCGTCTGGTTCACTGTTACTTTATGCTTCCATGCTTTGTGGAGGGTTTGCACTTCAGCTACCTAGAGACCTCTGAGGTTCCTGACTCCCTGTTCAAGGTCTTACGATTGTTCCTGGCACCAATATCAGTAACTCTTAGGTGTTTCAGGGTCAGTAGCTTTCCTTAATCGGAAAAAATAGTGATTGCAACCCTTGGCATATGACTTGCACATAGAATCAGATGCCCCAAGTTCGATATTGCTCCATGCTGTCCAACTGAGTTCATCTTGACCATTTCCTAGTATCTGGTTGGCAGTTCTTCCTCCAAAGTGCCAAGACTAGAAGAAAGAGAAAGCACTCAATGTGCCAATTGGTTGATTACAGATTCTAGAGACAGTGCTTGCTAGCCCTTAGTAAAAATTGCTAACTATACAAATTTTGACTTTACTTTTGTGTTAAATTGCTATTCATACATCTTTTTTACTAAACATATATTATTTTAAAAATCTCAAAATTATTGCCTGTAGTTCTCTCTTTTCCCACACCTCCTACTCTTTTCTTCCACCTCCTCCACATTATAAGCTCTACCTCCAGTTCTAAATCACCACCAATGCCGTTTTCCTCCTATCTTCATGCATGTGTTGTTCTTCCTAGCCTTATTCTGACTATTTTATTTTATATGTTTATAAACTCTAATAATTATTGGAATATATATACGTATGTGTATGAGAGAGTTTGGATTTGAGTAAGACATCAACCTTTTCCACAACTTTTTATCCTTTTTTGTCATGACTCGGTAGAGTCGTATGGGTTTCGTAAATTTGAGAAGCAAATAGTTGCTGTGGAAGTGGTAGATTACTCTTTAGGAGAGGAATTTAAAAACATTAATTAGTCTGCGGTACCTAATATTTTCTTTATTCATCATCACATCTATCACATAAGACTGAATAAAAATGCCAACATCATATATCAGGTTAGTCCATCTACCACTGATCTTTTCATATTCTTGTATTTTTTTGCAGCTTTTACTCAAACTAAATTGGATTTGCCACATAAATTCTTATTCATGAGTGAGTTCAATCTTGTGTCACGTTAGTATTTTACTCAAGAAAAGGAACAAATGCTCTTGTTTTCTTCCAACATTTCGAATATTTGGCTCTCTTTCGAAGCGTTCATCTAGCTTCTGCTTGGCCCTTTATAATACCGAGACTACTTTAATCATGTCAATGTATGTAAATTGATAAAGATATTGCTTCTTGTGTCATATTCCATTTAGGATTAGGAAAAGAAGAGGCATAATTGGTCATGTTTTTTACATATCTATCATTATTTGGATATCATATCCACTTCTTTGGGCTTATATTGAATAAATAGGTTTCATTCAGCATCTTTTTGATATATATATATATATATATATATATATATATATATATATATATATATATATATATATATATATATATATGGGATAATTCATATAATTCAAATCAAAGTAATTTGATGACTCAACCCTATATGACATGACCAATCAATAGAGATACTCCATCACTCCATCTTTGTCACATATTCCACACTCCATCTTTGTCACATATTCCACATATCATATTAGATAGACATCATATTTATAGAATATAATTCCCTTTCAAGATGCTTTCATGGTGAAATGATAGACAAGCGAGACTCAAAATCTTGTGCTAAAGAGCGTGGACGTTCAAGTCCTCTTGAAGGCATTATATAGAGAATGCTCATTGAATGAGCGATTCAATAACATATCTAGGATCTAATCGATATATATGTATCTCTTGATAGGAAGTATTTTGACAATTCCATGATCAGAATTCAGACTGTTGGAATAGGTTTGGCATTTGGCAACGGATCACAAAATCTTAGCGATCTTCTTTATCTAATAAATGAAGGAGCCCGTTTTGAAATCGTACATCCTGCATCTACCCCTAAGTATATGCTATTAGATTTAATGACTAATTAATGATAGTTAGGTTAATTAAACTCATGTGACATTAATTACATTTAGTTCATGTTAAGTATCTTCAAATATTTATTTGATATACCTTTGATTAAGGTGAAAGCCCAAAAGTGTAAAAGTCACATGTTTTGAGGGTCTTGTGCATATGAATATCATTGAGGATTCTTTACTCGTTGTTGAAAGAATTTCACATGTCCTTTTATATATATGGTAGCTCATAAACCTTAGCTCAAACAACTTATAAAGGACATGGCAGACCACACACGTGCTCGAAGTTCAGCGGCTTTAGCAGAAAAGCAATAGCCAAGTCGACTTTGAGCTCGGGTTTTGAGTATTCTTTTTACATAAAAGCATTTTGATATAACGGTAAAATGGATATCGAGATCCATTGCCTTAGTATAAAGCTTGATTAGAACCACACTCTCTCTTCCCTGCTCGCACTCTACGTTCTCTTCTTCTTTTGTGTGATTGCTCCCGCACTCTGACTAGATAGGCAATTGAAGCGTGGTCAAAGGAAGCCAGAGAGTCTAGGTATGTACTCTCGTTATGGTAATTGTTTTATCTTGAGAGAAAGGCATTGGTACACGTACACACCTCATAATGGGATGCTGGTTTTTCTAGGACATGTATGTAAGGGTGACTCAATCAAATAGTTCATTATTGATTTTTTATTTGTTTTGCTTGTTCTATATTTTGTCATGATCTATGACTTTTGTTGATGTCAGCATGTTTGATCTATGACTTTTGTTGATGTCAGCATGTTAATGATTGTTACATATTATCTATTTATGTATATAATCTTATGATTTTTCTCAAAATATATGCTTCAACAAAAATCACACGGGTAGACTACTCAATTTTTTCACTAATGGTTGTTTAATTGAAAGCCTGTTTTCTTGTAGGCGTCCACCTTAATATCTTTATTTTTCGTAGAAGCTTATATTGAGTTCTATGAGAGAAGAAAATTAACTCTCTAAGTCATTCGCGCTTATTTTCCCTCTTTTAATCTTGATATGAGAGAGAGAGAGAGACGTGCACGCTCGTAGAGACGTGCACGCTCGTTTGCTGTAATTTAGTGTTTCAGCTTGAATAAAAACTTGAGTTTATTATTGCATTCGAGTTCTTATGTCAGAAATGAATAGCGTGACATCATTACGTCCGGTTGCTTCACCGTCATCGTAGGATCCGGATCCAATTTACTCGTTCCTCTTACAGGGTCCAGATTGGATCACATGTGAAATAAATGAAGGCCTATGGTACCTTTGTCAGACCCATATGTCCTGCAGTTTATCCTCGGTGGATCTGTCAGTATTTTTACCAAACCCACCACATGGATTTGGGTCTTTCACTTCTCCCACCCACAATTTGTACCATCAACACATTGTGTGGGCCCGAAGTTTTGTCCAAATCTACAATTATAATTATAACATAGTGAAACTTTTTAACACATTTGCTTCGATTCTGTCTTCTCGTCCAACTGAGCCTTATTCTCCTTTTTCTAATTTTTTAAAATAAATTTTCCCATTAGGGAGAGGCATATCCCTACCAGATATGCGCGCCACCCCGGGGCATCGAACTCTTGAGCTTCAACTTGAAGGTTCTCTTGAGTTAGCCCCTTTGCCAGGAGAGCCCCCCTCCTTGTGCTGTTCTTTTGCGCTTGGAATGTAGAATTTTCTATGATCTAAATAAGTGCAGTTCAGACCAAAACATGCAGCTGGTGATGACCTCGCTTCATGTTCAGATTTTGATCTAATTAAACAGGAGTCAACGTCTTTGGTTTGGCTTGACTGATATTAACTAAATGCACATATATGTTAGAAACCCACTTTAGCCCAACTGATTGAGTGGTATAATATGACTACTACTTGATGAAGTCTTTCGATTTTATTAGGAAATTCTACGGGGAAAAAATTGAACTGAATTTTTGGCCAAGTCCATTTTTTTGCTCAAAATTATGTGTGACTACAACTGATCCTCTTGCACGTTATTAATTATGGCCAAGAAGAGTCGATTTAGAATTTTCTGACACGTAACATGCATTCCAAAGAAACGACGCAATTGGTGTTCGGATTTTATTTGGCGGGGACCCGCCCAAAACTGTAGATTATTATCTTGTGAGCAGCTTTGTGTGTCCCCTCTATGAGTAGCTTGTCTAATGGTAATTATGGCAAGCAATAAGCTAGCCTTATTCTCTCAAATCCGGTTTATGGATCCAATTCAGATACATGCAAAATTAGGATTCGGTGTACATGGATCTGAACCACATTCATAGTCTGGATAATGGTTCCTTTTGGTGGCATACGGGTCTTGACAAATACACAACTATCTGCACAGCCCCTTTACTATATTCACACCATAATTTTTGTAAATACCCAAAATACCTCTACAACATTTTCTCTCTCCCCTTCACAACAAATTTCAGCAACTTTTTCCTCTTTATTCGGTGGCCGATTTTCATTCGATTTTTGTTCATTGATAAGTGATATATGCTTATTTGCAACCAACTATCATCGATTAGTTACTTACAAACTAGTTAAAACCAGACAAACCAATAAACAAGAAGAACGGAAAAAGAAAATCGAAGAGATGACTGATCCATCCATTCTTTGGATTTTTCTTGAATTGAAAAAATGGTTTTTACTCATATCATTGTACCTTCATTGCTTTCTAATTTTGGGTGAAACAAAAATGGGTGTTGAAATCACGAAGAGAAATTTGGTAGGTGTGCATCTCTTCTCATGGAGATACGGAGGGAGATGCGGTCCCCATGAGAAGAGATGCGGTTCAGCCGTATCTCCAGCAAAGGGAGATGTGGCCTAGGTGTGTCCCCTTTGAAGATGGAGATGCGCATGTCTTGAGTCTCCTTCAACCGAATAGTATTTCCTCTGAAATTTGATATCTATGTTTTTATTATAAAATGATAAACAACTTGACAAAAGCACTTGTGATGAAAGTGATTCAAAGAAGATGATGATTGATCAATGTACTTATCATACGATGACTAAAGAGTATGACAATGATTTCAGTATACAGGATGATTTATTTATTGACTGGTCAACAAAAGAAATAGATGATGAATTTGTTGATTGTGAGGGTGATCGACTAGACTATTATCTTGTGTTTGTAATGGATGATATGTTTAAGAGTCATAATGAACTTATTAATTATGCAAGACTAGTTGAGAGGAAACATAACATTATTACGGTTATTAGTCGTTTCAAAAGCAAATGAGTAATAAGAAAGGTATGACTTGGGTGTGAAAGGAGTAACATGTATAGGCAAAACTAAAATATTGATGTTGAAAATACTAGGTAGATGGACACTAAGAAAGTTGGTTGCCCCTTCTTATTAAGATGAGTGAGTAAAGTGGATTTATATTGGCAATTGCATATAGTTAATGAAACACATAACCATTCTTTAAGGTTGTATCTCGAAGGACATACTTTTGCAAGAAGATTGAGTATATCTAAATACAATGTAACAAAAAACCTCATACAAAGTCATTGCCAACCATGTAATATTTTGATGCATTTGAACCTTATGGACATGAAAAATATGAGTACAATAAGATATATTTATAATATAAGAATAAAAATTAGGAAGTAAGATCATGGTTCTCGAAGTGTTTTACAACAACTATTACCCCATTTAGACATTTAACGAGCATTGTAAAGCCCCTGATATGAATATTGTGACTGATTGTATTTGCACATCCTCGTTCCGTGCACCTATTTCATGCATTTCCATGAGTATTGAAATTTGACAACACATACAAAACAAACATGCAAGTATCTTACTATTATGTAATAAGGTTTATCCTAAATTACTGTCATTAACGGTTGTATCTTTTTCATGCTTTCTCCAAGTATAAGATACCTTTCTTAAGGTTGTCATATTTACATTGCATTTGTTGTAAATCGGAGGAAGATCATTCACTCATTAGATGAGAGCAGTTACAAGGATGTAGTGAAGATAACAAAATAAAAGTTTTTTTTTTCGTTATACTATTGTATGTTAAAAAGTAGTAGACATATAGGGTGATTCATTATGATACTTATATGACTAATATGTATATAAATTTGGTTGTCAATGCCTTCATATCATCTACTATTCTTGAAATGTATAATGATTGTATCCATATTTCTTAGGGTGAAAAGTGTACATGCAATGTTGAAAGTGTTCATTGGTACCTCATTAGTTTTTTGATAGAATTGTCAATTATTGATCCATTTTGGAAGAAGCTAGACATAGAGGAAGATACTACATGTATTGCCGATCAAGCAAGAGAGGATGTGAGGGATGTGTAGTTGGATATGTATGTAAACCGTTTGAAAAAAGTTATGAAATTATCCACAATGCGATAAATTTGTTAAGTTGTTGGATGAGTAGTTGGATACTTGATACACTATTTACAAGAATTATGAATTTTTCATCCTAAAGGGAGACCATCTAACCTAACTATGAGGTGGGACTTGTCACCTTGGGAGCATGGAAGCAGGATTGTCCGGCACAGAGGAAGGCATGAGCGTAAATGTAGTCGAGGATGCGATGTCTCTCCTAAGATTAGTCGATCCTCTTTAGGGAGTTGTGATCATCTCTCAACCATTAACAAGAACATTTTCAAGCGACTTGACTTCGAAATGACATATAAGACGAAAATACCATGATTTATGAGCCTCTTTATAAATGTTATTGAAGATAAAAATTATAGATACAAAGTCATTAGTATACTTCAAGATAAGGAGATGAGTGGTGGAATGAAGCTTGTAGAGAGTACTTGAAAAAGGTTGCACGTAAGCGTGACATATATGTACAGGTTTTTATAGATGGGTCAAGCTCTAGTGAGTATTGAATGTTCATGCTAGATATGGATTCAGTTACCATGACTCAATGAAAAGTAGCATTGATATTCCTCTCTACGATGGGGTCGACGATACTCAATAGCGATATGAGGGATGTGTGATACACATGTTATCATCATGGTGGATGATGTTTTCTAGCAGTGAGCATAATATTTATATATTTCATTATGTTATGTAGGTAGTTTATAAATTGAAGTAGATAATAATCTTCTATTTTATTTTTATTTTTGTAGATGCATATAATTGATGACTTTTCGATGCCTCCTATCTTCTCAACATGACAATGTTATTGAGATGAAAATATTGAGAGTCAGCTAGCTATGTTTTAACAATGTACTTATATACACATATGAGAGGATCATGAGATGATTTTGTACACGATATTAAGGATGATGACTAACTGTTATTGTCTATTTGTATATGAAATTGCATGATTTCAGGATATGAATGACAATCATGTATTTTATTGATTGAGCAAATATAATATTTTAGCATAATAATATACGTAAGCTTTAGTAGCAAAGAAACCAAAATTATTTGTGTACAATCATCATTTACATATACAATATTTGAAATTTACAAAATAACATCTACACGTAATTTAAAGACCAAAAATGTCATGCATCACCATCATCGTCATCGTCAAGTGTCAACCGGTGGATTTGTTCATGATATTGCTCATTCGTCTCTACGAGGCCCAACAATATAGAATCATCCGACAATGGTTGCGGCACAAGCTATGAATATACTAAATAAAGTTGTTACAAGATCCCTTTTCAAAAACCTCTCCATCTCACATTTTCCACGAAATTTAGAATCAGTGACTGTAAGTCTGCTAGTACATCCATTGCTAAAGGGGTCAAGCTTAGTAAAGTTGATTGTCTAGGTGGTGAATACGAAAAACAAAATGTTCCTTATGCTCAAGCTATTGAAAACTTGATATATGCTATGTTGTGTATGGGACCTGATATCATCTTTATTATTAGTCTCGTGAGTAAATAAAGTAATCTTGATTGGCAATATTGGGTTGTTGTGAAGAGGATCTTGCAATATTTAGAAGGAACAAGGGACTTAAATTATTATATCAGGTAGATGAATTAAAAAATACTAGATAATCAGATGTTGACTTTTCTAGAAGCAAAAATAATAGCAAATCAATCTTCGGTCATATTTTCTTGTGTGGAGGTGTTGTTCTTTCTTAGTAATACAAGAAGTAGGGTTATATAGCATTACATATATAAGAGGTTCAGTATGTTGCTTGTAATATGGATGCAAAGAGTGTTGTTTCAATAAACCACTTCTTTCATGATTTGAAGCTTGATATAGCCAATATGCCTGTTTTTATTTACTGTGTCAACACTACAACCATAACTCTCATAAAAAATAGATTTAATAGCTCAAGGAGCAAGTATGATACATTATATATATGATATCATACAAAAGAATGAAATATCTATCACTTATCCCATGACAAAAGGCATATTTGAAGACTTATTTGCTAAACATATTACCAATATGGGATTGAGACATGTTTAGGGCTTTCAGTTGTATGAAAATAGCGACATGAGTTGTTATGCTAGAAAAAGCATATAAGTTATGAAAACTGCATAACAGGATAACTTATGGGGTTGCACTTTAAGTATAATAAGAAAATAATGAAATTGGGAAACTATTAAATAGTAGGAGAAAACCATTGTATCTTGATTTGGCTCATATGGCCAAGTGGGAGATGATAACCCTGGTTTTAGAAATGGCCTTAAGGCCTTATTCATAATAGTCGTGCAATAAGAAAGGAGGGGCCCCTTCTATATTGCATGAACTATTTTATTTTATAAATAAAACTATTTTTCAATCAATACAACTAATTAAAATAGAGAGTCATTTCTACTAACAATAACTGACATAAAAAAACGGCATAGTATGCATAGATATAAAAAAAGATAGGATGAGAGAGATTATCATGATTATTGAAAATATCTATTCTTCCTCCTCTCTACTTTTATGTTTTATCTCTATAATCCTTCTTGAAGAGGCTATGATAGGAGATTCAAAGCCCAATAGTGATGCTCCACTATAAATCACCAACAAAATATAACAGTCGAACTTCCCATTAGCAGCAACGACACTAGAGCGCCTTGCAGTTGAGCTAATGCTCTTGGTGCTCATTTGGACGATATTGACATTATAAGAACAGCGGCTAATCTAACTGAAAGGCTACAATGCATGAACGATTCTATGGCTTCTAATACATGCTTTACCAACTCTAAACAATTATATGGGCTATCCGTCAAACCCTAAAGTAGTTGTTAGATTCACCACTTAAAGTTGATTCATTCTCTACTTTCATATCAACAATGCCTATTCTGCTTCTTCTTTGCATATAAAATCTTTATTCTTGTGGAGCCCAACCACCTCAACAACTGACTGATTATATGAATATATCAACAACAACAATTAACCCTTTTTTTCATATTAGATGGGTAAGCTATTCATACTAGATGGGTCAGCTACATATATTTTTTTTGTTTTCATAGAGCTCAATCATATCCCATGATAATAGCTAACTCAAGAAAAACTACTTATATATATATGTATATATGTATATATATAGAGCTGTCTGATCGCCTTGGGAAAGGTACCATCCTTATCAAATGGGGCCCACCAAGTCACAAATATAACACTTCATTCACGACATCCTGTCTTACCCATCAAGTGTAATACCTATGGTAAACTAGATCTAGACCAACCCAAGCTAGAGGAACAAACACTGGATTTGGGTGTTGTTGGAAATAGATGGCTCTTGCCATCATAGTAAAGGTTGTTATTTTTATCACATTTTTCATCAAATTTAAGGGTCACTAATGATCAATACCAATCCATTGGGTTTCTCCATCATGTCTGAATCACTAAGTATCATCATGTCATGTTGAGGAGGTATTGTGTCCAATTTCAGGTTTTGTTTCGTATCAAAATATTTTAGGTATAGGTTGAGTCTTCAAACAGGTTCTAGGTTAGAAACATGACCTGTTTAAGTGGTTTGAGGTTTGGGCTACGTTTTGTGTTGACTTAGGAACACATATTACCTACTATATTGTTTAGTTTGGATAAGAAATAGATTTAGGTGATAGTTTGAATCCAAGACAACTTATTTGGATCTAGTTTGAGTTTTGGGTTATTCCAAGGTCGTTTAGGATCAGATTTGGATATGGTTTATTGCGTTAGACTTGTACTTAAATAAATGTAATTATTTTATTATTTTAGTTTTTTAGAAATTAAAATTAAAGGATTTGTTTGTAATAAAGTGGCCCAGCAATGTAGGCATTGGATCTTGGTGCTTCTTCAGGTAGAAGGTTATGTTTTCTTTACTAGAACCATGCTATAAGTTATTTTTCTTGTTTTGGATGGATTTAAATGTACATAATTATTAAATATTTTATTGATGGTTCTTAAGTGATGTTTAAAATTATGGGTTATAAGGTAAACCTATTTACGGCTTGGTTGATAATGAGTATGTTTTGATATGAATATGTTGAATGCAAATGATATTTGAACATTATATGGATATGAATTTGGATATATGTGAATCTGGATATGAACTTGTGAATGTGATAAGATGTAATTTCTTTTGAAATATAATGATGTGTAAATATATAAGTCGTACTTGTGTGGTTTGTGTGGGGTCTCTAGAGACTTGTGGGTCTCTCAAGCGTTCCTGCTCGGGTACTCTATCGTGAGAGTAGGCATAGTTTGACTATCATAGATAGGGTGACTATGATCATGTAAGGGAGGGTCGAACGACTCTTATGGCCTTGGGGCAAACATAATATCAGTTGTAACTATCGTGATTGTTGAGTGTAGGTGTATGCATATGGGAGTGAGAACATGAATTAAAATGTGAATATCGTTTTGTTACAAAATGTTTATGAAACTCATGTGCTTTTGATATAAATTCTATTAAAAGATGTATAACTTCCTTACTAAGCTATGGGTCAGAGTTTACCCTATTGTTTTATAGTTTATCATAAAGTTAGCACTTCCATAGTATACGAAGTTGAGTAGCAGATTGATCAAGCTGTATTTTTGAGATGCTATGATATAGATGAGAGTTAGGTTATCTAGATATTTATATGACTTTTAGGGTTTTATATTCGGTGGGCCCTGTATCATTTTGAATGAATTATTTAGACTTGTAGATGTTCAAATTTGAAATATTTTATTTGAGTTGGAATTGTGATAGGCTTGTCTTTGAATGTCGCTTATGTTCATGCTCATGAGAGGAGTGGTCATGTGGTGCCAATTCCGGCTGGATCGTAGTCACGACTCGTGAGGGTGTGACATCAAGAGTAATTGTAAAACGGTTCTTCGAAAGTACATACTTTCAAAGAATTCTATTATTATATATATATATATATATATATATATATATATATATATATATATATATATATATATATATATATATATATATATATATATATCAACTCATAATTCTACGATGGTAACTTGGTGAAATATATGCAATCTACAAATGACTTGGTTCCAGTTTATCACTATAGCTGATCTGACCTATCGTTGTCCGAAAGTAATGAACCGAGTTGCCGAGCATACAGGAAAACGAGCTAACATTTTACTTATAGAAGGAAAAAACAAAGAATTGTTCAATTTATGGTTATTGCACGGTTGTGAAAAATGTCTTCCAGGATGCTTTTGGTTAAAAAGGTTAGTGGGTGGAATCATGGAGGTAAGCTTTCCACACGTTTCTCCAAGTTCATGGTTTCCAGATTCTTTGAAATTTGTAAAGATTTAACTTGACCTTTTGGCACAATATTCCTATCTTTAATTTGCATTTTTCAATGTATGCAGGCTGGGGTTACGCAAACCTTCGCAGATGCAGGTCCCTGGGTTTCGAACTTGTGACCATGACTTGAAAGTAATTAATTCCTATTTTTCAATGTATGCAAGCTGGTTTCCACATTAAATAAATGCACATCAAATGCAAAAAATTAATTAGCTGTTTATTTTTGTCATTCATTTAATGAATGAGCATTCTAGTTGGTTTTTTACACTTGACTGCATCCATAGAATTCGTCAATCTTTTCCATTCCAAAAAGTTGACCAGATATTCAGGTTCCGATGTTCATATTAGCAAGAGTCGGGATTGTTTGTGCTGGTGCGTAGATGTACGTATGTGAGTCCCCCGTGCGCACTGATTATTATCACCTGTCAATTAAGGTGCAAAACAAGGAGGAGGATAAGAAAAATGAGATTTATAACAATAAGACTAATAGAAAACAGATAATGGTTGTAACATTACCCAGAGAAGGAAAATATGTGGGTCTGTGTCGCATCAAATTTATTTATTTGACTCTTATTCCAAAAGCTTGCCCTATAAAGGTTTCACTTTTTTCTGACTTCCTTGGCTTTTCTCTACAATAATTTTCTTGCTTTTCCAATTGTAATTTTTATAAGAGACAGAAATAGTTGGCCATTGCTGAAATTCTTATTTCTTGTCTGAGTCCAAAGCAAGAAAATGACCTGAGAGAGACATCCAGCGTCAATTTTATGTGGGCCTGTAACCCCCACCTACTCTGAACAGGACAATCATGAGTCTTCAAAAGGAAAGTCATTCTTTTTTTCCCAACACCACCAAATCTTATCGTTTCTATCTATCGAAAATTATTCGTTCATCAGCAGCAGAAAAAAACTTTGCATATTTAAATAGTTACTCATCTTTACATTGGTTAATAAGCCTTTAATTGGTGGAGATAGACATGTTCGATTCTAAAGTGGTCGGGCGGTTTTAACCAGAACTGAATGAGGCCAAGAACAGGTTGAAACCGGAACTGAAGACCACTCGATTTAGTTTCAGTTTTATCTTTTATGAAATCGAAACCGACTAAAAAGAACCAACAGTTCTAAAGTACCGATTCAGGTATTTTTTAGAATTTTTTCTTTAATTTTTACTAGTTAAAAGCGGTTGTCATGGTCGAGGGATAATGTCTACGGTAGATGGTGGGAGTAATTTAATTTGCAAGTTAGTAAGCCAAACAACCTCAACAAGGGGTTGGCATAACAGGAAATAAGTGAACCAGAACACAACCATTCGGGTCACTTTGGGTCACCCAAGCACAGAGTTTAGGCGTGATTCGTGTCAGGTTCTCATGGCATACCGAGAATTTCATATTTTAGGTCGTCTCCTTGTGTCATTTCACCCGTTAACTTCTACATAACCCAACTTTTTCATGCCACTTTGTGTGGATAGGAGAGCACGAACCATTCGGCTTGTGCTCATGATGGAGTTCTTTCATTGTCTTAAATCACCACCCTAGTAGCCAAGGTCCTCAGATACATGGGTAGTCAGTGTTTGACCCTGATCAGCATGCACGAGTTGATTGACACAGATCATAGGCTTTGAAGACGAGCAATAGTTGGCTTTTCAACCTCTTGAGACCAAGGTTGTGAAACTAGTATAGCATTACACAATATGATATGAGTTTATCGCATATAGGTACTTATCATAGTTTGTATTTATCGGCTTGTATCTTATGATTCGGTGTTATATCACAACATATCGTATAATGCAACCTATATCGTATGAGTTAATTGTAATTTTTATTTGTAAAAATCTGAAATTGGTAGATTTTAAACTTTTTTGTTTGTTTTAAGGGCTTCCAGATAGCTCTCAAACCCTATGTCTAGCTCTCCTTTGTTTGATTTCTTAAAGAAATCACAGGATTTTCTCTCAAACTTATGTAAATCTCTAGGGTTTTTGTGAAATCTGTAGTATACTCCATTCCTTGGATTCTCAATCATTTTTCACCTTATTTGTCGCTAGAAAATTTAGAAGTTTCATAGATTCCGAGCTTCCTCACTTTCTCTTTACTCTTTTCTTGTTGTAGTTCATCTCTTTGACTTCATAGTGAGATTAAGTATGAAGGTATTTCTCATACGTTATACCACCTTGAGGAAAACCAAAGGAGACGTAAGTATAGTCATGCACTCAAAGCCGTAAAGTATAAAATACAACAATTTTTAGATGCTATAAAGAAAGAAAAAGATTAAGACATAGATAATAGAAATAAGTAGTTGGGACATGTCTCAACATTTTAAAGATAGTTTTGGAGAGATATAGAGAGGCAAAACACATGAAATAGATGAGGAGGAGCTAGAGAAGACAACTCACCATATTAGGAAGGGTAAATGTGGGTTGTAGTTGTAATAGCAACAGAGTTAGTTTTTTTTCCACCGTAAGAGCCTCTACTCTTCTAGTGATTGTGAGATGTGGTAGATGAAGCATAAGCAATGTTCAATACATTTCCTTTTTTACCATGTAAAGCTTTTGAAACTCAACCAGGCATGAGATCAAATATATGAATCAAAGAAGGCAATTGAAAAAGTTGATGTAAAGCATGCAAAGATTTTTTTATATACCTTTTAATGTTACAAATTTGTTTTCCATTTATATGCCATAACTAGTATAGGATTAAGCTAAGGTGACTACCTATCATGCTTTGAAGGAAAGATTGTTGATAAATTAGGTTAACATTATCAACTAATGGACTTCTGAATTTAGGGAGTTATGAAAGACTATTGGTTGTTCTATTATAACTGATGGGTTAAATCTTTAATGAACTTCTTAGTCTATTATTCAAGAGAGACATACTTCTTAAGTCACATAACATAACTTGTCCCACATTGACAAGATTGTAGAAAATATACTTTTCAGAAGTAATTGATGAAGTAGATATAGAAAATGATGTTCAATCTATTACTAACAATGTTACAACGAATCCTTGAATTGTTTTGGTTGAATTCGGGAATGTTTACACCGACTCCGCATTTCTTTAACGTCCACTTGTGATGCCTCCTCCTTTTGCCCGTTTTGGACTAGGGTTTCGGGTGATAAGTGTGCTCTACAAAAAGAAAAAACATCAAAGAGAGCAGTTCTAAGAATCCTAAGAAGACTATTGCTCATTTTAGAGTGGTTAGTAAGATGCCTGAATCAAACCATCTCTCTTTAGCGATGGTGCTATCTGAAGTAACAACCCTACACGAATAGCTAAATATGATAAGCTTGAGAAGAATGCTAGGGGATAAAGGCCATGCTAGAGAATTCTGACCTATTCTCAAGGGAAAACAAGATTGGATAAGGAATTGTACAATGGAATGGGTCTCAAGAATCCCAATATATGTATCTTAGTTGCTAATAGGGGTTGCATATGTATTTGATTTGCTTAGGATGATTAAATAACTACGTTACATATACTCCTAGAGAAATTAAAAGAAGAAAGAAAATTACAACTATATCATTAATGTTTGGATGTCATCTTTGATTATACATGCCTATTTATAGGTTTTCATGGATACGACAATATCGTACTTAGTTTTTCGAATGTGCTTTTTGATAACTTTCTACTTCTCTATTCATATCACTCTTTTCACTACTACGCCAATTGGAGCATGGCAATTGACCCATGATCTATACAATTAGTTCAAGATAAGAAGCCTATCTCACATGCTTGAAGTCATAATCCTTAATGGGCCACATGTTTTTTTTTTTTAAACTCTCCACCTCCTCCCATGTATCCTCATACATTTTCTTGCATTAACATATACCCCATACAACTCCATATATGTAGTCATCAACAATATAAGTTGTACCCAAGTTAATTTCACATCAGAAAAACCAACTCATTTGTTTTTCTAGTGTGATTCTCATGATTCTCTTTAGTCACTATTAGGATCTACAATTGAAACAACCTCTATCCCAGTTTTTATGCTTTCAAAAAGCTTGAATAACCTTTGCTAGAATTTCTTGTCTTCCACACTCTAGGCTTCTTCATCAGATGTTATTCTTCCTCTAACTACTGAATCAACTCTCAGCTTCTCAGACTTTTATATTAGGGAATTGCCTTTGAGTCAGAGCAAATTCATGATATCTCGATGCCCAAACTTCATTTGTCCCTAGCCTATAACCAATCAACTATATGTTGATTGAGTGGATAAAGTTAGGGATCAAAAGTGTCATCTATGGGTTCTGTGGGGTATTAATGACCTCATCAAGCTATCCAGTTTGGCCATATAATTTGATGATGACCTCCTCTATTCCTTCTTATCCTTTTGGATCTCTTGATATAACTATTTTCAATTCTCTTTCCAAATGATGTCTCTCATCATTTTAGATGTTCAAGTGATTATAAGTATTTCAATCAATGGTATTGATCCTATCTCTTTAGTAGATCAGGATTTAAATATTCTAAACTTTCCTTACAACTTTCTTGGGATGATTTTGTTCGTCACCAATTAGGTATTAAACTAGTAACAGATAATGAATACCACACATTCCTGTTGTTGTAGTTCTACCATTACATCACCTGTGTTCGTAAAATCAAAGTTAATGGTGAGTATGCGTGATACATTTTTACTATGATGTTTAGCATAACACAATCACACACCTCTTTTTAGCTATGGTCAACCATTAGACTAATTCTGCTTTTAAAGCCCTTTGAAATGACAATCCTACCCATCTTCTAGGAGGTTTATTGTGGCTTTTTCAATTTTGGATTTATTTGTATTTTCCAAGTTCATATTCTCATATTTTTCACTCCAACAAATCATTATCAATATGTTAGGACCTACCTTAAGTCTTCTTCTTTCGAGATATTTTTCTTCCTTCTTTGCACCATTTGTGGTCATTCTCAGCTATGGTCTATTATCCTTATCAAGATATCTTTCCTTCTTTCAAATATGACCTCTATAAAACTAGGCTATCAAGGATCTTTTAACTTCAGTTTTTGTTATAGGGTGCTTCTCGATCTTCCCAATTTAATCTAATCACAACTCAACCATACTACCCACACTACCTAGCTCACCAATTAGGTTTTCATCAATGTTTATCAACTATCAGAGAGCTTTTGCTCAAGAACTCATCCTCGCACTTTCCTACTCATATTGTTGCTTTGGTGAAACCCTAAAATTTTCTTCTTGATGGACAACTATTCATATGAAAATGACAAATATCTCAATTTACGACTACCAATCGAGACTCATTGACTACAAGATAGACACAACTACTAACAATAATCTCAAATCTCAACATATGTGTTCATCAATACATTCCCCAACTCCTTCAACATGTACTTCCAAATATCATCTCCTCCTTTATCAAGAAAAAGAGAACATATCCCTTCAACTAGAACTGCTAGGAGTAAAACTCAACTCATGAAGAAGAATCTATCATCGAAGCGCATCGTAATAGAGGCTTTGACTGATGACATTTCAGACTCCATGTACACAACTATCAATCCGAGATCTATATTTTCTTCTAAACCAAGTAACAACTTGACTCCAAAGCATCCTTAGTAAGAAGCAATGAATTCTAGTGCTACTTCTACCATATTGAAAGAGTCTTTTTCTATTGCTTTATGGGAAATCATAATCTCCATGATTAAGCAGCTTAACTAACACAAGGCCCTTTTCTTCTAGTCTTATTCCTTCTCTTGTGAATGAAGTAGGTCATGGTATAATCTATATGTATTCAAACTCTTTGGAGAGACACAACCCTTCTAATTGAGATAGAAAAATTAATTAAGGAAGTCTATGATGTTTTTGTCAAAATTTGTGAACTTTTTGATGCTAGTCAGAACCATCAAATACAGCCTAAATCCAATTTGCTAGTATCGATGAGTGTCAAGAACACATATGTTCCTTCTCTCAATAGGTCACAGACACTAGGAAACTCCATCTTTAACGATATATGTTATCTTGTGTCGTCGCCTCATTAAGCCAATTGATGCTTCGAACTCTAAGTTGAATGACCATGCGAGGCAATACGACTTGACACCGATTGGACATTGCTCTTGCTATAACATACAACCAAGTGTGCTACTCCTCCTCATCCTTTTCTTGCAAAAAGTATGCCCCTCTTCTCTATATTCAAACTCTCCTACAAAGAATGTCTTGAGTCTCTTCCTTAACCAGCATCTGATATTTTCATAGCTTCATGAATCCAACTCCATCTAGGATTCTGACTTTAGATTACTATGTATCCCAACTTTCCAACTCTAATTACTCCTTTCTCGACCCTACTATGCCTCTTATAAAAGGCTTTAGAGTTGTTGAAGAGATGATCATCCTAGAAACCATTATGACTTTAGAAATACAAGTTCGTTGTCTGGTACAATGTTTTAGCAATTGCCAAAGAATACTATGTCATTGTTGGAGCCCTACTTTTGGATGATCCTTTTAATTTTTGTTCTTTTTTCTTGAGTATCCTTTTTGAGGTATTTGATCATTCATTTCTCAACTTACTAATAGAAAAACACTCAACATTGTTTCTGGCCTATGGTGGTTTCTCTAGTATACCTCTATTTTCCCCACCTACATACTCTTACTCTCTTGCATGACTATTTTGCTGACCTTAAATAGGAAGAATTCTTTCTAGGCAGGGCTTTGTTGAAACTCTGTTCTTAGACTAGGACACTATCAATCTGTCTCAATAAATTACAATATCACGAGTTTGAGAATAATTCTAATATCGAAAAACTATCCAATCTCACTCAAATTTCCATCAAAAAGTGGTAGCGGTTTTTATGCTCTCGAGATTTATTGAAAAGGATTGGTACATCCTCCTCTACCAACCAAACAATGGTCAAGAGATATTTTTCTTAATGTGTGTCCCATTAATTTGAACTTCTTTAGGAAATTCTTGACCCTATTTATCTGATTGAGATGTTAGCAGGCGGTGTAGCAATGCCTAGTATACCTCTATTTTTCCCACCTATATACTCTTACTCTCTTGTGCGACTGTTTTGCTGACCTTAAACAGGAAGAATTCTTTCTAGGCAGGGCTTTGTTGACACTCTGTTCGTAGACTAAGACACTATCAATCTGTCTCAATAAATTACTCTATCATGAGTTTGAGAATAATTCTAATATCGAAAAACTATCCAATCTCACTCAAATTTCCATCGAAAAGTGGTAGCGATTTCTATGCTCTAGGGATTTGTTGAATAGGATTGGTACATCCTCCTCCACCAACCAAATAATGGTCAAGAGATATTTCTCTTAATGTTTGTCCCATTAATTTGGACTTATTTAGGAAATTCCTGACCTATTTATCTGATTGAGATGTTAGCAGGCGGTGTAGCAATGTCAAATTCAGCAATCGAAGTGGTGACTAAATATGTTTTCCAACTGGTCGAGAGTTTTTCCCTTCAATAGATTCACGACCAACCCAAGAGCCACCCTTAAATATGAAGAGTGGTGCTCTTTGACTATTTATGCCATCTTGAGCACAGAATTGGAGGACTTTATCAATCATTTCACCAACTCGGTGCTTACTAAATTGAGTACCAAACATGCCCTAGCTAACTAGACCACATGCCCCAAAAAACATTCTTGCTCTAGGCCACTAGCCCCTTTGCTATAGGAACCCACTTTAGAACTGGCTACATAAGATCATGAGGAAGGTCTCTCATTATCTCGCCGATATCTTAAAAGGTTAAGGTTTTTTAGTTGTCAATTCCTTTGTTTATTTCTCTCTCTTTTTTAAATTCCATGGTATTGTTTGTAGGTTGTTGAAGCTCATCGTCACCCTACAAGCTCCAATAGAGGTCCCCTTTTAGCATCTGATTCAGCTAGGGTTATCATAGATCATCAAGAAGAATCTTGAGCTTCCACCTTGACCATGACAGCTGTTACATCCTATCAAGAGGCAATCAATACACATCTTTGTCGAACAAACTACAATGACTACATCCATCGCTACACCCAGCTAGAAGGGGACTTGAGTTTCCATTCCTTCTTAGGTAGCAATCTTTGGTATAGATGCAACTTATTTTTCAATATTTGCTTAATGTACATTGAACCAAACTTCAGTTTTAGTGGATACGAATGAAATTAAAGCTTTTTCATATATATTTATACAAAAAAGAAACATTTTAGAGCATGCTTTCTTATGCAATTTGGTCTTCATTACATATAACATGAAGCTAAGGAAAAGGTAATTTGTTAGCTACTCATATGATTCACATCTACTTCAATTATAATTTTCTAGGTATCAACTTTTACAAACTTAATTACTAGTATATATAATTGTATATTTGTATATGACATTCTTATATTCTTTCTTTTGGTTTCTTTTATATAATGCAAAGAGTTACAAGAATGGTACAATATGACTCAATTAGTTATGAGGATGTATTTTAGATGAGTAGGTAGAAGAAGAAGAGGCCCCTGTCTTTCTAGAGAATTTAAACTAGAGAGAAATAAAGGATGATGTTGAAGGTGTTGGACTGAATGAGACTATTATGAACGAGGAGAGAGATGATGGTGATGGTGATTGTGGTAATGATGATAAGGCCAACGACTTTGTGTTACTCTACTTATGAAGATTGAAATTGAACTTTGAAGTTTGCCTAATAAGTAGTGTGTGTTTTTTATTTGAATTTGTAATATTTAGTTTAGCACAACTTGGAGCCTTGAACAATTGAACTGATATGATAGTTTCAGTTTTGAGTTAATCATCTTATTTCAAGTTATATAGTCTTACTCTTGTAAGTTCTTATTTGTAATCTTGTAGCTATTATCAATTGTAAAATATCAATATGTATTACTTATTAGCTTGTTCTTCGTCACTGCTTATTAATTTATCTTGATTGTTTGATTATCGGGTTCAATACTTGCATGTAATGTTACACTACGTAATGAATTGTGTTTTGTAGCAATATGCTTTAATTTCAATTTTCTTCATTTCCTTTGTTTTTTAGGATTTTAAGATTTTTTCTCATTAAATCTATGATTTGCACAGTACTATACCCTATTAAAACTTGTACAGTTATCGTGCACAAGTGCAATGTATGATACTAGAACCTATACGATAATTATAACATTGATTGAGATATGACGTTAGTAAGTTAAAAGTGGAAAGAAAATGAGTAAGCCAAGATGATTATACTGGTTCACGTAAACACACACACACACACACATATATATACACCCATGACAACGCAGATTCGATCTCGAAGATCTGTTCTTGCCAAAGGAATAGAGTGAATCATCACCCAGATGCAAAAGATTGGAACATATAGTTGGCATGTTTTATGATGTATCTACACATGCAACTGTTAACTTTTTCTTTTAATTTAATTATGTAATAAGCTATGAAATCTATAGATAGATAGTTGTCATTTCTTTGTTAGCAATGATTATATAAAAATGGACCAAGTCTTGGGACAAGCTATACATGGCCATGGATTTACGGTGCATGTCATGGCCTTTAGGAGTTTCACATGGCTCATCAGGAATATCTTTTTCAGCTATTTTGCTAAGAACATTAATTGCTTTTACGTATGACATCATAACAATAATCCTGTAAGCTTAATGTTTTGTTCTCCTTGTCCATTTAAGAATTATGTGTTTCATTTGAAACGTTGGAGCATTGATGTGAAGATAGAATTGATGGATTGCGCACAAGGCTTACTAACGAGTATAGAGTTGCAAGTCTACCAATCTCTTCTCTATTAACTGCTTGATTAATTGTGTTATTTGTATTCATCTAACTGAGTAGCCCCTGATCATGATGTCGCTAGCTCCAATCAGGATCTCTATAGCTTATGGTTATAGCAAAGAATTTTGTGGGTATAGAGAATGATTCACATAATTGATGACATAGGGTTTCTCATAGCCCACGGTTGGTCAATACTTTTTCATTTTCTAAAATTTGAGTGTGTCCGGTGCTGGCCTCTGATTAGTGCAAATCAGTTGGTGCCACTATCACTTTTTGTGACCCCAGAAACCATCATCATGTATTCAAAAAGTGATGTAGTAAGACTTGAAAATGCAACAACGGTATACATATGTGTCGATAAAAAGTAGACTAAAAGACCCCAAATTGCCCTAAATATATCTTTAACAACAAAACAATAGAGCTTTCACTAGGCCCTGAATATTTTCATTAATTGTTTCTTTGGCACTTTGGCTATTGTGGGAGGCAATGAGAGTTCAACTTGATAAGCCATATGATTGGCCTGCAGTATTGTGACCGTCTACACACACAAACACACATGCATGGACTAGGCGAGTATGGATTCAAATCAATGGACAGCTGATTGGAATGGGTAGGAGGTGGTATCACACCCTTTTCAAAAGAATCTCTTATTTAGAAGATTGTTAATGTTCTCTTCGTCGACTCCATGAGTACCAAGATATCAGTCCCATATCCCCTTTTACTGTTACAACTCGCTCTGATACCATAATTATCATGTCCTACCTACAAGCAAAACATGACCCTCTCCATCACTTGCTAAGGAGAGCGCAGGCACACACACTCATCATGGTGATAATCCATGTACAAGCAACATGATATTCATGCTGCAACCTTGGCTTTACCTGCAAAAGAATAAACAACCTCATCAGGCATGCATTATTGGCTACTGTAGGCAATTATCGACGTACTGTAGGCAGTGATGGGTCTACATTGAGCTGAGGAGAACCCCTGAAATTTGGAAAATGAACAAAAACTCTATAGCCCATGGTGGGATCCATGGGCTATAATACATTGTTCACCGCACCCGAAACCATTCAAAAGACTATTCGCCTCACCCCAAAATAAGTTGCTAAATCCACCACTGACTCTGAGCATCATATTTATTACCTTCTGAGACATATTTATCTAAGAAGGGAGTCTCCCACCTACCTCGTGGATCCTTTCAGTGAGTATTGTGCGAATCGAATTCAGTGAAAATGAAGCCAACCTGAATCGAACAGGTTGAAGAATTAATTTTTGGGGTTCGGAAGATCTGACTGCACCTGCTTTATCTATGATTCTAAAATATCTTTTATGGACTTAAAGTAATTTTGTTTTTCTTTTAAGATGTGCCAATTCAAACTCGAATAAGTTGAGCAGATTTTAACCTTTTTAGGTGATTCACATTTTCCTTTTAGGATACACGACGTGGTTTTCCTCAAAGCTTGTTCCTGAGAATAATTTCATCCTTGCTTCAGTGCTTCTTCATCTTGTTACGCCTGTCATACATTTCGGCTGCAAGAAATAAATTTTATTCAGCCTTTTCTGTAACTCGATTGATAGTTTTGCTTCACTTTCATTTAGCATATGTAGTATGTTGAAATCTATGATAGTACTAACCAGCTAGCACTTGCTATTGACATTAATTCCGCTGCCAAATGACCGATTTTCAATTCTGGCAGCAAGTCTGCTCTCTCCTTACGTAGATATATAAATGACCTTACTTATGCATGGTCGTGGAAGGAGGGAACGGTACCTACATAGATAAAATATATATATATATATATATATATATATATATATATATATATATATATATATATATATATATATATATATATATATATATATATATGAGGTTGCGGTAAATGCTTAAATCTCATTTGTATTTAAATCTACTAAAAAATCTTTATCATTATACTTTTATACTTAGCATTTAATGCATCATACATATTAAGTGCTTTTTATTTTATTACCTCAGCCTTTCATCTCAGAAATGGTACCTTTGAGATGATAAAATAGATTTGAGCCTCCATGAGGTTTGAGAATTTACCATGACCTCATATATTATATATGTATGTATATCTATATGTGTGTACACGTATGTATACATATATGTGTGTATGTGTGTAGTTGGAAAAGCTCATTGAAGTGGTCCTATCAATGCTGAAATTGGTGTGGCCACCACCCTCACACAACATTATTGGCATGGAGACGCTGCCGGACAGTGGCAAATTTACATAGAACCAAGGTAGCCACCCAAAATTTGAAACATGAATGAAAAACGTCATATCTAGTGGTTGAATCTGTGACCATAATGTATAGTTCGCCCCACCTTAAATAGCCTCATGGCATATTCGCCCCACCCCATACAAAAATCTGGATCCGCCACTGCTGCCGGCATTAGAAACAGTCATCAATGACCAGTACTGATGGCATACTAGCACTAGTTATCATGACTCTCATCGTAATGCTTTGATGCTTTCTCAAAGGAACAAGCATAAGGCAAGTAGGAAGGTTTTTTCTCATGGTTGACCCAACAGGACTGCCCTCATGCGGGTCTTATACTAGCAATCCAGCATAGGAGTTCGAACCGAAACCGGGACCATTTGACAATGGTGGTCCTAATTTCGGACTGTTCACATTATTCATCCTATGGTTCATGACCTCTTGACGTTCTACATCAATGTTCCGCCATGTGAATGATGGCAAGGTTCTGACATTTACTAAGGAACTTTAGCTCAAGATATTTTGCTCAACTGTCTCTATAGAGATTCATACACCAGTGGCAACAAAGGTCACCTCATGTGGGTGAACTAATATGGCCAGGGAACAATGCTTATCATCCACACGGTAGGTCCCCCCATAGGACACAATAAATTGTGACCATTTACCTTTCCCATTAAGGCTCTGGGCATTCATTATCTGTAAGGGATTGGTCACCTTGTCCCTTGATAATGTTGCTCATGCAGAATTGATTATTGGATTTGCAATGCACACACACGCACAAAGAGAGAGATTGTAGAATATGTGCACAAGTAATCCTACTAAATCATCCTCAATGATTTCTAGCCATTCAATAAAAAAAAATGATTGTTGAGATTAAAATACAAAAGTACACTCTTACTTTTTATAGTTGTACTTGATTAGAAACAACATTTTATTGCTTGCTTTTTCATCTCAATCATCTATCTCTTTTATCAGAAATCACTAAGAATGATTTAGCACAATTGCTTGTGCTCATGCAAACTAATGCAACTCCATTCTAGTCTCAATTCATGGCGTTTGCTGTGTTGTTATCCTTTTCTATGCCTATGCAACTCCATACCTAAGCGTGGAGTCCACATTTCCGATTCATAACCATTCTTCTCCCTTGAATGATCAAACGTTTTTTCTGTTCAAGGATTTTTATGTATTTCTGTTATATGTAGTGCAAGTAGAAATTGAAGATTCTATAGGAAGATTTTTCACAAATATTATTGGTCAGTTGACCGACCCCGTCTAGTATGGAAAAAGGCTTAGTTGTTGTTGTATTATTGGTCAGTTGAATCATTTAGACATGAGTATCTTCATGCCATATTTATGTTAGTAAACACAAGTTCAATCTTGAATGGTTCCTCATCATTGAAAGGAAAAGGGAGAGCATTTTGACATCTGAACCAAGTACAGGAAACATGCAACTATTTGTTTATAGTCTGAATAGAACTCTCCACACAAATTTAGTAATTGTTTTCACGACTGATTATCTTCTATAGGAATTATAAGAACTGCATAGCTTGATTTATGTAAGTTGTATCAAAGGAGAATGTATGGTTAGAGAAGATCTGCCCGACGAAATTAGCACTCTAATTTGGGTCAAAAAATGACACTTATTAATATAATGACCCTAATGGGAGAAACAAAACTTTGGATCTGTGATTCTTTCCAAGTTGGAGGACCTGTCGACTTAAAATAAGCTAGCTTGGTGTTCACATGGCATGAATTTCTGATGGACGCAAACTATGGCCTGGCCCGAGAAGCTGATGATGTGATCCGAATCAGGAGCCTTCTTCTTTTTTCTTTTAATTATCTCTTACCAATATCGTTGAGAGAGATATATATAAAAGGAGTATATGCAGGAGTCACAATGTTATAAGGTCATTTGACTGTATGCCATTCTTCATCATAGTCGAAACCTTCTCTTGGTCTTGTCCGTGAAGTAGGCATTTCTGGTCAGACCACGTAAACCTTTGTTTTCTTTCTTCTCTTCCTTCTCTTTAGGCGAACCGTGTTTTTCAATTGTATATATTCTTCCACATCTCATGGCATCACAACAACGGGTTTAGATAGTTCAGGGGAAGTGGCAAACTCAAAATTCAGGGCTCAGTCACTGCTACAACTGGATTGACCCATGCTGGTCCCGCAACTCCCCAGCTAGTCAAATGGCACACAAGTCCTTTAAGGCAAGGCAAAGCCTACCAACTTCTTTACGAGCAGCGACTGAATTAGGGAAAGGGCAGGACGTCTTTGAATGGACTACCGTCGGGAACTTGAAGTCGACGTCAAACTAACCACTTGATGAACTAAGTGTTGAGTTTGTGGTTGTCTCCTTGCCAGATTCTTGCTTCTCTCGACTTTCGGTTCTTCTCTGTCTATCTCTGGTTGTTGCTATTTTGCTTCTCAGGTATGCCTGCAGCGGAAGAACAAAGGTATGTTGTCTTGTTTGTTTGAGCTTTCCTCACAGTGGGGTTTCTCTAGGAAGAAGTCTGGGTATTGGTATTCCGATGTGTATATATATATTGTCTGCACTGCTCTGCATTTATAGAGCAGCGCGTGCTCCTCCCTTCCCAGTTTATTCTATTAGGCTTCTCTTTTCATGAGCCCCTATATCCGAATTGTTATCGTGCCATTTGGTAACGGTCCGACAGTTTTGGCCTTTATGACCGTTACAGTGGAGTTGCCGAGAATGGTCACTGCCTTACATCTCTCACTTAGCCATTTGAGCCAAGTAAACTAACATTCTAGTTTTCCTCCCACTTTTGCGAGGTTTTCCTAATAATATAATTTCATTATTGCTATTGTGATTGTTATTGCAATCACTACCCGTTGTGTGGTTATTTACCTACACAATAATCAAACTTATCCAAACGACACTCGTTGCAGTCATACATCAAGCCACATACTAAGCTTCCTGTGTATGCAATGCTACACAACCCTATTTCTTACATGCCCAAGAAACATCACCTCCAAATAAGATATTTGATCCGAGGTAGATTTGTTGTCATCTTTGCTCTCAGCAAAGTCAACATCTAAGTATCCTATCACTTTCAATTCATCAACTTGAAAATAAAGTTTTAAGTCTCTTGTTCCTTTCAGATATCTTAAAATCCTTTTTACACCTATCTAATGTTGTCATCTAGGATTACTTTGATATCTACTCACAAGACCAACAACAAAGCTGATATCAGGTCTTTTACACAGCATAACATATATCAAGCTACCCACAGCTTGTGCATAAGGAACGTTAGGCTTATCGTCTCCTTCACCAGGACAATCAACCTTACTTAGTTTAACCCCTTTGCAATAGGTGTAACAACAGACTTTCATTCACCCATTTTGAACTTCTTCAGGATATAGTTAATATATATCTCGTGACTTAGGCATGAGAGTTTAGATTCTCTATCTTGAGAGATCTTTATACCCATAATATAGGATGTTTCCCCCATATCCTTCATTTTGAACCTTGAGTTTAACCATGACTTGGTTTTGACAATCATTTCATTGTCATTCTCAGTTAACAATATGTCATGATAAGATGACAAAGTGGCTCCCACTGTTCCAAACATATACACAGTGATCAAGTTCATTAGCCACAAACCAAAGTTCTATAATAACATTTTGAAAAGTTAAATACCATT
The DNA here is from genome assembly GCA_036023115.1 of Brasenia schreberi. Lineage (NCBI taxonomy): Eukaryota > Viridiplantae > Streptophyta > Magnoliopsida > Nymphaeales > Cabombaceae > Brasenia > Brasenia schreberi. Next base: position 16,755,844 of record JAYKKT010000061.1, read on the forward strand.
GGCGAGGTGACTCTTTCAGGCCATATAGGGATTTTCTCAACCTATATACTTCATCTTCTTCGCCTTTAACTATAAATCCTTCGGGTTGCTGCATGTATATGATTTCATCTAAATCTCTGTTTAGAAAAGCTGTTTTTACATCTAACTGATGTAAGTCCAAATCATAATATACAGATATTGTCAAGACTATCCTTATTGATGCAAATTTCGCAACTGGAGAATATGTCTCAACATAATTTATCTCTTCTTTTTGTAAAAAACCCTTTGCAACCAACCTCGTTTTAAACTTGTCGATTGAACCATCAACCTTGTATTTCTTTTTTAGAACTCATATACAGCCTATAGCTTTCCTTTCTTTTGGCAAATCAGTCAATTCTTAGACCTGGTTTTTCTCAATGGATTCAATTTCCTCATCCATGGCTTTCCCCAATCTGTTGCTTCCGATGAGTTCATAGCTTGTTGATAAATCAAGTTATCAGTCAACTCATCTAAATCCACCGAATTACACACTTCTTCTGCAAGATAAGTGTGACAATCCTTTAAGTATGATGTTGTGGTCCTAAGCCTTTTATTTCCACTTAAAGTTTCGGTTGTTTCAAGAAGATCTTCTATGGGTTCATAGGATGATTGATCTAGGTCTACTAGATCATCAATATATTCATCATTATTTTCTAGGATGTCATTCTTAGTATCTTCTAAGAATTCAATATCTCTGCTTTCTATCAGTCCGTAGTCCTTATGATAAAATCGATATCCCTTTGAACCTTTAAGATATCCAATGAATATATATCTCAAGGACCTACTGTATAGGTTATTTCTAGACTGATTAAGGATCTTCACATGTGCAATAGATCCCCACCTCCTGAGATGACATAGGTTGGGTTCTCATATGGTGTAATAAATACAGCCTTACATGATACTTTATTGAGTATGTATACCATTGTACTTACTACTTCTCCCCAAAATATCCTTGGTAGAGAAGCATCAATTAACATTGACCTTGTTATATTTAGTAAGGTTCTGTTATATCTTTCAGTTACACCATTTTATTGAGGTGTCCTAGGCATTGTATTTTGCTTTGCAATACCAAAGTCTTTACAGAATTCTAGAAATTTTGTTGAGGTATATTCACCACCTCTATCTTATCTTAAGACTTTGATTGAATGCCCTAGTTGATTTTCAACTTCTTGCTTGTATTCTTTAAAAGCTTCAAGTACCTCAAATTTATATGTTAAGAGATATAAATACGTATATCTCGAGTAATCATCGATAAAAGTTATAAAATAAATATTTTCACGATGTGACCTTACTCTAAGTGCTTCTCATAAATCCGTGTGAATGTCCTTCAACAGGGTTGTTGTCCTTGTTGACTCTTTGAAAAAAACTTTTCTTGTCATTTTTCTTTGTATACAAGCTTCGCACTTGTTGAAAGTATTTTCCTCAAATCTAAGCAGTAAGTCAAAGTTAAATAATTTCCTCAACTTCTCTACACTTAAATGTTTGAGGTGTTTATACCATACATTCACATCAACATTAAAGGGCACAGTTAATATAAGCAGAAGGATTTTCATTTTTATTATCATTCAGTTTGAACAGTCCATGTTCTACATCAAATTTCCTAAAGAATAATATTCTCCCATGTTTCCCTACAATCACCTTTTGAGGAATAAACTAGACCTCAAAAGCTTTCTTTACTAAGGCAGGGACTCAAACCAGATTGCGCCTTATAGATGGCATAATCAATACATCAGTTACTATAATTGGTGTGCCTTTTACAAAAATTTTAAATGACCTAGTATCCAGAACATTTGAGAAAGTATTATTTCTCATGTATATCCGATATTCTCCTGGTTTGTATTCCTTTATATCCATTGCCCATTCCTTGGTCTTCGAGATATATATCGTAGTTCTAGAGTCTATCCACCAACCAATCATCGGTTCTGTGATGACTGATTTTGCCACAACTAGGTCCCTATTCATTACCAACATGTAATTTATATGTTCTACTACGTTGTCCCCTTCTTTCATCTTGAAGGAATTGTATTTCTATAATAGCAGCTAAACATACAGTTTGGCAATTGTATCATATTTGGCTGTTATGAAATCGAACAGCTCTTTTGCGGTCTTGTATTCTTTGAAGACCCTGATCAAGTCATCTATTGTGTCATCCTTTATAAATGTTTTATACATTTCTATAAATTGCTCAGTTGCGTCTGGTGGTGGCGAACGCACAGTTTCCTTTAACACATACTCAACACCTTTAAGTATTACAACAAGCAGAATTCTTCTCTTCCATATTTGGAAGTTCAAACCGTTTAATTTTTTGGTTTTTGCCAGTTCCGACACATATTCTTGAGTTTATTTTTATGTGTTTGACAATTATAACAATTAGATGGTCTAAAAAAGAAACATTTAACAAGCAACAAAACACACATAGCATGAATCTGATTAGAACGATGCAGAATATTGCAAAAATGAGTTGAAAATAACTCATTTCTAACAAACTGGGATAACTTCATAATTTTTCCAAAAAAAAATTCTACCTTTAATAATTTCCCAAAAATACTAGGGGTAAAACAGTAATTTTAATTATCTGACCACTTTTGTAATTTTCAGAAAAGGCCAAGGGCAGTACAGTAAAATTAGCTTTTAGTATTTCTGTAAAACTTATAACTGATCGAGGGTAAATCTATAATTTTCCCTCTTAGTGAATCTAAAATTTTCTCAAAAGGACAGGGACAAATCTGTCTTTTGACATAGTGACAGCCCGGTATTTTATAATTTTCATAAACTATAGGAGGGTAAAACCGATTTTTCACTGGAGTAAGGGCAAAACAGTTTTTTTACCCAAAAATATCTAGATATTTTCATATTTTTGTCCATTAGCAATCTTGTAAAATTTTAAAACTGGCCGGGGTAGAACGGACTTTTTAGTCCGTTGCTCGAGGCAATTTCAAGGAAACCACTAGTTTTTGTCTACGGTTTTCTGAAACCACCTAGTGGTTTTCTAGGCACTTTAAAAGCGCGAAGGAGAGAGAGAGAGGCAGGAAAAACGAAGAGACAGAGCGAGAGGGTAGCCCAGCATTCTGCCTCCTGGCCTGCGACCCTCTACTGCTAGTTTCCTTTTACCATGAAGTCACTTACCACCTTTTACTGTCGATGCATCAGATATTTTGGTTTTGCTAATGGAAGATACATCTGAATCATGGAAAGTACATACAGGAAGAGTTCTGAGTAAGATTTCCAAGTGACTCGATGGAAGAATCATTGCTGATGGTGCTTTCCTTTCATTATTTTTACACCGGCAATATCTGAACCAAAGCAAGGCAAGAAATTCAAGCTTACACACACAAACTGGACGTTGACAAGATGAGTTCTCTCGCGTAAGGTGAATTACTATGAATTCCAGGCCACACAGAAGTTTCAGCCATGTGCCATCACATTGGAGAAAGTTTCTGTGGTTTGGGGGGAAGAGTAATTGCCATAAACAGTGTAAGGGCACGGTCTTGGCACCACAAGATCGAAGATTTCAACACCATCATTTGGTGAACTTGGGCGCAAACTGATAAAAGATGTTCCATAACTAAGGTCATGATGGATACCAACAGATAAACCATACAAGATCGAGTTCTTCAGTATCTTAATTTCAATGATGACCCTCCCATCATTTCAGTTAGTAAGCATGTTCCTCAAACGGATCTTCTAGTTGATGAGAGGGCTGCCAGAAGGTCGTATACAAGGCAACCCCTTAAAAGTAAAATAGATATGGAGATGGGGAATAGAGTTTCCATTTAGGTAAGGCTTATAGGTAAGAGTAAGGTAATTCCAAGACCACAATGGATCTACACTAAGATGGTTTATTTACAGGATTGACAACTAATATCTGCGTGCCATTCAGAGCACATTGCTCGTCTATGTATTCCTTGCAGTGAACTGACGATCCATTGACATGGATCAACGTGGCCGCAAAATAAGTTGACCTGGTGAAAGGATGAGGAAAATAATTTCCTACTAAGATCTCAATTATTTGTGTAAATGTAGCCTTAGTAGAGACCAGTGTTGTCCGTATCGGATACGCCACCACGATACGATACGTATCGGATACGCCACCACGATACGATACGGGGCCCCGTATCGTAGGTGCGGGCGTATCGCACCGTATCGTGCGATACGGCCCGTATCGCATGATACGGTGCGTATCGCCCTGGGACCCTTATAAAGGGTCCGGCCTGAGAGAAATCCTCTCTCCTTTTGGGTTCTTCAATCTCCCTAAGAGTCGGTTTTCGCCTCCTTGGTGTTCAAAGCTCTAAAATCGTGCCCTACGGTGTCCGTCCAAGCCTCCAAACTCGGATTTAGGTATATTTTTAATGTTTTTCCCTTTTTTTCCTTTATATTTATTGTTTTTTGTGTTATTTCGGGTTTTTTTTTTGAATGACAAAATATGAAGTTATTAAGTGTGTGTATACGATTTTTATTGCATTCATGAAGTGGGAGACACTCGATTTGAGTGTTATTTGAAGATTGGGGGATTTACGAAGTACTTTTATTTTCAGGTTTTTATTTGAATTAAAGTACTCCATTGAGATGGCAGGAAGGGGTGGTAGAGACTCTCATTCAAAGTTTGATGATCCGGCATGACAGTGGGGTATACCAGTTGAGGGTTCAAGGTTAAAAATCATATGTTTATTTTGTGAAAAGCTGGTTAGTGGTGAAATTTCAAGGTTGAAACACCACCTAGCAGGAACCAGGAAAGAAATTGCTCCATGCACAGGCAGAGTTAGAAGTGTGCCAGAAGGTATTAAATGGTAATGCTTGCAGATGATTGAGAGCATACAGGAAAGGAGACAACAAAAGGATGATTTTCAGATGTGTGAAGAAGCTGATGATGCTACTGCCACTGGAGTTGGATTCACTGATAGTTTGCCTTCAGATACTAGAACAGATATTGGTAGTAGCAGTTCGCGAGCACCTAGCAGAGGGAAGAGGGTTGCAGCTGAAGACTTTGGAGGTGGCAGAAGAGGAAGTTCAGGAAGGAGTAGAGGAAGAGCTTCTTCTTCTAGCATACATTCATTCTTTCCTCCTTCCACTACACCTGGTGCTCAGCCAGGAATTTGTGCTGCTATGGCTTTAGAACAACTGTACGATCAAGCAGACCTTGCAGTGGGCAGATGGTTTTATGATGCATGCATTCCATTTAATGCAGCAAACAGTTTTAATTTTCAAGCAATGGCAGATGCAATTGCTAACATTGGTCCAGGATACAGGATGCCCTCTTATCAGAAGTTGAGAGGGAAGATATTAGATCAGACCGTGATTGAAGTGCAGCAATATTGTTCGACTTTGAGACAATCGTGGAAGGAAACAGGATGCACTATCATGGCAGATGGATGGACCGATAGGCGAGGAAGGACATTGCTAAACTTTCTTATATATTATCCTAAAGGACTCATGTTTTTGAGATCTCTAGATATGTCAGAGGAGAGGCACACTACAGAGATCCTACGAGAGGAATTTGATAAGGTTATACAAGAGGTTGGGCTAGAAAATGTAGTCCAATTGATTACAGATAATGCAGCTAACTACAAAGCAGCTGGAAAGGAGTTAGTTGATATTTATGAGACTTTCTACTGGACACCATGTGCAGCCCATTGTTTAGATCTCATCCTCGAGGACATTGGTGAGATGTATGAAATAAAGGCAGCAACTGAGTGTTGCCAAGATATTACAAAATTTATTTACAACCATGCATTTGTTTTATGTATGATGAGGAGATACACAGAAGGTGCAGAGCTTCTTTGCACAGCTACAACTCGGTTCGCAACAAACTTCTTATCTGTACAGAGTATTGTGAGACAGAAGCAAGCTTTAAAGAGAATGTTCTCCTCAGATGAGTGGCAACAATTTGCAGAGTTGCCACAAAACAGAAGGAACAGAAAGTTAAATGAGATTGCAGAAACAGTTTTTAGAAGTTCATTTTGGAATGCATGTATCAGATTATTGAAAATTACTTATCCTTTAGTGAAAGTTTTGAGATTGGCTGACAGCGAGGAGAAACCATCTATGGGCTACCTTTATGAAGCCATGGACAGGGCAAAAGAAGCGATCAGAAATAACTTTAATGGAAAAAAAAGAGATTATGTGCCCGTGTGGAAAATAATTGATAGTAGATGGAATAAACAATTGCATCAGCCTATTCATGCAGCAGCCTACTATCTAAACCCATCATTGAGGTACTCAGCAACCTTCAAAAGGGACGGTGAGGTTAATCGAGGAATCATTGAATGCATCGACAGATTAGTCCCTGATGAGAGCATAGTAGATGCGATACATCGAGAGATGGAGATATATGATAATGCTCTTCACTTGATGGGTTTGCCTGTTGCAATTTGCAACCACTCTACGATGCGTTGAGGTACATTGTTTATTTTCATATTTAAGTTGCATCTTACATTACTGTGGATTATTATGTCTCTAATGTTTATATTTTTTTTACAGATGTTTGGTGGAACAGGTTTGGAAGTGATTGTCCAAACCTTAGAGATTTTGCAGTTAGAGTCTTAAGCCAAACCTGTAGTGCAACAGGTTGTGAAAGAAATTGGAGTGTTTTTGAACACATCCATACAAAAAAGCGCAACAGGTTGGAACACAAAAGGCTTAATGATTTGGTTTATATTCGTTGTAACATGCGCCTTCGTGAAAGGTAATGTTGTATTACTTTCAAATTTTCAATTCGATATTATTTAACTTCAGTTTTCAATTGTTAATATTACTTACTAATTGTTTATCTTTGTTTGTGTCGTAGGCAATTAAAAAAAGTAAATAGAGAAGAAAGTCAGTTCGATCCAATAAGTTTGGATAATTTTGATATATTAGAAGATTGGGTTATGGAACACACTGAAGAAAATGCCCTCCTAACAAAAGAAGGCGTTGCCTGAATTAATTTGGAAGGAGCGCAACAACATTATGGAGATGAAGAATTTGATTTTGAAGAAGAAGGTGTGAGCGTGGCTGATGATGATGAGGATCTGCAACAAGGAGAAGATGAAGATTATTTAGTTGATGATCCTGATTACAATTTGTAAAATGTAACATTATATGTAACTGTAGTGTACTGTAAAGTGTAAACTATGTCTGTATTTTATTTTTTGGATTCAAAATATGTAAATTTGGATGCAATTGTTCAATTCTGAATGCTCAATCTGTACTAAACTTACATTATATGAATTTAAAGCAATTATCAGATTTTTCCTGATTTTTTTCTGATTTTTTTTTTTATTTTTACTATTTTTTATTAATTTTTAATTATTTTTTGCATTATTTTAATATTAAAGTACGATACGATACGATACGCCCGTATCGTGGAGCCCAGCTATACACGATACGATACGCGTGAGACAACACTGGTAGAGACAACACATAATGAAGACCATATATATAACCAAATCCAACAATCTCTCCACTGATAGACCATATGAAGTTATAATGCATGTGTAACCGGTGCCTGAAAAGTACATTGGTGGTTTTGCTAGCTCAAGACACCTAGAGAACCAACACACACACACAGCATCATAAGACCCTCAACAACTGTCACTTCGTAGTCTATGTATGAAACTGCTTCCAAACATGCACACTAGTGCATGCGAGATCATAGATGAAGGTTAAATTACATAAAAGTCATTATCATCTTCAACCCGCCAACAGTTCAACCAAAATTAACATTCTAAGACAGATGACAGAACTCTAGGATAAACCTACCAGTTCAAGCAACTTTATGATGGATCTTCTCTGTACCATCAATACGTCCTTCATGACAGGGCCGCCTAACATTGGCCCTACAATTACAAGAACCCAACAGAAAGTACTTGAGTATTGAATAGCAAAGATCAGGATATGACTGAATTGGGAGACCATATTTTCAATATGTAGGCATAGTTGATGATGCATGTCAAATAACCATTATAATTTATGTTTAAACTTGTATTTTTATGAAGATATTTCACACTTCCGTGGGATTTTACCAGAACGTACAGTTCTCAAAAACTTCAGCTAGAACAAAATCTAACACCAGCTAGCATATATGCAACTCCAGAGACCCACCCTCAAAGCTGCAAGTCATCCAACAAAACCGGGATCATCACTTTATGACATAACACTAGCTCACAAAATCAACTGCTAGCACCCCAAGAATATGAGATAAATGGCAGCGACCATACTAGCTTATTTCTTTAACCTCTATTAGATGGTCTTGAAAAGATTCACCATCCACACAGAACCCCGGACTTCTTGACCAAACTGAACCAACGGATAGCTCCTCAAGAATATGAGATACATCGCAGTAAACGATACTAGCTCAACTCTTTGACCACTGTTATTCGGTCTTGACAAGATTCATGATCAACACAGAACTCCGAACTTCTTGACCAAACCAGCTCTTGATCCTACTACTACAACTCCTCAAATTTCTCTCTCAGTGAAACCACAAGGATAATTTCATTCATTCTCCTTAAATGTTTGTCTCCTAGACAATCCATCGATGCTTGTGTACGTGGTAACTACACTTCTGAAATAAATGGAATAAATTATTCAGGTGTGGGCTAAGACACCTGCTTGCAGTCTTTATTTCCATCAGGTCAACGGAGAATCATATGGGTCGCAACAGCCATCAACCAAGTCTGTGCTGCTAATCGGAAGCTCTCTACCTCTTGGAATGTTCTATATGAAATAACCATATAACTAGATACTGGATTCATTGAGGTATGGCATAGAAAGACCCACACCAAGTGGGTTCAACTAATGAATAGATTCCCCCAATCTGACACGACCTCTTGTTCTAGGTCCAACAGCATTTTACGTCAGATCAATTATCCACGAACCAAAACATAGTAACAACTACTTTTCAAATTTACATGTAAAACAGTCAAATCGCCTCACGCCTGATAGAAACACGAGAACGGAGCATCCAAAGTGGGGTATTAATCCAACTAATTAGTGAACTTCACTGTCTTAAACACCATAATTAAGACCATAAGTAAATTAACTGGCCATAAGGAAATCCCAGAAGTCAACAAAACAATCCTTACACAACACATTCATTCAATACCATGACAACCCAACGGAAGGAAAAAAATTAAGAAATTGAAAATCAGCTTTCCTGCAAAATGTTTAGTTCGTTAATCCACAAGTTTGTTTGTGCTACAGGAATGATACAAATAGGTGCTCTATTTCACAGGAAGACACAAACAGTAATAGCAATATGACTGATTGTACATTCTCATCAAGTGAAGCACACTCAGACGATGTTCTTAATGGCATTGAAGTCAATTCCACTCTGTTAAATACAGAAATTATTCATGCTGTATAAGTATCATTATCATAATAGTTATTTTTTCTGCAGTTCAAACCCAACAATTAGAACAGTTCTTGTTACTACCATGATTGTTAATTTGATTATTATTTCCAATAGTATGAAGTTCACAATCTCATGAGAAGGGTAAGACCGGAATAAGAAACAAAACCGTGCTGCCAATAAAATGGGTGAAAAAAGACAGAAAACACAATCCTCAAGAGAAAATAGTAGTTGTAGCAGGAATTTCTACAAAGCAGAAAACCGTGCATGATTTTATTGATATTTTCCAACAGTATAAAGTCAGAACTCATGAGAAGGCTTACACTTTTACACAATCAGCAGCAAACCCAAACGGCCAAGCAAAGGGAGACAAGATCACATACAGGTAACAGAACAACAGCCAGTCGACATAGTAAAGATTGTAGGAGTGTCCATTAAAAAACAGCAAGCTTCAATTTTCAAAGACAAAACAAATACCAAAGTATGCAACACACAGAGTAAAGGGTGTGAAATTGCATCTCCTCCATGGTAGGTCATGAAAGGTACTTCCGTATACACATCTGGTAGGCATCACCACTCCTGCAATGAATTGACAAACCATGAGAACAAGCCAACCTATTGATCCGGATCACGTTGAATACCTATGCTTGTATCTATGGGTAAGTATTTAGACCCAAAAGGGAGTAGCTCACTGGCTAGGGGCTTGCACTCTCTGACAAAGAGATCACGAATTCAATGCCTTGGTGTGCGACTAGTAGGGGTCTGCCTAAACCCCATCTTTCCTATCAAAAGAGAAAATAACGCTCAAACATTTAATTTCACAGATGCAATCCCCTTTTCACACACACGCAATGGCCGAAGAGTTGCAAGAGAATTAACTGTCTTTGACAGATATATAAATCTGCGTAGGGAGAAAATATGAACCTTCAATCACACTGAGTACTATGAAATCAGATAAGAAGTTAGAAACTTACAGTAAAGGGCGATCTTCCACCTCTGATTATCTCCTTTCGCCCAAGTCCACAGTACAAGGGTCGTGCCATCCTTTACTCCTCCATGGTCCTTGTCTCCATGGAAAGCATCCAAATTCAGCTTTATGTTATTCACCATCCTGATTGTTCTGAACCCTTGACCCAAATCCTTGCTTAATGTCCAAAGCACCGATTGATCCAGCTCATTGGGATTGTATCGAGTTAATCGAACCTACAAGCAAATAACAACATTGATGATCGACCAACTCATTTTCTCGATAAGAAGTGCAACTCTGTCATCTGAAAGTTCAGGAATTTCTTGAGCACCAGCAGCGGTCAAAAGCATAACAGACTGAATATGGTGACAGGCGCATACTGCACGCACGCACACACACACACACACACAGACCGGCTGTGTCTCTGCAACAGCGTGCTGCAAAGCTTGCCCAGTAGCTTTATTGACAAGCGCAAAGCTGGGATACCCATCCTGATCCTTCACCCTTGTGCTGTACTTCTCATCCTTGATCCAGTGCTGCACAAACACATCAGGCATCATCCTTCCCATTAACATACAAGATTTTACGCACCAACAAATGTTTTCGATTGAAAGACTAAAGAGATATGTAAATTAACACATCCCAGTCATGATCTCATTACATAAGCCAAACATCAAAAGTTGCCAACAAATTTCATCAATCATAATAAAAAAGTAGCAAACAAAAATAATTGTAGAAACCATGCCTGGTAAGGATCACTAGGGTTTGTTGGTGCAAGAACCACCGAACCATCTCTAATGGTCATTGAATACTCAGTCTCAGCTTGGCAGAAGATCCTCATAGTCTGTCCCTGGGAGATCTCAGGATCAACTTTCTGATCTTCTTCTTTGCCATGGAATATGGGGAATCTCTGATGGCTGTCATGGCGGACAGACGAAGGGTAAGATTCAGTTGGGGAAGGCCTTTCCTCGTGACCAACATGCTGCACGCTCGCGTAGCTATCATGATCATAAGGCGATGATTCATAAGGAGGAGGAGGAGGAGGATAGCCGTAGTCATAAGAAGGAGGAGGCCTTTGTGGGGGAAAGAATTCAGGGTCCACTGAAGGAGGAGCAGGATAACCGTAGTCATAAGAAGGAGGCCTTTGTGGGGGAAAGAATTCAGGGTCTATTGAAGGAGGAGGAGGAGGAGGAGGAGCAAAGGGAGGAGGCCCGTCATAGAATTCCTCACGGGGATGATCTGCATGCCGACGGTATTCCTCTCTTTCTTCCTCGTTCCTGCGATTGTGCTTGGTTTGACGACCACCAAATGGGAACTCCATGAATCCCTCTTTGCAATCGCTCTCTCTATCTCTCTTGCTGTGTGTGTTGTGTACAGATATTCGTCTGGCAGGCTCAATTATGAGCACGAGGTGACGGATATGATCTGTCGGTATGTCACTTCCAGAAGGAGATTATGGTGCAATTTTTTCAGGTAAGGTGCGAATCTCCTCATGAGGTTTAAACCCAGACATACCGAACGTAAGTTGCTCACATTTGTCCTTTAAACGTTTGCTTTTACTTTTTCCATTATATTGACTAAAATACACACAACCCGGAAATTCTTCTTCCTCTTCAATAGGAGGGACGCCCGCCTCCATGTTTGTTGGTGCCTTCGTTGTGATGTCTCCAGCATTTGTTGACATGTCCTTTAAACTCTCCATCTTCATAATTTTCTGGGCTTTCAAAGATCAGCTTTTGTGAAGTATATTTTTGAGATTGATAGCAATAATTACTTTCTGGGTGAACTAGAAAGTTTAGCAGAGTGATGTCTCCATAAACGGCTATTCGCCTTGCTTTTGCAACTTGATCTTCAGCGCCATGGAAGGCTGGTCCACAGGGACCTATAGAAGCCATGTAAGGTTTGTATTAGTCATGAAACCGATAACATGGCAATGTTGGTAATGGCAAGTCATTATGAAGATTAAGTGATAATACGCTGAGAAAAAGTTATATTGAAACTTGAATCAAGGTTCTCTGAGGATCCAATAGAATGCTAGATTTCAATAGGAAACCCAGGCTTCAGTTCCCTTCGTTGAGTAGATGAAATCTACTGCTTTAGAAAACTGTAGATCTTAAATTACTCTTTCAAGGAGAACAACTTGTGGAAAGTTTACTAGTCGATGGAGAGAGCAATCAGCAGGCTTCAATTGTTGATGGGGAGCGGGGTTGGTCGGCCACAACGAAAGGCACAGATAGAGATGGGAGGGGGGTGTCCGTTCCGTTGAGATGATGAGAAGAAACTGAGGGAGTGATCGAATGGTCTTGTTGGGGAGTGATCAAATTGTGATCTCGGACTTGCGACCATCAGCGTGGTCACTCACAGGGTCGTTCAGTCATGGTGCAAAGATTCATGAGTTCTTCAAAAGTAACAATTGAAGACATGCTTCATAGACAATACAGAGTAAAATTTTGCTTTCTTGCTAATCAGTAAAACGTAATGCTGACATATGTAATTTAAATTCTAAATTTACACTAATCTGAGTTCACCATCTTGGTTACTAGACTCTGGGCTACGCAGTCACATCTTTGTGCTCTTGGAGAAGTCAAGCAGTGGAGGGACGACGGATGGAGACTTAATCTTCTTTCTTTATTAGAATGGTTGGCAAAGTGCTATTTAGATCTTTAACATCTTACTATCTTACAATCCTTCGAAGACCAAGATCCGAAGTTTAAGAAGATCATCTTTGTAGAACCTTGTGAAAATCTTAATGATCCATTGAAACAATAGACAAAGGACGATCACTCACTTTTACTGGTTTCCTCACAACTGTTACTAACCAAAGTTACCACCTTTCTCTTTGGCTTATGTTGCACCAAAGGGTCCACTCACCTAATGGTTCTTCACCAATGTTCAGCTTCACTTGGCTTCAACAACGCTCAAGAAGGAAGTCTTCATTAGAGCCACACACGCACAGACATCTAAGAGTTTGTTTACTTAATACAATGAGAATATTTTATAAAAGAAGTGTCACTCTCCATCTTTTACTGTTATCTAACAGTTGAACTTTAATATGCCCATCGGGCCAAGCTAAGGTCAGGAAAGAGGATTCTCAAATTATGGAAAGATATTGAAGAATCATTCCATGATGGATCGAGCATATTATTTTAGATCGTTCCTTAATTGAAAGGACTGCATTGGCTTGCAGATAGCTTAAATGAGAACCGCTGGATCTATTTCTTGTTGGGTGGAAAACCCACAAGATTTATTCCAATCCCTTATCTAAGTCTTTCTTTGTTAACACCATCATCATCATAATAATAATGATAATGATAGTGACAATAACAACAATAATAAGGGGAAATGAGAAAATCGAGAAAAGCATTCCAGTGACGGAAATACAAGAGTGATTCTGAAAGCATCACGGTTGATGGCGAGCGAGGAGAGCTTGGCTACATATTCGGTTTCACCTCCCACAGGCTTGATCCCTTTATACCAAAGCATCAGAGGTGGCCAGGATCCAATCTCTCTCTTCTCTCAATATATATATATATATATATATATATATATATATATATATATATATATATATATATATATATATAGATAGATAGATAGATAGATAGATATATATATAGAGAGAGAGAGAGACCCTTCAGTAGCTTATGGAACATCATGCTCGGGAAATTATAAACACTAATAACTTGATTTAAAATTGAAACCAAAAACATGGGCTCCTTAAGTAATTGTTTTCAACGAAAATGACACAGAGAAGAGAACTTCCTCATAAATTAAGCCTTTGGCGTCTCTTTCAATTGGGAGGTAGCAACTGGTGTACACTAATCTGAGTTGGAATCACGTAAGCGCTCCTTTCTTCCCAGAAGATTTAGTTGAGCCATTTCACCATGACTGGGGGCAATGAATGCTGGAGACCGGGTGTATGTGGAATCCGGTTACCTTCGTTAGTATAAACAGAACCCTGGTAGCTGTAGTGTGACCAGGCTCAGCGTGTTGTGCAGATCGGGTCTGTACCAGGGAGGTTTACTGCAATCAGGGTCTGTAGTGTGGTTACCTACTGGGTTCAGTGTTGTACTGTAAGGACTGGGTGTCTTAGACCGAGTCCTGAGTGGTAGGGAGGTTTCTGCAACCGGGTCCAGTCTTGTGTGTGTATGGTTGATTATATATTTTCCACATATAAATCAGTATTCTCTCCGTTTTCACCAGATTTCCATGTAAAAATTTCGGGCTTAACTCATTTAAATATCAGATATTCCCAGAATCTTTAAGTATAAGAAAAGCATGATGAAGTAGTGTGATCACCCATGTACAAACTTGAAAACTAAAAGCCTCATGCAGATTTTCTGGAACCATCATTGAACACAACAGAAACACCCAGTAAAAGCACAGAAGATTCTATTATGGTCTTTGATTTGTCAAAGTTATATTCTCTTCATCTAATCTGAATTGTTTTCTTGTTCATGATCACACTCGTATTACCAGTTTTGCTGCTTTTTAATGCTTCACTGTGCATCATCTTATATGGCATGCATTTGAAGGAAAAATGTGGCTATATCGCATGATTTGACAGTTATCAAACTGTCATTTTCACCATTTATCAACTAGATGTGTTCTTGTGCATTTTCTTTTGTGATGTTTTACATTTGAAGTTACATTATTCATTATATCTAGGTAAGAATGGTATCATGAAATAAATCTGCTGCCCATATTTAAGCTTGAACAATGAAGCTAGTAAATAGAACCAAGCACAACTATACAAAACCCAACTAGTCTCAAACAATGGTTAGGGGTGGGCTTGGGGAAGAAAAGCTTGAACTTGAGCTCAAAGTCTGTTATTTCCTTACAAAGTGCTTCAACATCCTAGAATTGGTTCAAAGACTGCATTTCAGATATAAGATATGAACCATAGTGTACGCATAATTTCGGTCTCAAGGAACCTCTACTTATAACACAATTTTCTTACAAGAAATGATGGAGAATTAGAAAATGGAATTCGAGAAGAGACTTACCTATGAATGCTCCTTGTGCGATGTGGGCTTATTGAGGTTCTTTTTGTGTGAGTTCTTGCTCCACCAAATAAAGATCGATCTCCCACACTATTAAATTGTTCTTTTTCAAGAAATATGAATTTCTTAAATCATATGCTTAGTGACTCTTAGATAGTGATAATTGTCACTTATGTTCCTTGGTTTTGGGTGAAGCAAGTAGGATTTGGTTTTGGATTTTAGGTGAAATGAATTGGATTTGGGTTAGAGAATGGGTTTGGGTCAAACTCAAGTGGGTCTGATTTAGAATGAGTAGTCCTAGTAAAGGATTTGAATTCTATGGATGGGTTGGATTCTACTCGGGTTGAGATGGACCTGGTTTGAGATTTTGGGATTTTTGGAGATTTGGCGACTTAAAGGGACTGGAAGAATGGATATAGGTAGGCTTTACCAGGATCAGGTTTAGAATAGGCCGAAGAAGGATCCTGTTTGGGATCTAGGTATTGTGGATCTAATGGATGAATCGAGTTGGTTTTGGTACCGAAGATGAGAATACTAGGGTGAAGATTGAATTCAGATTGACACATTGGGTCAGGCCTGATTCGCAACAACCCAGATTTGGTTTAGTTTCATTAAGGCTAGAGAGTAACGGGTCGGATCAGGTCCAACAAATAGACCCACTCTGGTTAGGGGTTGTGAAGGAGGGGGAATGGGCAAGGTCGTGGATTTCATAGTAAAATGTGGAAAGAGAGTACGGCGGCAGAAGAGGTGCGATGGTAGTGGTGGTGGTCGGTGATGGGGCGGCAACGGCAAGGCCAAGGGAGTAATGATGGTGGTTGGGAGGTGGTCAAGAAGGGCGAGGTGCTGGATGGTTGTGGCGGTTGGTCAAGGTGACGGCGAAGAGCTGAACGGCAGGGAGGCGAACGACGGTGTATTGGGTGGTTGGAGAGAAAGAGAGAGAGCGTCTTCTACTTTTGCCCACTGATTTCCTTGTATGATTTAGGATGTATGAGCGGAGATGCAAAGATGTTGGATGAAGACTTTTCTCAAACGTTACAGGACGGTCAAGGAAAAGACATTCAAGGAGAAAAAAATCTTTTCGTGAGTCACAAGGCTCAAGGAAAAGACACTCAAGAAGAAGAAAAATCTCTCAAGGAAAAGACACTCAACAAGGCTTTAGGAATTCAAGCATTAAAGCTTCCCTTTTATACTTCAATGTAGTTTCGTTCTCAATACATGTGTCATTTAAGTCTCCTATTTTTTATCATATGATATTAAGGTGGTTGTTTAAAAGCAGTCATGACTTTTGGTGGTTGGTGAAGAGTGGTTGTCTCTTTAATGAGTGTTGTTCGATGCCAATCCTATCATGTATTATTTTGGTCCATGATACGTGTCGTATCGCCTTATATCATAATTTAATATTAAAAAAATTATAATAAAAAAAAACAGAAATTACAAAATTTAGAAGCAGTATCATGGACCATCAAGATCTTCATCACCTTCTGCTTTAAAATCAAAATCATCATCCCCTTTATAATATTGTTATTGCACTCCTTTCAAATTAATCCATGTAGTGTCTTTTTCGGTTATTGTACATTTATTTCGTTATCTTTCATAATTCACTCTTCTAATATATCAAAATTATCTAAACATATTGGATCAAATTGGTTTTCTTTCCTATTTAACTTTTTTAATTGCGTATAAGAAAGAAAGATAAGTAATTAGTAAATAACATTAACAATTTAAATAAAATAAAATGTTAAATTAAATATTTAAGTAATAACTAATACAAGATTATCTCTATCGGATATGTATGTTACAATGCATTAAAACTAAGTCATTGAACTACTTATATTTCAAAGATGTTTTAAAGACACTCCAATTCCTTTCACAATCCATTGCACTACAGGTTTGACTCACTGTAAAATCTTTAAGGTTTAAGCAATCACTTTCAAACCTATTCCATCAAGCATCTAATAGAAAAAGACAAACATGAAGAACTTAATCCACAATAAATATAAGATTTAAGAAACTTAAATATTAAGATAAATAATTTACCTAAGTGTATATTAGTGTGGTTGTGAATAACTACAAGCAAGCCCATCAAGTGAAGAGCATTATTGTAGATCTTCATCTCTCGATGTATAACATCTGTTCTACTCTTATCAATGACCAATCTGTTTACACAATCAATGATACCTCGGTTTGCCTCATTGTGTCTTTTAAAGCTTGTAGAATACCTAAATATTGGATTTATGTAGTAAGTTGCTACATGAAGAAGTTAATGCGACTATTTATTTCATATGTTATCGATAATATTTCACACGAGCACATAATTCGTCTTTCTTCCATTAAAGTTACTTTTAATAACTTCTTTAGCCCTATCCATAGCTTCATAAAGATAGCTTAAAGATTATTTTTTTTCGCTGTCAACCAATCTGAAAACTTTCACTAAATGACATATAATCTTCAATAGAGGAGTTCCAAAATTTACTCTTAAAGACTGTCTCTCAAATTTCATTTAGCTTTCTGTTTCTTCTATTTTGAGCCAACTCTACAAATTGGTGTTACTAATCTAACGAGAATATTCTCTTTAAGGCTTACTTTTGTTTCATAATGTTATGTATAGATAAGAAATTAGCTACAAACCGAGTTTCAATTGTATGAAAAAACTCTTCAACATCTATATATCTCCTCATCATACATAATACAAAAGCATGGTTGTAGATAAATTTGGTGATATCTTGGCAACACTCAGTTATTGCCTTTATCTCATCTATCTTACCAATATCCTCAAGGATAAGATCTAAACAATAGGCTACACGTGGTGTCCAATAGAAAGTCTCATTAATATCTGTTAACTCGTTTCCAACTACTTTATGGTTAGTTGTATTATTTGTAATTAATTGGACTACAATAGTTAGCCTAACCTTAGATATCACCTTATCAAACTCTTGCCTTAGGACCTTTATAGTATGTCTCTCCTCTGACATGTTTAGAGATCCTAAAAACATAAGTCATTTAGTATAATAGAAAAAAATTTAATAAAGTTTTTCCTTGTCTATCTACTCATTCATGTGCCATAATAGTATATCATATATACTTCTATGACTCTTTCAAAGTAGAACAATACTCTTGAACTTTAAGAATAGTCATATCTAATAGTTTTCCTCTTAACTTTTGATAAAAGAGCATCTTATACCCTAGATCAATGTTAGCAATTATATCTCTCATTGCTTAAAAATAAAAATTATTTCTTATATTAAATAAAATGCATGCATCATAAAACCATCTGTTCACTACAAGGTATGTTTGGTCATGCAGTTTCTCTAAAGTCATAGCAACACAAATTCCAAGTTTAGTACTATGTTTAGTGCTAGGAAGGGGAAATGATTGCATATTAGAGTAAAATCTTCCTCTACTCCTTCATCTTCTACTACTTCTATTTGCAACCTCTTCAACAACCCTCTTTCTCCTAGTTGGTAGTCAAGAACTACTACTATCAACTTTTGTCCTACCATCTGAAGGAATACTATCACCCAATCTAACAACAACATCATCTTTCTCAAACATCTTTAAACCATCCTTCTGTTGTCTCCTCTCAAATATGCTCTCAATCTATTGTATACATTATCATTTAATGGCTTTAGGCAATTTTCTAACTTTGCTTGTGTAAGGAGCAACTTCTTTCTTAGTCCCTACTAGGTGATGTTTTAATCATAAAATTTTACCACAAACCACATTCTCACAAAACAAATATTTTATCTTCAATTTGTTTTCCTCAACTAGTGTACCCCATTTCCATGCCGGATCATCAGACCGAGATTGAGAGTCCTTAACACCCTTTCCTGTCATCTCAATTGAATATTTCAATCTAATAAAAAACTTGAAAATAAAAGTACTTCATAAATCTTCAATCTTCACTTAATACTCAAATAAAGTGTCTCCGACTTCACAAATACAATAAAAATCATATCCACGCACTTCATAACTTTATATATTGTCATTCAAAAAAAGAAAAACACAAATAACACAAAAAATAACAAATACAAAAAAAAATTAAACTAAAAAAGTATACCACAACGTGGGTTGGAAGCCTTGCATAGATGTTGTAAAGCACCTTGGGAGCTTTCAATAGATGCCAGAAACTCGCATAAATGTGAGTTTCGGTTCGGCCAAAGGTCCCTAGTCATATCGTACGATATGAGCGATACGAGCTATATCGCACGATACAACCAGATAAGTGGAACAATTTGATTTTGGGTGATTTGCTGAAGTGTTTCACCATTCACTTTCTCTTAACTTGTGTTGTAGAAGTTCACCATTCATTTTCTCTCGACTTATGTTCTAACAACAGTTTGTTGTTACATATATCTCTTCACTTAATCGCGTTTATGTATTATTTGATTGTAATGAAACTTTCAACTAAATAACATTGGGGCTTTGTTTCTTGATCCTTAATTTGCCTCATTTAATTTATGATTTTCAAGGATTTAAAAGGTTTAAGACCGATCTCACTTATTTTCAAAATTGATTACTTGATTTATTAGAATGAAAATTTTGAAGTGTTTATACATACCACATTCATATATAACTCATTACCAAGAAACATTACATGAACTCCTCATTCTAGAGAAATTATATATGCTTAAAACATGTGGATATCTACCCTACAATTTAAAACAAGAAAATCATGAGGTTGTATGTAACACTAAAAATGTGTCACCATAAGCTGAAATGAGGTATTGCAAATATGAAGCAATTGTGTACTTAGCTGTTGAGAGTTTACCTTGATATAATTGTTAGAGTAGGACATGATTGACAAGTGCATTTCGACAATAGGACCCAATTCTGACTATTTGTTAAGCATATTTCAACTATTGAAAACTATTGGAAACCATAATTATGACTATCACACAGCTAGAGTATGGAAACCAGAATAATAATAGTCAGAATAAGGCTATTTTGACTATTGGAATAGTTGAAGTACTTCTCGAGATTGTCAAAATATATTTTGACATATTTCGATTGTAACCAGCAATCAAAATTAACACTAACTTTGGTTGTAACAACTGAAGTAGCCAATAGAATATAAGTTATTCTAACGGTTGCCAATAGACGTAACTTCATCCAATAGTTGAAAAAGGCATCCCAAAATGGGTGAAGATTGTTGACATTAGCGGCCCAACATCCTATTCCCATTTTACACACTTAGCCTTCTTCAAGGTGTGTGATATTTCACACTTTTCTTTAGACTACACGATGAATTCAACTTTTGTTATGACAAATTTCATATAAGATACATTCAAGACACTTGATTAGCCTGCACCAAGCTCTAGATGATAATGTTAATAGAATAATAATTCTTTGAGACTTTTTGCACATCAAATAGAAATAGAGATAGTTTTTACTTTGATATAATGAAACTTGACCTATATGTTGTCATAAGAAAAGTTGAATTTGGCATTGCACCAAGCTCTAGATGATAATGTTAATAGAATAATAATTCTTTGAGACTTTTTATACATCAAATAGAAATAGAGATTGCTTTTACTTTGATATAATAAAACTTAACCTATATGCTTCATTCTTGGCATGATCTCATTACACATCCTAGTACACCCTCTTATCTCATAGCCAAAGACATTGGTTGAACCTATCTATTTATAGATTGTGAAGAAGCCTTTCCCAAGAGCTATTATGCTTCATTAAGTATGTTAATGACACATTGTTATATAGGTCACCTTCTACCTTCTCAAGATGCATACACAAGTCGTTACATGTGTATCTCAATATTTGTGTCATCCTAAAGAATCAAAACTCTTTAATAAATGCTGAAAAGTTTTTATTATTTTTAAAATTATCCAACAATTCCTACTATTTTCAAAATAAATCAAAGTACTTATCATTATATAAATCTTATCTTAAATCATGACTTAGACTTTTACCTAATTCATGATTTCTATTAATCTAAAAAATGATAGATCAGTTTTGCCATATGAACCAGAATGCACAACTTATAATAAGATTTCAATACCATCGAGTGTTACTTTTAAATGTGACACATTTATAGCCTTGTATCTTGTATTCTTTATTCATGAGTGCTTCAAGAGCTCAAACCTTAAACTCCATGAGGCGGCCTTACTTCACACTCATATAAGTAGACTCTATTGGAAGAGCTCAATTATATATGTATTATAGGTCTATTAAGGGCAATGTTCAACCTTCACTTTCATATCCTTATAGGTCCAAGTACCCTAGAGCTTAGGATGTTTAATTAGTAGGTACTTGCAATGACTCTAATAGTGTACTTTATTTTTGCTCATTGAATTCATGACTTGAAGTTATCAAGTGTGAGTAAAGTTTTCACCATTAATGATTCATAATTGGACTTACCATCCCAATTACCTTGTCAAATCTTTCATCAAATATTTACAAAATAATAGAGAAAACTCTATTATATATCAAATTTGTCATATATGCCTCTCATCCACAAGTCTAAATTCCATTATGAAATTCATCGATATTATCAACTATATCACATATCATGAAATAGACTAATAGGTTGTATTATTTTCATACAATTGTAATTGATTTTGCTTCTTTATATTGAATCCCATATTAGTATCAAGAAATAGACTATAAGCTATACTACAACATAAATTGCAAGTGTGGTGCAATTGACAATATTTATTAGTTTCTTTAATTTATAAGAAACTATACACGTACAACTAACTTGGTCCAAACATAACTAATGGATTCAACCATGGATCTAACTCCTATCCAAATCCAAATAAACTAGATCAATAATAGATTTAGATTGGTTTTGATGTATTTGGATCTGGTCAAGTCCAACTTGATTAGAATATCAAGAATATAGTTTTGGATTAAACTGACCCAATCTAGACCCATAACTGAGACAAACCTACAGTCGAATGCAAATTAGATCCAGAACTATCCAAAACAAAACCCATCAAGATTAGGTCTAGTTTCAATTTGGACTCAATCCAATCAACCAATAGAACCTAGATTGGATTCAGTTTGGTTCTAATGGACCCAAACCGACCTAATCAAAATAACCTCGGGCTAAAGCCTAACACACATCCATGTGTGCATCCTATGGGAGATGAACTCCCCACTAGGAATAACGGCTCTAGAGCACCCTACCATTGAGTTAACGCTCTTGGTGCAAATAAGTTGTTGTTTGACATTAAGAATTGACGCAACATTTTGATTGTGGCATTTCACTCCAAACACCACCTCTATGCAACGGATTCTGATTGCCGAAAAGGACAGTCGACTAGTCAATCTTTCCACCATACCCTACACGATGTACATGGCTTTCAGACTTGACAAGCTCCAAAAAAGAAAGAAAGAGAGAGGAGTTGAAGAATTATAGATCAATTGTTTGATTTCAAGCAATGAGAATTCAAGCAACAACATGCCTATGTTGGAAGACCAACCAAGGTTGTGATGGCCATTGGCATACCCAAAGATAAGAAAAAGAAAAGAAAAGGGAAAGGAACCTCTTTTGCAAATTCAATGAAAATACCTCTCTTTTGTTGTCCCATTGCCATTTAGATCTAGCCATGGTGCGCATACTGCATTGTCGGCTATCTCCTTAAAGCCCCATTGTGTAAACCAACTATTGTTTGATTGAAACAACAAATTAGTTAAATGCTTATTCTATAAAGAGAGGAAAGTAAAAAAGTGAGGGAACCATCATTTAAATTCAAACGAGAAAACTTTTGTAAGACTACAAACTGAGTTCACATTTACAAAACTTGGTATGTATTAATAATGGAAAGAGACTTCTCCGTCAAAAGGTTCATTGATTTTGCTCTTATACCTAAATATTGAAAGCCATCTCAGTATTAATAATACAATCATGACTACTGGATTCAAGCATGATTCTAACTCCCATCCAAAACCAAATAACATAGTTCATTGATGATTCAATGGTGGCCTAACCCATACAATTCAAAATGTAATCAACGTACATTTATTTATTTATAACCAAAGTTTAAGTACACATAGTTGTATAACAAAAGTAGTAAAACTATTTGCAAACAAGTAAGTATCACCACGCATTATTGTACTAAATGTACCACCTCCACATCCATCTCAAGACCTCTACTAACTGGATCATGTAATATAATAAACTATTATCACAAATAACAAGGCTTGTAGATGGATGTGATCTCTATGAACATACTAAAAACATCCATGTTTTAAATCATATATCATAAGATAAAACTACATCATAATTTAAATAGGCATTATTAACTAAAACATGCATGCATAATCAAGCATATCTCAATAATACAAATTAGTTTCAATATTAGGACCACTACCTATCTAAGTGCAACCATGTTATAGGAAACCCTCATCCCTTCTCTTGTTCCGATGTGTCGCCCCCGATAGCCACAACATGGGCTTATTAGGTCCTAGACCTTTATGGATAGTAAAACAACTCATCAAGTCTGACTCCTTGGATCTATAAGGTAAATGGTTTTTGGAAACTACACAAGTAGGGTTATGCTTTCACACAATTATATAAACAAACTTAAAATCATATCATGTCACCTGGGATATCTCCCAGTCTCAAGACATCCAAATCATATATCCAAAACCATTTATTTTTAAAATACTCTTTACTCTCGTTGATTTATTTTACAGCTCAATATGTCTCCAACTTAAGTGTATCATATAACATGACACGAGATGCTAAGTGCAAGCTACATGTGAGCACATATAACTAACGAAATACCCAACGGTTAGCATCACCTAACACATCCATTTGAAAACCTATAACCTTCTTGTCCCTACAACACACCATGCCCCGATAGGTGCGATTATGAATTCATGTTGATTGATGGTCCACCACACCCATTGAGATCCATGAGTTACCACTAGTGGTACAACCATTCACCATTTGATAATGTCCCATACTGCTACAAAGAGAGGACCTATACCCAATAATGTTCACTCACACTCATGCCAACATATAAGAAAGTAGTTCTCAATCACATCCAATAAAATCAATATATATTTAATCATTTTAAAACATTAATAAACATTGTATAATCTCACATATAATCTAAAATAAGTAAAACTATCTCTAGCATGTATCTGGAAAAGAAACACATCCACTTACCTATCACTTCTAATATGGATCCAAACCCCATAATGATTATCCCATTAGATCATCTTGAATTACTCTATAAATCATAATAAAAACATAACATTAATATTCTACATTCTAATATGAACATTGCGGTTCAAATCGCATCGAAGTCAGACTTCAAACAGTCCCGAAATGGTTCAAAAATCAATCAGGATATGTTTGGATCTATTAAGATCTTATGAAGGATATGAGTCCAATATCTATTATTATGTTATGGATTTATCTAGAACCGACCCCAATTCGAATTGGGTCACCCTAAAACACATAACCAGGATACTATAGTGTATGATATGGTCTGACACGACACAAAAAGGTATGGATATTTCTCCCGCATCTCTTCCTCTAACTCTCAAGTGGCTTCACTCAATGAGTGGTTACTCCATTGGATCTTAACTAGCCTGAACATCCATCGACGAAGGATACGTTCCTTCTAGTCGATTATAACCACGAGATATTCTTCATAGATCAGGTCATCTTACACTTGGAGTAGTTCTGGTTCGATCACATGAGAAGGATCAAGATTTTTTTTGTAGTAATGACACATGGAACACATTGTACACGCCGTCAGTTAATGATGTGGGTAGTCCCAACCAACAAGCCACCTCCCCAATCCTTTTAGTAACCCGGTATGGTCCTACATAACAAGGTCTTAATTTACCTTTTTGCCCAAATCTCGACTCCTTTGATTGGAAATACTTTAGAAATGCCCAATCGCCCACTTCAAACTCCATTGGGCAATGACCTTTGTCTACATAGCTCTTTTGGTGGTCTTAAGTTGTCTTTGTGTGCTTTTGTGCCTTCTTTATCATTTCAATAGATCATTGAATCATATTTGTCCCAACATTAGTGCACTATGTATCTCATCCCAACATAATAATGCCCGACACCTAGCACAATACATCTCAAAAGGTGCCATATGAATGTTGGCTTGGTAACTGTTATTATATACAAACTCAATTAACTCTAGGTAATTGTCTAAGTTATCTTGTCAATCCAAGACAATGCTCTCAAAATATCCTCAAGAGTTTGGATGGTGCGTTCTACCTATCCATCGATCTCAAGATGAGAAGTCGTACTATATTGTAACAGTGTCCCTAATGATTCTTTCAAACTTCACCAAAATTATACGATAAAATGTGTACTCCATCTAATGTGATGGTTTTAAGCACATCATAATGTCATACCACATATTTGATATAAATATTTGTTAGCAGATTGACTCCCATTTTCTTTCGAATCAGTATGAAACATGCTACTTTAGTAAGGCGGTCAATGATCATCCATATAACATCATTTCATTGACAAATCCTTGAGAGTCCCAATGCAAAATCTATGTTGATGTGCTACCATTTACCCTCAGATATAGGAAGAGGTTGTAGCATACCAAATGGTCTTTGATGGTTTTCTTTTACTCACTAGTAAGTGAGATACCTAGACACATTCTCCAATGTCTTTCTTCATTTCTTTTTAGAAATATTGTCAGCCCAAATCCTTATACATCTTTGTGCTTCTTTGATGTATGTTATATCGAATATGATGAATCGTTTCTAATAGTTATTAACGTAGAGTCTTATTATTTGGAACACAAAGCCAACCTTTATAATGTATGGACTCATCCTTGTAGATACTATATCTTAATCTACCCTCCTTACATACCTCCTTATTTATAATTCTCAATTGTCGCAATAATCTATAACCACAAATCAGGAGTTGGCCTAATCATAGAGGAGAGATCAAAACGCTTTGTTCCTATTTTCCTAAAGACATCAACTACAATATTTTCCTTCCTAGATGGTACAATATCTCATTATCATAAGAATCTGATACCATACAAATAATGTCGTCATGTTTTCAAGATAAAGAGTATGGCTACTAGCTCCAAGTCATGCACTGGTAGTTTATCTCATGCTTCTTTAATTATCTCAATGCATAAGCAACCACATTATCATATTGCATCAACACACACCAAGACTTGTAAGGACACATCACGATAAACATTGAATCCTTCTTAACCGGTTGGGATAGTCAATATTGGTGTACTAGTCAATATCTGCTTTAATACTAGAAAACTCCTCTCATAGTCTTTAATCCAAGCAAATCTTTGTACTTTATGACTAAGCGTAGTGAGAGGTCTTGCAATACTCGAAAATCTTTTAATGAATCTTCAATAGTAACTGTTAATCTCAAGAAATTACGCATCTCGATGATATTTTTACATTGCTTCAAACTAATCATAGTAGTGACTTTTGTTAGATCCACTGAGATATATTCTTCAAAGATAATTGGTGTTCTTGTAGTTACCTTAATACCAACTGTAAGTGTTGTATGTGCTCTTTTTTGCTCTTAGAGTTTATGAGTGTATCATCTATGAAGACAATAATAAATGTATCTAAATAATCATTGAATACTTTATTCATTAAATCTATGAATGTTGTAGGTGCATTGGTCAACCTAAAAGACATCACAAGGAATTCGTAATGCCCATTCTTCATACAAAGAGTTGTTTTTATATATTTATTACTCAAATCCTCAAATGATAATAACCTAAATACAAAACAATTTTGAGAAATACATATGCACTCTTCAATTGATCAAACAAGTCATACATTCTTGGTAAACAATATTTATTCTTAATCATCATTTGATTCAATTTCTGATAATTGATGTAGAAGTGCAAAGATCTATTCTTCTTCTTTAAAAAAGGATAGGTGTATCCCAAGAAGAAATGTTTGGCTTAATAAAGCCCTTCTCTAATAGCTCTTACAACTGGACTTGTAATTCCTTCAACTCAACAGGTGCCATGTTATATGATGCCTTAGAAACTGGTTGGCTATCCGATTGTAAATTGATTGTAAACTCAATTTCTTATTTTAGAGGAAGTCCCAAAAAGTTGTCTTAGAAAACCTCTAAAAACTCCCTCACAATAGGAATAGGCTAGAGATTTGGTTCTTCTTTATTTGCCCTTATTTTTAAGGCTAAATAACCTTCACAACCTTCTTTGAGGTGATCTGAGACTCACATGACAGACATAAATGTAGTTGAGTGATTGGTAGGTTGGCTTAGTGTTAATGGATGTTAATGTATATTGAGTCAGTCAGTTCATGTCTAAGATGACATCAAAAGCTATAATATCCAAAATGATCAAGTCAATAAGCAAATCATGACCCAACTATGATGGAACAATTCGGTTGCTTATATGATGCCATAATAATTGTCCCTATTATTCACCAAAACAATTCACCTATTACTTGAGGTTTTTCATCAATACAATAGACAAAGAACTAAGAAATAAAAGAATGAGTATCACCTGAATCAAACAATACCTTAGCTAACTCATCATAAATAA
Organism: Brasenia schreberi; assembly: GCA_036023115.1. Taxonomy (NCBI): domain Eukaryota; kingdom Viridiplantae; phylum Streptophyta; class Magnoliopsida; order Nymphaeales; family Cabombaceae; genus Brasenia; species Brasenia schreberi. The sequence goes on from JAYKKT010000061.1 coordinate 16,783,672, forward strand.
AAATAAGGTTGGTAATTGAAGGATGCATACTAGATTCTTGTCCACTTGTACCATACACATATGCTAACCTCTTCCTCTTTGTAGTCATCTCTACTAGCATGACCATCCTGCACTGCTATTCCTGGTGGTACCATGTGTTGCATTCCTATGGGTATTCATTTTATTGGTGTCCCACCTAACCGTACCCAAAACACCTCATCCTTGAGGTCCAACTTACAAACCCTTCACGCAATGCTTGTCACATGCTAGCAGATGCTCAAGAAAGCTAGGTTGTACAATCTCTTTGCAAATGACCCACATTGCCACATTTGTGACGGACCAAAGTTGATTGACTGATTGACATACTACTCCTTTAGCCTGAACTGAAAGGATAGGGAGGAGAATATGACTCTGATGTGTTGAGGTGGACTTTTTAAATTTTTTTTGAGGTTTAGACCCCTTATTGTTAGAGGTCGTAAGCTCTATTCTTTCTCCTTAAGACTTAAGGATAGTAGTCTCAATTTTCAAAGCTTGACCACACATATTCCAAAATGATTGCATCATTAGCCATACTATCCAATTTGAATTAATAGGGTTCAATCCTCTATTGACATACCCTCGACACGTAGAACTTCCCCCTCGCTCCCTTTCTCTTCTTCTTCCTCAGATTTTGGGGTCTCTCTCCTGAGTTCCTTTGCTCTCGCCCTTTCAGCAATAATGTCGCTACAACAAGCTAGCCACCGCATCACTGTGGTGGCCTCTAGCCAAACCACGAAGCCACAGTCCTGCTCCCTAGCAAGGACCCTTGGTTGGGTCCCATATGGGCCCGGGCCATGCCCAATACGACCCAATCCGATCTGACATCACATCTTGAGAGTCACCACTCTTCATCAAAAATCATGTCGAGTTAAGTGCCTTTGTGTCTTTGTTATCAACTTTAAGGGACTCCTATTATTGTTGCAACTCTTTAGTCTAATCTTGATCTACGTTATTAAAACCAGTTTGATACCATGAAAACCAAGAGGCACCATAAAGAGTCTCGACTCTCCTAAGCACCAAGATTCGTTGATGCCTCTTATTATTATAAGCAATGAGAGTTGTTAATTATGAAGGGTCATGGTTGTTGACCACTCAACTCATTTAACAATGAATATCCATTTGCAAGATAGTGAGATCACTTAACATATTGGTCTCTTACTAATGTATGGAATTGGATGAATTAAACCTAAAGATTATTGGAGCAAGTTTGGTGAGAGAGAAAGATCACCGATGCCGATGGAGTCAAATTATTGCATCATTCTTTCGTTTAATAAAATGTGTACATTAGAATTAAACACAAACAAACAAAAATATTCTATAGTGTTTTCAAGGCATTTAATATTTCACACTTTCTTGATGCTTAATTCACCACCATTAGATTCAACTTTATGGATGCAAGCTCTTAGCGAATTAATACATTAAAGACCACTTCGCTATTCTTGTATGAATATAGCCAAACTTTAGACATCAACAATATTAATAAAATAATAATTCTCTAAACTCCTTTCTTCTCATCAAAGAGAAATATAGATAGACTTTTACTTATGTCGATATGATGGAACTTGACTCACATGCTTCATCTTTTAGCATGATCTCATTGCACACCCTTTGATCTTATAGCCAAAAATGGTGGTTGAACCTATCTATTTATTATAGATAGTGAAGAGACCCTTCTCAAGAATCATTGTACTTTGTTAAGTGTGTTGATGACTCCTTATTACATGAGTCTCCTTCTTGATATGTGTACACACCTTATTATATGTGCACCTCAATATTTGAGCCATAAAATACATGAACATGAACTTTTTGAATTTCATATCAATTGTTGTGTTGTGCCTTATATTGCCAACCAAGAGGAAAGACCTAAAACAACCATTGCAACCCCACTACACCTAGCATTAGCAGTGAACTGGTGCAAAGCAATTAATAAGCAAAGTGTGGTAGCCCCTCAAAGAAAATCTGGAAAAAAATCAGAATTTCAAAGCAAGTTGTTTGAATTGTTTTTATTTCCTTTTTTGAAAGGCAAGAGGGGTTAAGCTGATCCATAGGAGTTATAACAAGAAAAGTGATGTATAAATTGTTGGGAACCAGTTTGGGGATGATCCTTCCAAGATTTTCTCGGCCCCAACTTAGTTCAAAATTAGATCTATATCTAGCTTTTTTAATTGTAACATGCAAAAGCTCACTAGAAGACTGAACAATCTCTGGAATCCTTCATTTAGAATAACTTTGGCCAGATACTTCACCCTCCATCACTTATGTCTCCATCTTTAGATAAGCAGCCTGCAAAAGGATAGCTTTCGTTGTTCTCTCGTGTTGTTTAGCCAATATACCAATGACAATCCTTGTTTCCATCTTTTAGCGAGAGCATTATGGGTCAGAAGGACATGAATCACTTGTCCTCTCACCACCAGCAAGCATTGCATTGAGCTTTCGCTTTGTGTAAGTGTAGCTTCTTTATATATGCATTGATTCGTCAATTGTAAGTGGGTATTCAGAAAGCTACGAGCCAGGCTTGGTGAATAGTACAATGTTCTAACTTTATTGATCTCATGCAGAAAAATGTGTAGTTAATTGTGAGCTTGCAATAATACAAAACCATATTGGTCTTATGGAGACTGAGTAGCACATAAATAGGTGATCTGAAAGTTTAAAACAATTCCTGGTTAAGACAGTAGTTTGCTACTCCAACTATTTATATGGGTTTGGATCTTATCCACCAGTCCGCCACACAAACTATTTGTCATATGTCTAGAAGACAATCATAAATATTTGATTGCTTGCCCATTCAAAGGCGACTTCTTAATCTTTTTTTATACAAGAGGAGGCCGTAGCCTAGCACACACACTGCCCTGGAAATCGGAACTCCCCACCAACAACACCGGCGTCAATATGTTACCGTGCGAGCTCCGGTAACCAGCCCTTCAAATACCACCGAATGAAAACTATGCAGTAAGCCCATATCGACTTTTTGTCGATCTAGGATGGACCTTGGATAGATTGGCTTCATCTAGCTAGCCATGGGCCTACTTGATTCTCGGGTATGAGCCTTCAAAAGCATCAACCAAGACACTGACCGAGGGGGTCAGCCCTTGATCCATGTTTTGCAGATCTTAATTAAACCGAGCCAGTTCTACTTAGCTAGTCTTGAGGATTGTTATAATTGAAAAAGCTTGATATAGATTTAATTTTGTATCAAGCCATTTTTCATGAAGCTACCAAGTTGGGAGTCAGAAAATCTTGGAAGGATCATCCCCCAAACTGGTATATCACTTTTCTTGTTATAACTGGCGCGGGTCTGCCCAACCCCTCTTGCCTTTCAGGAAAAAAAAACAATTCAAACAGCTTGCTTTGAGATTCTAATTTTTTTTTAGATTTTCTACAAGGATCCATCACTCCTTGCCCCATTAATCACTTTGCACCAATCCACCGCTAATGCTAGAGTTTTGGATGAGGCGAATTGCTTATTCGACCATTTGACATAGATTTGCATTAATCCTCTCTGTTAGTGGTTCGTATTGCTAATGTTAGACCCACCGCATTCAAACAGGTGCAGTTGGCCTCACCACACCTTGCTCATCAATGAAAATCTATGTCAAACTTAGATCTAACTATGGTTCAGATTTTCTTTTGTAATATGGGTACAATTTTGCTCATGATAGAGTCAATGGAACTCATGTGGTATCGAACTCCGAATATGATTCAGAAATTCTCAATGTAAGAATAAATCCCACAAGCGTCGTGTTTTGGATTTGATCCAAGTATGGCCTAGATTTTCCTTAAATAATCTAGTTATGGTTTTTCTGATGATGGACCCAATGAGATCCAGATCCAGGTCTGTTTCTAACATCCAAGAACAGATCCAAATGCAGACTTCTCTAGTTTTGCACCAATGCGTCCACACCCACAATCAGCACCGCCACATTATTAGCTGACGAAGACAAAGTTACATAATCGGGGCAACCAATCTGCACCTAAATCATCGGTTTTATTTTATCTGGATTCGAACCTATATGACATCCGACCCGAACATTTCCACGGAACCCCGACTTACTGCTCAATGATCCATTTTATTGGATCTAGATCTAAACCTATCTGATAAACGACCCAATCACCTGAAACTCTTGACATTTCGTCCATGAAATCGGGCTTCCCGCCGATCTACTGCCCAGTCATTCATCTTACTGGATCTTGACTGATCCCAGTCCGAACCCCGCTCGACATTTGATTGGGTCTAGACCCACAGCTATATGACATCCGACCCGAATATCTCTCCCCCTTTGACATTTCCTCGTGGAAAAAGAAAAAAGTCTTCCGTCTGCTGGCATGGAGAAGCACCCTCCAATGGAGTCGCTGCTTCAGAGAACACCTCTCACAGTACAAACTGCTGAACCCTAAGGCCTCTCTCTCTCTCTACAGGAAGATGCCGGGACCCGGGCCCCACTTGGTGTACAGTCTCGGAGTGGGCACGGGCCTCATGCACCTCACCGGCGGGGGTTTCGGTCCTCACCATTGTCTCGTCTACGCCCTCAACGCCTTCCTTGGCCCCGACCTCGGTTCCTTCTCAGAGTGGCTCTCTTCTACGCTTGGTATCGGGGAGGTCCTGGGGTCGAGCCTTATGGACTTCCTTCACCACCCCTTCTACTACATCCTCCTCCTCGGCTTCCCCTTCTCACTTCTCTACAGCTGGCTCTCCAGACTCGCGCTCCAAAGAGGCATACTTGACACAGTTTCCGGGGTGAGTTTGAGCCGATGGGAGTCAGGAAATCGGTGGAATTCGGGGGTCGTGTCTTGATTTAAGTAGAGTCTGGGGAAGTTCTGAATTCGGTGTTTCAATCTTGATCTAGTTTTTGGAGCATTCTGAATCGTGTGTTTCGATTTTCATCGATTTTATCTAGAATTCTGACTTGGGAACTCGATTTTGATCGAATTTGTGAGAAATTGTAATTGGGTGTAACGTATTTTGTGCAATTTGTGGGGCTTTTCGGTGCGGACCTTCTGTTGTCGCTATGTGAGAGTTCAAGATTTGTATTTTCCTTTTTGGTCTTCGTTTTGAGTTTGACTGAACCCAGAGCAGTTCAGTTTTGATGGTGATGCGAAAAGTGAAGGAATCAGATGGAAATTTCGCAAATGTAGGTAGTAGGTTTGTGAGTCGTATATAGGGGTTGGATTCTTTTATGCGAAAACGACATGGTTTTCAAGTGCTCTGGTTCTTTCTCTTATTGTAGAAGCTGACAAAAATTTTGAAATTCGTCTGCGTATTTTAGGAAGATTAGGATTTGATTCGTCTTCGTTTTGAGTTTGACTGAACCCAGAGCAGTTCAGTTTTGATGGTGATGCGAAAAGTGAAGGAATCAGATGGAAATTTCGGAAATGTAGGTAGTAGGTTTGTGAGTCGTATATAGGGGTTGGATTCTTTTATGCGAAAACGACATGGTTTTCAAGTGCTCTGGTTCTTTCTCTTATTGTAGAAGCTGACAAAAATTTTGAAATTCGTCTGCGTATTTTAGGAAGATTAGGATTTGATTCGTCTTCTATAATTATGTCCACAGTCGGTTATCATCTTTCTCCTTTAGTTAGAAAGCAATGTAGAACTTCTTCTTTTTTGTTACAAGAGGAGGCCGAAGCCTAACACACACCCACACCCACACTCACGCATGCATCTTCTGGGAGTCGAACTCCCCACCGGCAGCAATGGCGCTAGAGCGTCCTTCCGTTGAGCTAATGCTCTTGGTGTGCAGAAAGCAATGTAGAACTTGTTTTTGTTGCTTCTTTGAAGATGATAGATACAAAGATTATTGGGACGTGAATAAGATCAAGGGTGAATTATGTTTCAGGCTGTCTGTGTTACAAACTTTTTCCCTTAAATGGTATTTGGTATTATGAAATTCACATATTTAAGGCCCATCACTTTGTCCTTGCCTATGAGTGGTGCAGGTAAGCTCCTGAGTTTTAACAAACCGTATATAGAAGCTCAGATATGTTTCATAATATGTTTTCTTTTAGACAGCGACAAAATTTTCTTGTGATATATGTTAACTGCATATCTAACTTTGGTAGCCAAAAGGGTTATAATTAACTTGTAATAACTAATCGTTGGCACATACGTAATGTGGTGGCTATTCTTTTAAATCTTGTGGGAGACTTTCTTTTGTTAGTTTCTTGGCAAAACTTCAGAGGTTGTCGGGTAGGAACGATTTTTTATACTCGTTCGTTCTCCTAATATTTAGCTTCATAAGTAATGGGAGCCTTCAATCTAAAATACGTTTATCATTGCTTTTGGCATTTACTTTCTGCTTTATGTGATTGCAGGTGCCTCTCAGGAGAAGTCAGTGTTTACTTTTGGTGTCTGCAGGGTCATTGTCGCACTTTTTCTTGGATCACTTATTCGAGGTGTGCAATTCTGTTGGTTCACAATTCTCTTTGTTTTAGAAGAAGAATCCTTGCATGGTTGTCTATTGGATCCTTTCTCTGGGAATTGCTTGGGAACATTGCGTTAACTGATGCGATTGAACTCTGTTCATCAAATTGTTTTCAACTTTTCTTTCTTTCTTTCTTTCTTTTTTGATTCTATGATGGTAGTTCTAAATAGAGTAGGACACTGTAGATGGTGGAATCACGACCTGATGGCAGTTACAAGGATGATAATCCAGATGCATCATTAACTGCCTTTAGGTTTGTGCATCCACCATATGTCTCCAGACTGATGGATACATGTGTCCATTCTAGTTCACTTGAGGAACGCGTTGATCTAAGAAATGGAGTACCTCAGTTCGTTAACATGGGAAGGTTGTGTTAAGCTGATGTTTGATGTTAGAGGACATGAAACCACTAAAAACTCATGTTCCATTTAAAATTTAAAGGAGAATTTAGCTAAAGGAGAAAACAGCAACACAACGTCACAAGTTAGAACCTATGTATTTTTAGGGTAAGAACAGCATACAGCTACCCAATCATTGCACAATCAGAGAAACACCTCAGCACAGTTGACTCACTATCTCACAGACAGGAAGCAAAACTATGATTTCAATCAATCACAGTTTTCCTTGTGTCTTTTCCCAACTTAGTGTGACGAACAATTGCGTATCTGTCAGTACATATGGGATCCATCCACCACAGTTATGCAAGTTCTCTTTACTTTATATCCCCTGAACAAGGAATAGGTGGTCTGGAAGATAGTCAAAAGCCACAAATATTAGATAATGTTGATCATGTATCAATGTCATCGAGTGGATTCCTGATGGATTCCATCAGGAACATGACCTGCTCAAGGTGGGAAAGAAAGCCTCATCTTCCGGGCATCAGAATTATTGACGTAAAAATATATGCATTTATTAACGGAATGAAGGACTCTGACTGGTATTTTCCTTAGAAAAAGAAAATATAATGATGTATAAACCAGTGTTGTCTGATGCGTATCGTATCGTGTATCGCTGGGCTCCACGATACGGGCGTATCGTATCGTATCGTACTTTAATATTAAAATAATACAAAAAATAATTAAAAAATAAAAAAAATAGTAAAAAATCGAAAAAAAATCAGGAAAAAATCAGGAAAAATCTGATAATTGCTTTAAATTCATATAATGTAAGTTTAGTACAGATTGAGCATTAAGATTGAACAATTGCATCCAAATTTACATATTTTGAATCCAAAAAATAAAATACAGACATAGTTTACACTTTACAGTACACTACAGTTACATATAATGTTACATTTTACAAATTGTAATCAGGATCATCAACTAAATAATCTTCATCTTCTCCTTGTTGCAGATCCTCATCATCATCAGCCACGCCCACACCTTCTTCTTCAAAATCAAATTCTTCATCTCCATAATGTTGTTGCGCTCCTTCCAAATTAATTCAGGCAACGTCTTCTTTTGTTAGGAGGGCATTTTCTTCAGTGTGTTCCATAACCCAATCTTCTAATATATCAAAATTATCCAAACTTATTGGATCGAACTGACTTTCTTCTCTATTTACTTTTTTTAATTGCCTACGACACAAACAAAGATAAACAATTAGTAAGTAATATTAACAATTGAAAACTGAAGTTAAATAATATCGAATTAAAAATTTGAAAGTAATATAACATTACCTTTCACGAAGGCGCATGTTACAACGAATATAAACCAAATCATTAAGCCTTTTGTGTTCCAACCTGTTGCGCTTTTTTGTATGGATGTGTTCAAAAACACTCCAATTTCTTTCACAACCTGTTGCACTACAGGTTTGGCTTAAGACTCTAACTGCAAAATCTCTAAGGTTTGGACAATCACTTCCAAACCTGTTCCACCAAACATCTGTAAAAAAAATATAAACATTAGAGACATAATAATCCACAGTAATGTAAGATGCAACTTAAATATGAAAATAAACAATGTACCTGGACACATCGTAGAGCGGTTGCGAATTACAACACGCAAACCCATCAAGTGAAGAGAATCTCTCGATGTATCGCATCTACTATGCTCTCATCAGGGACTAATCTGTCGATGCATTCAATGATTCCTCGATTAACCTCACCGTCCCTTTTGAAGGTTGCTGAGTACCTCAATGATGGGTTTAGATAGTAGGCTGCTGCATGAATAGGCTGATGCAATTGTTTATTCCATCTACTATCAATTATTTTCCACACGGGCACATAATCTCTTTTTTTCCATTAAAGTTATTTCTGATCACTTCTTTTGCCCTGTCCATGGCTTCATAAAGGTAGCCCATAGATGGTTTCTTCTCGTTGTCAGCCAATCTCAAAACTTTCACTAAAGGATAAGTAATTTTCAATAATCTGATACATGCATTCCAAAATGAACTTCTAAAAACCGTTTCTGCAATCTCATTTAACTTTCTGTTCCTTCTGTTTTGTGGCAACTCTGCAAATTGTTGCCACTCATCTGAGGAGAACATTCTCTTTAAAGCTTGCTTCTGTCTCACAATACTCTGTACAGATAAGAAGTTTGTTGCGAACCGAGTTGTAGCTGTGCGAAGAAGCTCTGCACCTTCTGTGTATCTCCTCATCATACATAAAACAAATGCATGGTTGTAAATAAATTTTGTAATATCTTGGCAACACTCAGTTGCTGCCTTTATTTCATCCATCTCACCAATGTCCTCGAGGATGAGATCTAAACAATGGGCTGCACATGGTGTCCAGTAGAAAGTCCCATAAATATCAGCTAACTCCTTTCCAGCTGCTTTGTAGTTAGCTGCATTATTTGTAATCAATTGGACTACATTTTCTAGCCCAACCTCTTGTATAACCTTATCAAATTCCTCTCATAGGATCTCTGCAGTGTACCTCTCCTCTGATATATCTAGAGATCTCAAAAACATGAGTCCTTTAGGACAATATACAAGAAAGTTGAGCAATGTCCTTCCTCGCCTATCGGTCCATCCATCTGCCATGATAGTGCATCCTGTTTCCTTCCATGATTGTCTCAAAGTCGAACAGTATTGCTGCACTTCAATCACGGTCTGATCTAATATCTTCCCTCTCAACTTCTGATAAGAGGGCATCTTGTATCCTGGACCAATGTTAGCAATTGCATCTGCCATTGCTTGAAAATGAAAACTGTTTGCTGCATTAAATGGAATGCATGCATCATAAAACCATCTTCCCACTGCAAGGTCTGCTTGATCGTGCAGTTGTTCTGAAGCCATAGCAGCACGAATTCCTGGCTGAGCACCAGGTGTAGTGGAAGGAGGAAAGAACGAATGTATGCTAGAAGAAGAAGCTCTTCCTCTACTCCTTCCTGAACTTCCTCTTCTGCCACCTCCAAAGTCTTCAGCTGCAACCCTCTTTCCTCTGTTAGGTGCTCGCGAACTGCTACTACTAATATCTGTTCTAGCATCTGAAGGCAAACTATCAGTGAATCCAACTCCAGTGGCAGTAGCATCATCAGCTTCTTCACACATCTGGAAATCATCCTTTTGTTGTCTCCTTTCCTGTATGCTCTCAATCATCTGCAAGCATTGCCATTTAATACCTTCTGGCACACTTCTAACTTTGCTTGTGCATGGAGCAACTTCTTTCCTGGTTCCTACTAGGTGGTGTTTTTCAACTTTGAAATTCCACCACTAACCACCTTTTCACAAAATAAACATCTGAGTTTTAACCTTGAACCCTCAACTGGTATACCCCACTGCCATGCCGGATCATCAGACTTTGAATAAGAGTCTCTACCACCCCTTCCTGCCATCTCAATGGAGTACTTTAATTCAAACAAAAACCTGAAAATAAAAGCACTTCGTAAATCCCCCAATCTTTAAATAACACTCAAATCGAGTGTCTCCCACTTCATGAATGCAATAAAAATCATATACACACACTTAATAACTTCATATTTTGTCATTCAAAAAAAAAAAAAACCGAAATAACACAAAAAACAATAAATATAAAGGAAAAAAAGGGAAAAAATATTAAAAATATACCTAAATCCGAGTTTGGAGGCTTGGACGGACACCGTAGGGCACGATTTTAGAGCTTTGAACACCAAGGAGGCGAAAATCGACTCTTAGGGAGCTTGAAGAACCCAAAAGGATCGCGGGTTTCTCTCGGACCGGGACCCTTTATAAGGGTCCCAGGGCGTATCGCCCGCACCTGCGATACGGGGCCCCCACGATACGATACGTCGGACAACACTGGATAAACACTGAGGCATATCATTAATGTGCTTCTTTTTTCTGATGGTAGTTGCTTAACCTGACAGGAAAACGGGCATTCTGCAACATATTTATGGGTACTGAGCACAGGTTGGTGGACAGGTTATGCTCCTAATAATCCTGATGCCATTGCTGTAGTTGGAATTTTGTCAACTTGCTTGCTGGCAGGCTTTGTTTACATTAACAGGTGCTATTTTTTTCTTCTTGTTGGTTTTTGCGTAGAATGCTTCCTTTTCTCTTATTGTACTTGTTCATTATTGCACATTTACACCACAAAACTGCTTTGAAAGGGTTGAGAAAGTTGAATTGGATTCTATGTGTTTACTAATGCTTCAGAAAGAGGCTCTATAAAAGCAAGAATACCTTTGTCACCCACGTAGGGAACTAGTACTTCCCTAGACAGCAAGACTAATGAAAATAAAATTTACATTAGGTGGTACATTATAGCTATGTTTTATAATCCATGCTTATTCTTCAGGATAGACTAGGTGCGTGACTCTTTTGCATGGTTGAATTTTAGTAAGCAAGACATCAAAATGCATAGACAGTACGTGTGTTTGTGCATGGGTTCTTGTGTCCAATCCAATGTGCTAAATAATTTATGTTCATGATCTTCTTTCGCCATTTTCATCATGTGATAAATTCATTATCGTGATAATTATATGTAATGCTCATCTAATATGGTTTCAACTTTCAACTACTTATTGTTGCTGAGAAATATTGTTGGAACGTCATCTCTTAAATGCATGTTATACTGACGTTCAGTTGGTCAAATAAATCTTTTGTAATACTGGATTCCCCTATAATCACAGAAAGAAGCCCTTTTATGCTCTCCTCCTCCTGATCTGTCTTTTCATATATCATCAGCTTGTGCTATTCCTTTTTGCATGTTTTAACATATCATTCATGGCTTCTTTGTTTTAAGAAAAGGTTGCCCACAGAGGAAGCTTTTGTTTCATGCAATTTTAAATTCTCTTGCTTCTCACCTTATGGTTAATGTAGTTGGATACTTCTGTGCTGAAATATTCTCGATATCAAAGCTGTCCAGTAGTTCAAGTAAAAATGAAAATCCGTTGCAGAAATTATGGTAGGTATTCATATTCCACCCTGCATTCCAAAGTCATAGGAAGACATTATGTAGATTGCTTTACTATTTAATTAGTTTGTGAGGTTACTTCCATCTAATGTCATGCTTTTGTTGTCTGTAGCAGACAAAATGCTGGGAAATCCATGGGAGCCAATGTTGGTCAATCGGTAAAACTTATCATGGTCATTGCACTTGTTTACTGTGTGGGGTGCACTAGGCAATTATACTGGAGAAACCCTCCTCAACCAGCTATAGGGGAAGAAGCAGATCTTGGAGTCTTTGTGTTTCTTGGTGTCTATTTCTTCCTCCCACATGGTTTGTGTATTACTTCCATAGACCAGAGGGAACGTATTGAGATGGAAGAGCAGTCACCAGTCTAACCATTCAGTTTTTCAAAAGAGTTGACCATGCCATTTCTCTGTCCAACACCATGTCTGTGCCATCCTGACCAAGGAAACAAAGTTCCAGCAGGATCTCCCAGAAGTGCTATTCGGTTTTTCTAGTAGTTCAGAATTGCACAGCATTTGCTGCTTGATTCTTGGAAGCAAAGCTCACTGGAGGGTACAAAAAGCACCCTTCTTGGTGCATTGCAGCGCATGCTCTTAGTCACTCCATTGTACTACTGTGACTCCGTTTGGTTTTTCATGTAGGGAGCTTCAGATCACAAAGAAATTCACAGATTTTCCTTTAAAAGACACATTTTATTCTTGTTTTAGAAGGGGACTTCCTGTATGACCATCTGTCTGTTGTGCATCACGAACCTAGTTGAAGTTGACCAACAGAAAACTTTTGAACTTTCAGAAAATGGCATGTAAGTGAAGTATGATTCTTCTTTGTGATGCAATACAAACTTGTATTTGGTCATCTTGCTCAATGATAACATGCTAACACTAGTCAAGACGTGTTGGTGATATGGCAGATTATTACAAATGAATCCTATGAATTAGCTGAGGCAGATTATGGAAAATGAATCCCATGAATTACCTAAGGATGCTCTACGCACCTTAAGATTGTAGGTATGTCAATCTTATGGAATTTGAACTCAGACATCAGTTAATCCAAACCTGTTCGAGTGGGTTTATCCTAACCAGGATCTGATTAACAATTGGGTTTGAGTTCAATTTTGCAGTATTCAAAATTCGTGTGCTTAATCTAAATCTGTTTCTGAATCCGTTTACTTTTTTTGTCATGATAAATGATCAGATTGCATTATTTACACATGAAATACAATCTGATTGGTGGTTATTTGGGATGGATCCAGTATTGAGATTTATCAGTTGAAGCTGAAACTGGTTATGTTAGATTCAGTTTTGTTAGAATCCAACGTCAATCAGATCCCTTTGACATCCCTACCCGGTTGACTATATGCCACAACCTAACCATTTGGAGGAATAACGTTTAAAACATTTGTTTTTAAATTTTCCCCATGCAGGGAAATTACTTGATTAGTTAGTTGGGATCTATACTTTTGATTTAACTCATTTATACGATTCTCTGTCATCAAACAAAATGACGTATGCTGTGTTTTCGGCCACGCACACACCTCAATTTATACCGCAGAAGAAAATATTGATGCCAACTGAGGTTCTGCTGCGTAAACTAATTATGATGGCAAGGAAGAAGGGGGGTGAAGAAATATAAGAGAGAGGTGATGAAGCACAAGCTACAGGAAGAATCTTTAAAAAGATCAAACATATTTATTCATCATAACATACTCCTATTTGTAGTCGGCGAGTGCTTTATACATGAGAACCCTTTATTGAAACTCAATTTGCTTGGGAAGTTTACTGAGATAATTGATATCCAATTAAGAAGCCCTAATCATGAAATTTAAATGCATAAAGTAAAAGGCACTAAATTACTACATTGTTGATCCAACTGTGGATCAAATGGGAAGGTTCTCTTCGTGGTTTTGATATAAAATTGGATCCATTGTCAAATGGGACCCGATCTAAATCAGGAACGGATAAGAACTGAAGGGCGGCAATAGTGAATCTCTCCATATTGTGACAGAAATTCCTGGCCTTAATTTAGCCTCTCACCTATGTAGTGCAAGTTAGATGGCTAAACTTTTTAAACATCTCGTTCTTCTCAAAGAAAAAGTTCTTCATTAGAATAGTCTTGTTGAGCGGGACGTGCAGGAAAAATCTCCCACATAGGTGACTAAGCTAATTTTTAAAACGTATCGTTCTTCTCAAGAAAAAGTTCTTCCTTAGAATAATCTTGCTGAACGGGAGGGAAAATCTTCCCCATAGGTGACTAGGCTAAACTTATAAAGTATGTCCTTCCTTAGAATAATCTTGTTGAACGGGTCGTGCAGGAAACATCTTCAACATCGGCGACTAACTAGAACAAATTAATAAGTCACACACAAGTATTATGCAATCACAGCCATCCATTTACTGCCATTGTTTTCCGATGGGTCGATATTCAGATGCGTTTGCAGCCCTACGGACGCAACCCGGGAAGGCAATGAGGCGGCGTGGGTTTTCTTAGAAGTGATACATCTAAAGTATATATATATATATATATATATATATAACAAATATACTTGATTCACATATATTTATTATAAAAAAAAACTCGCCTAATTGTGTATGTATATATATATATAGAAAAGTTTATGCTTAAACCCATTCATGCTTAAATCTATTCAAACAACTCTCAAAGTGTGCATGTTTGAGTGTGCTTGTTAGGCTTTGACCTCGTATTGAAACCAAAAGAAAAAAGAAAAAAAAGGCCATAAACTCTCGTTATATTTATCTCTTCAAAATTGAACTGTTGACCACATAATATACGGACACCTACCCATAGAGTAACGGCACACGGCAGACGACCGCATATACTTCACCCACTCTCTATTTTGAAAATCATCTCATAAAGGCGCTTATGATTTTTCAATCTTATGGTGTACAGACCTCGTTTCGGGACATGGTTGGTTCCGAGTAAACCAGATCCAGCAGTTACAAAACCTCCAATTCCAATATACTTGAAACCTGGAGCTGGAATTGAACCAGAACTGAGGTGATTCCAGTTTAAGGCTCAAATCATTCGGAACCAAAAAAATAATAGAATAAAAATTGAAATTTAAAAAAGATAAAAAATATTTAGGCCTGATTTCAAGTTTGGTGGAAGGTGAAACTGGAACCGAACCGGGTGGTGCCCAATCTCGAGTCTGATTCCAGGCCTGATTTCAACAGTTCTGGTTCCAGTCAGTTTTTAGGTCCTTGAAACCGTTGTGCTAGTTTGGAACTGGTAATGTTAAGGCCTCCCCATTGTGATTGAAAAAATGGAAAAGAAATAGCGTTGGACCTCTTCGGTAAAGGTCATAATTTCACACACGAAAATCCAAATGGATTAGACCCGATCCACATAAGGAGAATGACATTTCTCCTGTAACGAGGCTGCTGATGGAGAAAGGGATTTATTGCCCCATTGACTTCTCTAAGTCAAATATTAGTATCAAACTTGTTAATAAACTACTTATTAGGGTAAAGTGGTTCCTAAGTTATAACAAAAGAAAGTTTCATAAACTCTAAGAGAATGTCATGTTTAACTAAGAAAAAGAAGGCAAATGGCCAACTTGAGAATATCATGTGTGTGTCGTGACCACTTACTTCATTATACAAAATATAGACTTCAGACCTACCGTTGGTAAATCGGTCCAGATCGAATCGCTTCGAATTTGGGTCAAAATCATGCTGATTGACTTGACCTGATTTTTGTTTGGTTCGTTTTCAACTCCGTGATTGGGTTGAAGTTGGATCCAAATCAACGTCACTAAACCATATAGTCGCCCATTCTAGCTTTAGGCCTCAACTTGTGTTGAGCCACGCTTGAGTGATATGAAAGATGTCCGTGTTGTGTTCATCCAAAGTAAGGAAAAATTTTGGGTTGTACTTAAGTTGACCTGTTTTTGACATGGAACACGAAATGGTACAAAAAAATATACGTTGCTTCATCCATTTCCGCGTACACCCAAGTAACTTGGGAAGATCGGGTTGCATATTTAATTGAGCTGTTCCTGCAGAAAGATGCCCTCCCTCGAATACCTATGCATATATGTCGTCGCGACTCAATTTATTAATTTTTAATGTACTCTTCGTGAAAAACGACAAGACCTTTATGTACTGAAGCAGTGTATTTTCATTGAGTCCTCCCTTTCAAACTTTATGTCAATGGAAATCTAGAGGTAGGTCATGTTGCCAAAACGATGCATATGGAAGACTAGAGAGAAGAAGAGTAAATGAAAAAGAGAGAGAGTAAACAATTATTAGTAAATGGGTCGAACCCTAACAGACTTGCTCATCCCTGGGAGTCGAACTCCCCACTTGGCGGAAGGGAGTGAGAGCCGTGCCAGTTGAGTTAACGCTGATACGTTATTTTACCGAAAGCTAAGGGGTAATAAGGCCAATTCCGTGGCAAGAGAGACGAGGGTGACTCCTTGACAGCCGCAGGAGGCGCTTTTCGTACCCAAATCTTCCCCATAAAGGTCTCCTTTCTTTTTGGGCGTTGTTCTTATCCACCCCTTCGCCTGCTTCACTCCTTGCCATACGATTCTCCTTTAATTACATGATTACTCTTCTTGTCTCGTTTTGCTTCCCAATGCATCACTATTGGTTTTTTTTTCTTTTTTTTATGAAGAATGACAATATGGCCCGACCACAATGGAGTGGGTAATACCCAGTTTGATCATGTTCGGGTTTGAGTACAGGATTACACAAACTCATTTGACCGGGTTTGGGACAGGTGGGAATATTAAGTACCTAACCAAATATATATAAGGAGAGAGAGAAGGGAGAGAGGGAGAGAAATTGATAAATGCTTGATGATATGTATTATTTGTACGATGGATATCGAGTTGTTCGTCAACATCAATATGAGGTTAGAGGTCATTTAATGCATATGATGCAAATAAAAATGAATGCATAATCACTACCATCAAATTAAATAGAAGAATAATGGTGATCAAACTATTAAATAGAAGAATAATGGTGATCAAACTTTAGCAACTCCTTGTCTCTCTATATATTAATAATTATTTTTTGAATTCTTGAAAAGGGAAATTGCGCACCCGTAGATCCCGATCCGACCTCATATCTTACCTAGGATCGATTTATTGGAACAAATGTGTATACCCTACTTGTAAGTGAACCAATTTATAATAAAATATTATTTATAAGATGATAAAGAGACCTAGAGACTCAAACACACACCGTACATACATACACACACATACGTATGCAGGATCTGTGATATTGGCTATTGTAGTTTCAATTTTTTATACCAAAAAGATTGTTCTTTTCCTGAAAACACATGATTCAACAATTAGGTACTCATATTTTCAGAGATGATCGAACATACATTAAAGAGGAGAGAATGTAAAGTTTGAAAATGAGAAAATTAATAAATAAAGAAAAAGTACCTAAAGTGCGAGGGTAGAGTGCTGCATGATGACTCTTTATGTTTGAGTTAGCAGATAACACCCTTAGTTAAATAACAAGACAGTTACTTTTTCTGTAAATGGCAATTAAATAAAAAAAGTTATGGTCAGGTTGACGAACTACTTTTGAAAGTTTTTACGGATCTTTCCAGTTTGGGTCTTGCCTTTTGTTTACATATAAAGATAGTTGTCATTTATGCGTACATTAACTTTTTTATTATTTACTTAGGGTTTTATTTAGTTATTAGTTAAGGAAAAGTAAAATCTTTTTATTTAGACGATGACTTTCTTCCCTTCTAGCAATATACAAATTAAAACATCAAGAATCATCCCACAACACGGTTCCTTCTTCAGATCATGTGTTTCTAGGAAAAGAATCTTTTGAATAAAAATTTGAATCTATAATATTAAGATCGGGTAAGGGACAAGGTATTCTTTTACCTATCTCTGACCCGACCCATTGCCATCGCTAGTATATTGCCATCGCTAGTATAAAGGGAAGCCGAAGCTTAAGTGTAAGTAGTTGGTGGTCACTATCGGCTCCAATACTAACGTTAACAATGAAATGTGGGAAGAGGGAAACTCCTTTCAGATTTTATGAGTTGTTTTTACAAAAATATAAACTTTATTCAAAATTGTTTTTACTTTTCAAAAAGTCCTAGGCATCTCTCGGATAAAGATAGAATGACTTTTTAACGAGAAGCCTAGAGATGAAAATTCAGAAGAATAAAAGCAAAGTATATATACAACAAAAATATCACATTGCCTTCTTCGAGAAAAAACCCTCTATGGGTAACCTTGTCCCTCTTCTCTCTCTTTTCTTATCTCGTTAGCAAACATATAACATTCGATGCATACTAGAACCTCTGAAGCAGACGTGCTGACAACCTTAGGCTCCAACACTGGTATATCATGAAAACACTTTTAATAAGTTTGAGTTATGTATACAAGGAAAAATTACTAGAAAATTATTTTTCAGAGAAATTATTAGAGCAACAACCCTACTAGAGATTATTCACACTCATTTATATCAACTTTTAAAGTAAGATCACATCGAAAAAATATTTATTTTATAATATTTATTGATAATTATTCGAGATATACTTATATATATTTTAACACATAAATCTGAGGTACTTGAAGTGTTCAAAGAATATAAGCAAGAAGTTGAAAACCAATTAGAGCATATAATCAAAGTCTTGAGATTGGATAGAGGTGGAGAATACACCTTTGTAAAATTTTTAGAATTTTATAAAGACTTTGATATTGCAAAGCAAAATACAATTTCAAAGACACTTCAACAGAATGATATAGTAGAGAGATATAATGACCTTATTGAATATGATAAGGTATATGCTAATAAATTCTTCTCTACGAAGGGTATTTTGAGGAGAAGAAGTAAGTACAACTATATATATACTCAATAGAGTACCATGTAAAACTGTATTCTCTACACTATATAAGATATGGTTTGAAAAAAACCAAACCTAGGTCATCTGAAAAGGTGGGGATCTATCACTCATGTGAAGATCCTTGATCAATTTAGAAACAAGTTAGGTAGTAAGTCATTGAGATATATATTTATTGGATATCCTAAAGGATCTAAAGGATATTTGTTTTATCATAAGGACCATGGGCTGATAGAGAGTAGGGATGATAAATTCTTAAAAGATACTGAGAATGACATCCTTGAAAATGATGATTAGTATGTTAATGATCTAGTAGATGTAGACCAATCATCAATTTGAACCCATAGATGATCTTTCTGATCAAACCAAAACTTTAAATAAACATAAAAGACCTAAGGTCACACCATCCTATTTAAAGGATTGTCTCACTTACCTTGTAGAGTAAGTATGTAATTCGGTAGATTTAGATGAACTAATTGATAACTTGATATATCAGAAGGCTATTGAATCATCTGAATCTTTAGACTGAGAAAAAGCATGGATGAAGAAATTAAATCCATTGAGAAAAACCAAGTATGAGAATTGAATGATTTACCAAGAGAAAGAAAAGCTATAGATTGTAAATGAGTTCTGAAAAAGAAATATACGGTCGATGAAACAATAAACAAGTTTAAAGCAAGGTTGGTTGCAAAGAGTTTTTCATAAAAGGAGGGCATAAATTATGTTGAAACATATTCTTCTACTATGAAATTTGAATCCATAAGAATAATCCTAGCGATATCATCATATTATGATTTGGACTTACATTAGTTAGATATAAAAACTACTACCCTAAATGGAGACTTAGATGAAATCATATACAAACTGAAGGATAAAGAGTTGAAGGCCAAAAAGATAAAGTATATAGGTTGAAAAAAATCATAATTAGCCTTAAACATTCACCTCGTCAATGGTATTTAACTTTTTAAAATATCATTATTGAACTTGGGTTTGTGGCTAATGAACTTGACCACTGGTTATATGTTTGGAACAATGGGAGATACTTTGTCATCTTATCATTATATGTATATGACATATTATTGACTCGGAATGACAATGAGATGATTGTAAAAACTAAGTTATGGTTAAACTCAAGTTTTGAAACGAAGGATATGGAGAAACACCCTATATCTTGGGTATAAAGATTTCTCAAGATAGAAAATCTAAACTTCTATGCCCAACTCAAGAGAGATATATTGATTATATTCTCAAGAAGTTTAAAATGGGTGAATGCAAGTCTGCATCTACACTTGTTACTAAAAGGATCAAATTGAGTAAGACTGATTGTCTTGATGAAAGAGACGATAAGCCTAATGTTCCTTATGCACAAACTGTGGGTACCTTGATGTATGTTATGTTGTATAGAAGACCTTATATCAGTTTTGTTGTTGGTCTTGTGAGTAGATATCAAAGTAATCCTAAATGACAACATTGGATAGTTGTGAAAAAAATTCTAAGATATCTAAGCAAAGTATATTACTTGCAGTATGGCTACTACGAGTACTGTTTGGATAAGTTGCTTCATACATGATTTGAAGCATAATATAACCAATGAGCCAGTTATCATTTATTTTGACAATAATGCAGCAATTACTCTTATTAAGAGTGGAGCTGATAGCTAAAGAACTAAGCATATAATGGTTAAATATCATTATGTTCATGATATGCTCAAAAGAAATGAAATGGCTGTATATTATATGTCAACTGGTGATATGTTGGTTGACCCCTTAACAAAAGGCATCTTAGAAGAACTTTTTTACTAAACATATAACACACGTGGGTTTAAGATATGCGTAGAGTGTAAGTGTAGAAAATACACTTTATAGTGTGTTATATAAGAAAAACATGTTGATTATGGAAAAACCGCATAACAAATAAAAATTATAATTTACTTACAACTAGATAAATGATATAACTTGGTAAACCCTAAAATATTGGGAAGTAAAACCACTGTATCATAGATTATCTCTAGTGACCAAGTGGGAGATGTAATATCGGTCCCAATACTAACGTCAACAATGAAATGTGGGAAGAAGAGTCTTCTTTCCAGATTTTATGAGTTGCTTTTATAAAAAGATAAACCTTATTCAAAACTGTTTTTACTTTTGAAAAAGTCCTAGTCATCTGTCAGATGAACATGGAATGACCTTTTAACACGAAGCTTGGAGAAGAAAACTCGGAAGAAGTAAAAGTCATATATATATATATATATATATATATATAACACAATTACAAAAAAATACAAGGTACATATTGCCTTCTAAGAAAAACTCTCTGCGGGTAACCTTGTCTCTCTTTTCTTCCACTCCACACTAGAATCTCTTAAGCATGACATCCTTAGGCTCCAACATTAACATCCACATGCATCGGCTCCAACATTAAGATCCACATGCATCCCCTTGGAAACTGATCTCCTCTTCAACAAAGAGGGCCTTGTCTGTCGACCTAATGCTCTTAGTGCACATCGCCATTCATGGATAGAACAGCACTCGAGGTTAAAGTTCTTGTCTCCATCCTCATTTGAGGATCTAACACCATTCCTCTCCTACCCAATTTTAACATATTGTCCCTTGCGATAACCTGTCGAGAAAAAGAAAGATCATATCTTTGTCCATTACAAACTAATTTTCTATATATACGAGAAAATATGATCAAGAACCAGAACTTTAGGAAACTCCATTTAAACCGTTTGAAAGGATTGGAACTTTCAAAAATCAATGAGAAAAAGGAATCGGGGCCGGGTTCGCACAAGAGGAGAACCCTGCTGTTCTCGTTCCCGTCCAAGATTTCCTTAGTTTTCTTTGTCCACGTCCTCGTCTCTCGTTTCTACTTCGGACTGCCTCGTTGAGGATGGGTCCCGGTGAGGGGCGGGCATCCCAATATCCCCCTGGACGACGGTTTTATATGTTTTGATCATTTATTGGGTATTGTTGTAATATAACTAAGAAGTGAGGGTTGTTATGCAGTCTAGAAAATATAGATAAAGGATAGGTGGCCACGTCTCATCTCTCCTTCCAGTGTGGGACCCACTTTCCTGGCTTATGTGTTGAGTAACCAATGATCCTTCTACCCACTCTCTCCTACAGTGTGGGTGGTAGGCGCTTGCCATAAAGTGCAAGAGCGTCATCTGCCATTAAAAGCCTGCAGAGAGCTCCCCACAGGCCACTATCGGAGGCACCATGACCATCCGCACCATGTCCTCTCTAATTTCCCTGGTCGTCCGATCCTCCAAAGTGGGATCTCTAGGTATAGAAGCTGTTGTCTCTCTCTCTCTCTCTCTCTTCCTCTCTGTGGAAAGTACTGGACAGTTTTGATAGCTGATGGTTCCTGTCTTATATTTATGATGATGTTCTTCTGTCTTGGCTTCGATGGCAGAAGATTCGGGTATGGGGTGTCCACCGTGAATTTATGGAGGATATGTGGCTATTGACTGATTGAATATGCCTTGTTTTTTGGTTTTATTCATTTTAAGGGCATGGGTCACTGTGTTACTTGTGGGTTTTTGACGAACATGTGTTCATTTCCTGGTTGGTTGTTCAAATACATCTACTTTAATAGTAAGAAGTATTTTCAGTAAGGATTTCTAAGCTTGAGTGAGGAACAAAAAACGAATACGGTGGTTTTGATTGTTCCGGTATGATCTCCATATATATATATATATATATATATATATATATATATATTTGTTTACGGTGGTGGAAACTTGGGGCTTGAAACAATAAAGAATGCTAACATGAGAGAGCTCTGTGGAAACAAAGAATCCATGTAGCCGACCCAGTCTAGTATGGGAAAAGGCTTAGTTGTTGTTGTGGTGGAAACTTGGGGCTTAAATTGCTAGACCAACTTCTGATTAAGGATTTATGCTGATTAAGACGTCAAACAGAACTTTGACAACGGGGAATTTTTGTTTTGGACGGTGAAGGTTGTGATCGCCTGAAACAGATAAGAATCTTTGGAAGATTTTATTGAATTTTCATCTGCTAGATCATCTAAGACTATTTCGACGTTAGTTAGCTTCCTTTATGCGTTAGATCAGCGATATCTTTCTGGTCAGTCTGTCATCTCATGAAAAGTTTCCGAAGCATTTCAGGTTTTCTTATTCCGAATTTCAGAGATGTATATCCATGACTTTTGTATCCCAAGAGTGGCCATCTTTGTTTCTTCACTAGTGATTTCATCGGTGACAAGTAATTCAAACTATCCTATGATGCTAGTCGTCTTATAGCTCAAAATCTATCCATCTTTGGAAAACGGAACCAACAAATGGAACATTACACATGTACAAGTTCCTCTCGAAAATGGAAACTCAAACTGGATCATGTGATTCTTTGATTGACGATTTTGAAACGATGTGAACTTTTTCCGAAAGGTAACCAAGTATTTTTCATCTTAAGTTTCTCCATCACAGTTTATTTAGCTCATTTCTCATGAACTTTCATAGGGTCAGAATTTACTGTAGCGCACTATCACCTGATACTCTTGATCTTTCGTTAAATTTTGTTTACCAAAGAATATAACTTTTCAATTACATATTGTATCTTGGAAATGTTCCATTTCCATGAAAGTGGAATATCATGTAAAAAGATGTGAGTTTGGATTCAACTGCAGGGCTATGGTGGGCACCTATTTGTGTTGGCAATCACCCTCCCTTGTAATTAGGACGAGTATAATTTTTGTACGTATCGTGAATCGTTCCGTCTGGTATTTTAATTTTTTAAAATATTTTAAAAATTAAGAAAAACAATAAACAATAAAAATCAAGAACTATTCTAAATTAGGCTAGTTTCCTAATTTGTTGGCTGGTGACTTTGAAAACTGCTTATTCTTATTGGTCTTGTTGCTATTCTTGGAGATCACCTTTCAAATTTTGCTCTTGTCAAGATGGAAAAGATCATATCAATCCTTAGTCCTTACCCTTTCCAAGCATCAAAGGGCTGATTTTTATAAGATTGAAGACAGATTAGGACTCATATTTTTGGACATTAGAGATTGAAGACTGATTTGTTGAAGACGAAAGCCTTGACCATGCCAGTTGAAGGGCACGCTCAACATGATTGGTATTCACGTCCTAGATGGTAAAGAGTCAAACGTGCGTTTGACCAATAGGACATTGATGCAGAGTTCTGATATTCAGATTTCTGGTTGGATGCTTGTTACAAGGTTCCCTTATGGTATTTCTCGTTTGATTCATGGAAGCACAATAGTGTTTATATAGGATAGTATAATAGATGAAATGGCTCACTTTTTTTATTGCCTATGAGATTTTAGTACCAAGAAGACCTTGACAAAGAGAATATCATGGCTACCGTTCATTGCAGTAGTGCTATGTATTTCACCTGTTATGTCCATGGTGGATATTCAAATTATGAACACATTATGTATAACGTTAGTCCCTTTTCTCTGTACAGCTCTCTGAATAATACTTTTTTGAATAATACTAATGCATACACTAATGGCTTCCACCTCTTCCACACTGCAATATCCTGATTCTCAATTTTCTTGTTGATATACATCCATGAGCAGCAAGGAACATTTATTCTGCTTTTTACGTACCAATTCATGTTCAATTTGGCTGTAATATTTTTATATTTCTACTTCTGTGTCATTATTTTGGTTTTCAAAACGATGAACCATCCATGATCTCCTTGCTTATCTTGAATTTGAAATGTGGAATTGATCTCATGTTTAAGACTTTCCTCTTTGCTGTTGTTTTTTCAGGAACAACTGCTGCAAGTGGTATAAGAAGTCGGTTGTTTAGCACCGCAGTTGCAGCTGAAGAACCCATCACTCCACCTGTACTTGTGAATTTAACACAGCTTCTAATTGATGGCCAGTTTGTTGATTCTGTATCAGGTAATCATTTGATTTCAGAATAGGGTGTAACTTTCTCTCCCTCTCCCTATATACATTATATATATGTATATGGTTTTCCTCCTTATGTTGTCCTATGGGGGTAGAATTGACTTATATTTTGGTTTGCCTCAGGCAAGACATTTCCAACACTGGATCCTAGGACAGGAGAAGTTATTGCACATGTCGCAGAGGGAGAAGCAGAGGATATCAACAGGGCTGTAGCTGCAGCCCGTAAAGCATTTGATAAGGGACCATGGCCGAAAATGACTCCTTATGTAATAGTTATTATAGTCCATTTGCCTACAGTTTATATGTCATACTGATGTATGTGGATTGCTAAACATATAGATCGTTTTCTGTTTTGGTTGGGATAGGTTATTTCGATGTCTTTTGGTTGATCAAGAACCAAAATTTATACTATGCAATCATCAACTTGCACATGGTTCTTGTTGAGATTTTTGTATTATATTCAAGGAGCATAATACTTTTCTGAACTATTTACTTCTCTTTGCGGCTGTTTGGGATAATGGGAAGCCATATGAGCAAGCATCTCAAATTGAGGTTCCAATGCTGGTTCGTTTAATGCGCTACTATGCTGGTATGTGGGATGAGGAATGTGGAACTTTACTTTTCTCCTCTTTGTTTTGTGAAACTATACTAACAATTTGTATTTCCATATTCTCCAGGTTGGGCAGATAAGATCCATGGTCTCACAGTTCCAGCTGAGTTATGGCTATTTAAGAGCTTTATCTATAACGTTAAAAGTGTGGTTGCCTCATTTAACAATTTAATAGAAATTCCAGTTCCAATGACGTACAGTTCTATTAATATGTTTGCATATAATCATGGTTGATGTCAAAACGCCAGTTTTGCTTTCTTTATATTGTCTCAGGACTCATGGCCAGTATTCAGCAGAACTACTCTATGATTCATGTGACATTTATTTTTCCTGTCATGTTGGGTTCAGAGATGGATCTTCCTTTCCACCTTGTTTTGGCTATCAGAGACTTGGGTTCTTACTTGGTGAACAAAATTTCTTTTTACAACCATTGGGTCTGAATAAATCATGATGTATATGTGCATATGTTCTAGATATCATAAAGGTATGAAGAATATTGTGAACTGCCAAAATTTTATACTGTAGTTAGCGTAAGGGTTTCTCACAATATCTTTTCAAATTTCTTAGTGTCCTGTCATCAATATATAACCATAAAAAAGAGTCTGTATGATAACAGTCTCAAGTTCAGTATGTCCTGTGGAGAAACTTCGTGGTTCTATATATTATTGGCCATTGATGCTTCGGTAAAAACTTGATGCTTCTTGCCTTAGAATGCACAAAGTTTCAGCGGTTTTTCTGCAATATGTTGAGTCTATTGATGAATGAACCACCAAACTATTACTGGGATGTGCTTTGCCTCAGTTTCAGGTTAGAAGTAATCGGGCCTCCTCTTATGGCTTTCTCTGTTTCACAGGCTGGGCTTCCTCCTGGTGTATTAAATGTGATCTCTGGATTCGGGCCAACAGCTGGAGCAGCCGTAGCTAGTCACATGGATGTAGACAAGGTACCTTGTAACTGTTGATATGTATACATTTGCTACACATGTTGAATTCTTTCTTGTTAAATGTTTGTGTGAATTCCATTTTACAGATAATTTGGTGATCTGCCAACCTTTAATCTTTAAGCAAGGGACATGAAAGTTCAGTTCTGTTAATTGTTAATAATTGCATTATAAAATTCAATTCCCTTACATATGGCCCCTCCTTCCTCAAGAAACTCCTCCGTGAGCATATCAATACTCTCATTCTTGCTTGTCCCGTGCTGTTCTTGCTTCTTTTGTTGCCGGCCTCCCTTTTGTAAGGCCTCTTGTCCTTTTCGTGTAATAGAAATAGGACTATTGGAATGATGATGCACAGAGCAATGTTTCAGGACTTGCTTTTTCTGAATGTGATTATGTGTCCTTGCGGCTGATATTCTTAGAAATTTCTCTTAGGAAAATAAGCTTCTGCACTTCTCATACATATTGCTTTCTCATAATCACTTTTCTTATCCGTCTCCTACCTTTTGCAAGTATGGTTTCTTACACTCTTCATATGTTGAGCATCGGTTCAGAGTCTGGTTGAAGCTCTCAACACTAACATTTTTACGATGTGATTGCAACCATCCATGTGCATCATAGAAGAATGTGGATCTCTGTGTAGAGGAAGGGAGAAGTAACTAGCTGGTTGTGGAGATTAAAGTAGCATCCCAACTCGCTATAAATTTCTTTGGCTGTTTATCATAACCAAAGCAATTATTTGAAAGTCTTCCAGTCAGGGCTCAACCATGTTTCAAGGATGTTTTCTACAAGAACGATAGGTTAGGCAGCACCACCAAATGCACACCCAAGTATTAAACTCCTGGCCTCTTGGCAGGGAACTGACCCAGGCCCTTTCGGGCATCATATCCAAAGGTTGCAAAAGCTTGGCAGTGCAAGCCTTTGTTCTATTTGTTTATTCTTTGTTGGCCCTGAACCTGTCCAGTTCCCCTTTTCCTTTACTTCTAAGAACCTTCATCTGTTGGGAATGTAATCTGATTTTGCCTACTTACATTTTGAGTGATGAAACATAGACATGGTTCATATCTCTAGAGCGAACCTCTGCTTTCTCAGTGATCAATACATGTATTTACTCTCTTTGTAGACGAAGAATAGCATGCATCTAGATTTCTTTTTTCATTGCATCATTAGATGCATGTACCCTTGTAAATTTTCAGTTATTGTGTAAAACTTGTTCATGTGTGTTGTCACAGGAAGCGTACTCACTATCTCCCGTTTCATGATATATTTTAACTGATATAGCAGAGAGCGTACCATGAGACTTGCTCTTTTTATTTGGATCACTAAATCCTTTGTTTTTTCCTGCTTTTTTGGTATTTCAACTCCTTAACGGTTGTGTTAACTGCTAAAGGAATAAAAAGCATGATTGCCATCCAGAGTGCACCTCCTGTATCCTCTATGACGTTTCTGCCTCCTTTACACCAATTCAATTATGTTATGCAGATAGCTTTCACTGGATCCACCTCCACTGGGCAGATTGTGCTCGAGTTAGCTGCAAGAAGCAACCTCAAGTCTGTGACTTTGGAGCTTGGAGGGAAATCGCCTTTCATCGTTTGTGAAGATGCTGACGTCGACGAAGCTGTAGAACTTGCACATTTTGCTCTATTTTTTAATCAAGTAAGCAATGCTTAAGGTACCTACAGTGCACATTGTAAACATAATTTATGTATTGTTAATGCTGGCCTCTCTGCAGGGGCAATGCTGCTGTGCAGGGTCAAGAACTTTGGTTCATGAAAATGTGTATGATGAATTTGTGGAAAAGGCTAAAGCACGCGCTCTCAAGCGTGTGGTTGGTGATCCATTCAAAAAGGGTGTAGAGCAAGGACCTCAGGTATCACAATTTATGATCACTTGTGCGGCATCTCTCTTTTCATTCTAGTGTTGGACTTGGAAAGGGTTAAGTGTATGATGTTAATGAATGGAACTGTCATGCTTCTTTTGGTTCTTCTTGACTGCTTAACTATTCGCACAAGGATGACAAGATTATATTACAGATCATTTACAAGTTCTTTTATAAAAAACTTGCAGATTGACGTGGAGCAGTTTCAAAAAATACTAAAGTATATTAAATTAGGTATTGATCATGGAGCTACACTGGAAACAGGGGGCGAAAGAATAGGTGACAAGGGCTATTACATTCAGCCAACTATATTTACGAACGTCAAGGTGTGGAGTCACATTTATCAGTAAATTATCATAAATCAAGCATTATTTAAGTGTCTAGTAATCTCTGCACAGGACAATATGCCAATTGCTACAGATGAAATTTTCGGCCCGGTGCAATCTATCATGAAATTCAAGTATGCAATGAACCCCTCATCTCCAATCACATTTTGGTTATCACTTTCGTCTCTCTCATAATATTCAACTGATGAAACAGGAGCTTGGATGAAGTGATACAGAGAGCAAATCAAACACGCTACGGACTTGCTGCCGGTGTGTTCACGAAGAACCTTGACACTGCTAATACACTGATGCGGGCTCTGAGAGTGGGAACTGTTTGGATCAATTGCTTTGATGTTTTTGATGCTGCAATCCCGTTTGGTGGATTCAAGATGAGTGGCCTTGGTAGGGAAAAGGGAGTTTACAGCTTGAACAACTACTTGCAAGTCAAAGCCGTGGTAACCCCATTGAAGAATCCCGCTTGGCTGTAACTTATTTGCGTCCGTAGAAGCCTTGAGTGGCCGAGGCTTGTGAACCTAAAGGAGAAATAATCAGTATATCATTCTGTAGAGCATTGAAAATGTGCTTCCATTGATGCATAAATAAGTATATGCAGTCCTCTGAAAGCTTCCATATTTCAATTTGAGTTCCTGAATATCTTAAGAAATAAGGGTGTCTTTCAATTTTGGATATTTAGCTCCACGGTTTTGAGATTGTACCTAATGAGACCTTAGATCATATTAGAGGCCTAATTATCAAATTTTGTTTCATGGTAAAAGTGAGTTTTTTGATACGAAGTACCCTTTTCTACAGTATGAATTAAAGAATGGGAAATATTATGTGTAATTAACAAGATAGACTGCACCCAGAACATTACCTAAACTGCCTGGGCTTGTTATATCCCACCTGGGTCCTAAAGAATGGGAAATATGCAGGCTTAGCAGAGGTATGCCATGTCTTAACTGATTTCTCTCCATTCTCTCTCTCTCTCCATTTTTCTCTACCCTTCCCCAGTTACACCATTTCTCTGTTCTTTCACATTCGACTTCAACCCCCACCTCCCCTCTCTCTCTCTCTTGTGACCTAAACTCTCAATCGAGCATTTATAGACCATCAGTTAGGGGTGTTTGTGGTTCAATACTAGCCTCTATTTCTAGTCAAACCAAAATTGAGAATCGAACCAAACCATTATTGGTACATTGAACCGAACCATAGGTTCCGGTTTGGTTCAATTCCAAACCTATGGGTCTATACCTTATAGTATTATGTAAATTTATGGCAATAAAAAATATAACGAATAAGAAGCATCATCACATTCAAATTATGTCATGATAAATAGTAATACCACAAATTGATGCTCACATAAGGGAGGGAAGAGGAAAGAGGACTGAAGGTGTTGAAATATTGTTAGGCTTTGGAAAAGCAAAGCACAAGAGGTTCGTTGTTATGATGACCGGATCTACTAATCTAGGGTCAGGATTTTGTTAGGTTTTGGTTCTATCCTTCGAATCATGAATCAAACCACACCTTTTTTTCACGTTTAGAACCAAATGAAACCAAATTGGACAACTACTGGAACTGCACCAAACCAGTTTAGTTCAGTTTTCCCGGTTCAGTAAAAAATATCTTCAAAATAAAGAGAAAAATAAGTGATGGCTTATGATGATGAGAGAAAGCCATGGAGAGCAAAATCAGTGATGGTTTATGATGATGAGAGCCATGGAGGTTATGGTGAACTGCCATGAGGAAAGCTCAGCCATTTAAAATGGTGTTGGCTAAGGTGAAACCTACTGAATGCATGGTGACTAAAATAGCCAATTAAAGGCTATTGTATGATGCAATGTTTACCAAGTCCCATATGCATGATGTATTTTAGTTACATCATGTGAACCTTCAAAACCCACTTTTTCACTGTAGAGTACTGACTCAAGGATGTTGTGGATTCAATACATGATCTGCTGCGCCTCGACGCATGGACTTGAGTAATCTGGTTTTAGAATCAAGGTGTCACAAGCCAGCCTCCGAGTGATCTCCTCCCCTCTTCGCATGGACTGACATGTGAAGGCGCCGCCTACTCGCCGCAGACGACAAGCCATTGAGCACGAATTTCGCCACACAAGATCGACATCGATTTTATTCAAATCAAAAGCAGAGAGATATAATCGAAAATAGTTCCTCACAAAGAAAGGGAGAACCACCGATCCTGCCACTACAAGCAAACCAGGAAGGATCAACATTAGGAGCTCAACTTCAGCGGCAATGGCTGCTCTCGACTTTCACATGGATGACGGAGAGAGGAGGAAGACGATCCAAATCACAGCGGCTTGTTACCATGAATCTCCTTTCATGAAATATAAACCTGTTAGAATCAATACAAATTAATTGTTGGGTTAATTAAATCCATGTGTATTAATTACATTTAGTTCTTGTTAAGAATTCTTATATATTCATTTGATGTATATTTGGTATACATATGAAAATCCTAAAGCATAAAAATCTGTGCAAATGAAAACCAAAAGACAAAGTTTAGTCCATATGGAAAGATAAAAGAAACCACATATCCTTTTTATATTATTGATAGCTCATGAACCTTACTTCAAAGAGCTTAAAGAGGACATGCTAAACCACACATATATATGCTGAGTTGGGCCATGGTTTGTGAGAATTGTTTTTGATATATCCTTTTATACAAAAAGGTTTTGATCTAAGATCTACGCGAGAACAGTTACGAAACGAAGAGGTGCATCAACATATGTCTATTGGATCAGATCTTAGATCCAAGATCCATGATCCACTTCACACTCTTTCTCCTCCCACACTCTTTCTCTGCACTGCTCCCTATTGCTCCTCCGCTCTCCAGCCAAGGCAAATCTCCTCCCATGAAATATAAACCAGACCCTTTAAATACTTAAGGCTGAACACATAACCAATAACCATTACATAGATACTAAATCTGAGTTTAAACATGGCATGAATGACTCCAAAGACTAAGACTCCGACTTTCAGGATAGGACTAATCTACTGCTATGAGGTCTCAATCCTCGTCGGAGATAACAGATAAGTCTATCTTTTGATACGGAAGACGACAAATAAGCATAAAGGTTTGTATTACCTTGGCGTATAATTATTTTCCTGCAGGAGGAGCTTGTGAGTTGTGCAACATTAAAAGGATTGAGGTTAACAGTTTCTAAGTGACAAACTGCCATGGACGACATCTGCAAATGCTGGAGTCAGGTTTAGTAGTTTGGTTTAGTTTTATTAGTTCCTTAAGCACCACTACCATCATTGTGATTCTCTCTCCATATCTTTCACTTACTCTTGTATGCACTCACCATACACACTCCTGTGACTGAAAGACACCAATTGCCTCAAATGTAAAAACATCTATAGCTTGATTCACATCCCTTGCCCACATAAGGTTAGTACTTACTGCCGGCCACTACTCTCGTGTCACACTCACTCACCTACTCAAAGGAGAAGAAAGGAAGTAGGCTAGAAGGGAGGACACTCTCACTACAAGGAGCTTTCTTTACAAATGCAAGCTACCTCCCTCACATAGAATGCGAGATTTTATAGACCATGAGTTGGTAGGGATGTTTATGAGGTGGGAATCATGATCCTAATTTCCATTTAGGGACTCAACCCCCGTTCCCATGACGGGGATATGAAGTCTTCCCCATTCTCTTCATTATCTTCATGAGTCTCCCCGTGAACCATTTAGACATACATAGGCTGTTGACATATGCCGTTCGAGAGAGAGAGAGAGAACCCTAGGTGTCGTGAAGCACGAGATGGAAGAACTAAGAAGTGAAAATACTAGAGTTGTATCTCAATCTTGTTTTTCAGTGACAGATGGAGGAAGCCATGGCCGCATCTGCGAGTTCCTTCCTTTGTCTCTCCTCCAAATGTGTTTGCTCTTGATTTTTTTTGGGAATTATGGTGATGCACCATTTTGCAAGTTTCAGATCGATGAGTTTGAGTGACTCCATAAAAAACACAGTAATCATGAGTGGACAATTTTCACAAAGAGAGATCACCGATTTTGAATACTTTTATCGGCAACCAGACACAAACAACTTTCACATATCATAGGTGAGATGACTATCACACTTCATGATGTCCTCGAGATATTTAGTATTCTAATGGAGAGATAATTTGTTGTCTTTACATAAAAGATGATAGTTAGAAGCAAGAAAGATATTTTGAGTGATATGCTGGGATGAACATTAATGAAATAGTAGTAGAGATTAAGTCTAGAGTCATTAAATTTGAGGTGTTCTAAAGTAATTTTTAAGAAATAGAGTCATTCACGAAAATAAGGTTTTATTATATTTGTTGTATCAAATAGGTTGTACATTTTATAAGGATAAGTGTAGAGACAAAGTGTCAATAAAGATCATACATCCATTGATACATGATGTTTGGAGGATTGTCAGTTATACTTGGAGTACAATAACATTAACCTACTTGTACAAATAGCTAGAAAAACATCTTGGATATAGATACAAAAACTTAGTGGATGTACTTCTTTACTCTAGGTAAGAATTTATACTATTGTTGTTTGCTACAATATCTTTCATATAGTTATTTTCATAAATTAGTAACTAAATTATATATTTTAATTATAGGTATAGATTTATCAGTATTTCTTAGCTTTCATAATTAGCATGTGATTAGAAGGATGTTATATATTATTATATTTTATTTTATACAATGTAGATTAACTGACAGTCTTATAGTTTTTTAAAATACTTAGATTATAATGCATATAAGTTATATAGATACCATAAATACATTTAGTGTATAGATATTGTGAAACTGTATTTACAAAATCGTACAATTCAATAATTTGGTCATTATTAAGGCATCTCTATAAAGATAAGGCCTTCTATTGCAAATAGACCTTCAAAACCCCATGCATATAAGATACATTATGAGTCGTTACTTGGGAGGTACAATGCTCACATTATTTTGAGCTTGAGTACTTTGGTGTCTTAGCAATATATCTTCATGAGTATGACAAGTTGTACATGGAGTAGATTTCTCGAACATATCGTACATATTTTGAGAGATTCTATTAATCGATTGCATCTGACTCCAGCTAGGCAACACAATACATCAGAACATTGGTCATTGTGTGTAATTACTTTCTTATACCAATATCTTAGGGTAATATGTAATATAATAGCATCAATTTTAATACATTTAGAGTACATGCCATAACCATTGTCAGATTATCGTATATTATTAGAGTTGTTAGAGACATACAAACAATGTTACCAACGAGCACCATGATTGACTATATATGAGAATGATGGTAAGGATGTATTAGCTCAATATTGCTCATGATCCATGCCTTGCGATGAACCACTGTAATGGGATTTACATCTTATATTTGAGTTATTCTTTTATATTATTAATTACTTGCATATGTAAATAATGCTTGTAATGAATGAAATTTTGGTTCGTCACTCCTGAACCTCAATATACAAAATTATTTTAAAATAATATTTTCATTTCAATTGAAAAAATAATTACATGTACAAACTACGAATAACATCTAATCATCATCTTTAATATCATATATAATATTATATTTTAGTTTTCTCATTTATATATATCTTGATAAATTCATGAAATGGTTGATTTCAATTCTCAATGCTTTCATATCAGTATCGTTGTCAAGATGAAAAATAGGAGGCACCAAAGAGCAATCAATCATATGTATCTTCAAAAAAGTAGGAACACAAGAGGATAAACTGAATTCTTAAATAATATAATCATATTTAAAGATATTATGATTATAGCTAGAAAATATTATACAATACAGTAACAACACATGTATCACACATCCCTCACAACTGGGTATTCACTATCTAACAATATGAGTAGAAATATTGTTGACTCTGTTGTACAGAGGAATACCAATATTACGCTCCATCAAGTAGCAATAATCGAACTCATGTCTGACATGAACATATCATGAGGACATAGCTTATCTTTCATTATATATGCAATACGATGAATATCAATACCACCACCATCCTTTATAAAAAACTTGTGAAATATATATCACGTCTATGTGTCACTTCTTTTAAGCACTATCTGAAAGCTTCACAGTACCACTCGCTCATCTTCCTATCCCAAAAATGCATTAATGATTCGATACTCATAATTTTTATCTCCAATAATATTCACTTAAGTATTTATAAAAGTACTCATAAAGCATGATATCATTATCTCTTATGTCAGTTCAAAGTCTAACTTACTCAAAATATTCTTCTCAAGGGAAGGCCTAATATAAGAATCAGGGATGCTGATATTTGAAAAAGGATCACAACCCCTCTTAAGAGAAACAACCCACCCAGGAGAGATACATAGTCTCCTCTTTAGGGAGAGATGTCTCCTTAGAGAGAGATGCACCTATATCACATTTTGAATAAAAAAATCGGTGAGTGTGTCCTTCGACCCAAAACCGTGAAATGTTACTCAAAATGAAGAAAAATAAAACACAATAAAAATATAGAAAAATAAAAAATTGATAGAATCAATTGTTTTTCTTTTTTTTCTTTCTTGTTTTGTAAATCTCTAGTAAGATTCGTAAGATAGTAATCATGTACTCTTTGGTTGCGAAGAAAGCAATAATAGTTCTAAATAAACAAAATATGGATCACCGTAGTAAAAAGAAGGGAACACGGAGAGGAGAGAGAAATTATTGGAGGAGTATTTTTGGTAATTTTTAAATTAAGGGTGTGTGGGATAGTATAAAGGATGTATAGATAGTAATCGTATTTAGTATCATGTTATAAAGGTACTTATAAAATATTTACTAATTATTACTTATTACCAAACAATAATGTTATCAATTATATAAAAAACAATATGTAATGGGTACACACTGTCATAGCCTTTCGCTCACATGCCTAGTTCAAAACCGGGTCGGTCCCTTGAAATAGAACTGAACAGGATCCAAAACAATTGAAATAGGAAATGGCCGAACTGGACCAAGGATTCTAACCTCCCATTCATCTTTTTGTGGAACTGGAACCAATGGTTCAAAGCTCTGGCTGGATCCACTTTTTATTATTTTGTTCAAATTTTATGATATTTTAAAAAGACTTTCTGAGTTTTCTTGGTTTTTGGTTCATGACAAAACTAAAATGGGAAGTTAGTTACAGATTTGGATCTAGTTCTATTGTGGTTATAGGAAAGCTGGTACATGAAATGTATATATGTGCATGCCACATCCTTACCCGCATTTATTATCCTTGTCTCATTGTTTTCTGGTCATGCTTGCCACATGTCAAATTACCAACCTAGTCATTGTATTGTAATAGCCAGATTCCCAAAATGACCTTTTATAAACAAGCCACATTCGTAATAGTTCTCCTGCAGGTGGTCAAAATGTCACTCATTTTCTTGCAAAAAGTGGTCGAAGCCTAACACACATATGGCGTGTGCCTCCTTGAGAATCAAACTCCCACCTATAGTAGAGGAGTTAGAAAACCCTATTGTACTCCACAGAGTAACTTCATTCACAACAAAAAGATTTGCCTTGAACCATGCACTTTTGTGACCCAAGCATGAATATCGAAGGTGTTCCAATACATGGCTTATAAATCTCACTTTGATAATTGCATTGAGATCTTTTTGACAAAATATACATCACAAGAATGAGTGAGATACGATTGAAATCAATGACATTTGAGTTCAATCAAATGTCAATAGGATTGGACCAAGGCATAGGATGGCTCGATTGACTTAACCTAGTCAAACCCGATTAGGTATTAATTATATGAGCATGATGCATGAGATTTTAAGAGATGTTCATATATAGACATCTTTCTTAAATAGCTATATCTCCCTAAAAGGTAACAGAGTTGACATGCATTTTATTTGAAACTTTAGTGAGCTAGTTATATGAGAAAGAAAGATTCTAATATTTAGAGATTCCTTGATATCTTAGGGTCACATATCACGAGAGGATGGGAGGACAGATCCAGGTTTTGACACATTTTCAAATGCATGGTTTTCCAACAATAAGAGAAGGATTAGCTGTACATATGAGGTGAGATAAGAGAGAGAAGTGTATGAATGTGGTTAGGGAATGATGGTTTGTTTACGTCTATGATTGATTGGTTATGGTAATAGTAATGAGGTTTGACTAAGGGTATATCAGTGTCTATCATCCGCATGACACCGGCCATCGATGCCCTCTATACCCCCAAAAGCTTGAGCATGCATCCTGTGCCCATATCAGCACCCTATGGCACCAACTGATATTTTCCTTACGTTTTTTGATCTTATGTCTTGTGTACCCAAATTCTTGAAACCCTCAATCGTAACAACTCTAAAATGGTCATGCATGGACCTACCTCCTACTCTATAAAGCTTCGCATTCTACGTGAGGGAGGCAACTTGCATTTATAGAGAGCTCCTTGTAATAAGAGTCTCCTTCTACTCCCTTCTAGCGTACTTACTCCCTTATTCTCCTTTCACCAGGTGAGTGAGAGTTCTAGACTAGAGCGGTGGCTGAGTGTTAATACAAACTATTCAGGGGAAAAGGATGTGAGTCAGACCAAACATGGAGCATCACCAATGTTACGGACTTAGGATGTCATTGGAGAGACCTATAGGTTGAGTGGAATTCTATCTACTACCATCACCAAGTTCATAGCTTGTCAATCATCTTGATTTTGATTGCCATCTAAGAAGCATTCATAATCTGGTATTAGAGCCAAGTTGGTGGTTCTGAAGCAAATAGAACAACCAGATGTGAGGCTGAGTACGATTCTGGTAGAATCACTCACCGACAGTCTTTGCAAAAGGAACCCGAAATTTTCGAGCGAGGTATCAAGCTTTCCGTCACCTTTCCCTTGTATTCTTCGTGGTGTTAGGCTTGTGACATTGGGGGTTTCATAATGCCATTGGTGGTGAATCAGGTCGTTAGCAAGGCAATCAGATGCTGATTGTGAAATTTATTGATTAGTTGCTAATAATCTATGGTGAACCATCTTGCGAGCGATTATGTGCTTGGTCGAGAGGTTCTATCTCAAAGCTAGTTGATTGATGATAGTGTTGAAAGCACAATAGATATTCAATAGTCGAGATAGATACATTGATGTATTGATCAGAGTAAATTATCGACTAATTGAATTGTCATTGCTGCAAACTTCTGTATTTTTCTATAGTAGCCTTGTTTCATTAAAGTTGGGATTGAAATTACTAGTTTAGCATTGTATTATTGCATTGACATTTTGTTAATTCTATGTTTGTGAACCTCTTGGTGGTTTGAAAGGGTCTTTAGACAACAGGAACCTTTATTGAATTTTTGCCACTATTTTGAAGAGTTGTGTTGGCAGGTAGGCTTGATAGGTGAGTTTGTGTTGTACAAATCAATAGAACCGACTGCTGTCTTAGGTGTTGTATGCTGGAGCTCGAGAGTAGGTACTAGTATGGCGAGTGGAGATAGTGTTGGATTAAAGCTGAAAGTCTGGTAAATTGAGAGCCAAAAGAGAAGATGACGTTATTCATGTCATAGTTGAGCAATAGGACTGAAGTTTCACAACTATTTGGGGAAATTATGTTGGAGGTGTACTAATAGTGAATGGGCAAACTCTAGGTTGTTATTGCTACTAGTAACAACACTGAGTGAAATGTCACACTTGAGGTGTTACTCGTGCAAATGTTGTAGCAGATGATGGATATGCAACTGAGCTAGTAAAGGATAACACATCAACTAGTGACATTGTAGGAGAACCAACTACTAATGGACTAGTTTGAAGCCGAAATGTAGACCTTGCATGCAAACAACAATACTGGTGCATTGATTGCCAAAGAGCCAACATGTGTTGCTTGCCCATCCCAAAAGCTGAATCCTGAAACCTAAGCAAGAAAGCCTCAGAAAATTTCATATGAGATTTAGAATAATACTTTTAAGCCAACAAAGTGTTGAAGGCTACGCAAATTGTGGTCATTGTACCTTTTTTTAATAGATACCAAATTGTAGTAGTGCATCACCGAAGCCACAACAAAAGAGCTCGCCCAAGGACATATAACCCAAATCTTAACTGCAGAAGCAGTTCATGTTTGCGCAGCTCACATCGACTAACAACTTTTCTCTTGGAAGTATAGGACACGAGTGAAGTGACTCAATGCTTTGTTCTTGGAAGTGCATGACATGAGTGAATCAGATAAACTCTTCAACCTCAAGGATAGACTTTAGACGTGAGTTCAAACGGAACTCAAATGAAGGAATCCAACTATCCTATAGCTATGACAGCCTGGAGTCTTTTATGGATCTACGATCTTCAAAATGAGTCAATGCAAAGGGGAAGAACACTTTCAGGTATTATAGTCTATCCGAGGGACACTTTGTGGATGTGATTTTTTGTTTCAAAGCTTATGTAGAGACTCGAAACTAAATTCACCAGCAACGAATGTGCGAGCGTGCCAGCTAGTTTGTTCAAACTAGCAAAGATTTTTTGACTTCTTTGGCGATTGTGGTTAACTAAATTCTTTTCACCATAGACCTTCTTGAACCAATATTCAAGAGTCAATCTAGACACTTTGAAAATTGTTCAAGATCTGGTAATTTTTTAAAATCCAATTATCAAAAATATTGCAGAAATCGTGAACTTAATTCTTGAATGAAAACATTTCAAATAATGAAAAACAGAAACTAGTTCTATTTTCAGAGACTTACTTCATGATATTTTTGGACGACTTCCGAATCTCCAGAAATTCTCAAAATTTTATAGAAAGTAGAGTTTGATATCTATATTCAGAAACTATTTTTATTTTTATTTTAAGTATTGTAGATTTATGGAATTAATCTGAGAATATACCTTACTCAGGTATTCGAGACACATCTATAACAGAGAAACAAAGGCTTAGAAAAGTGATTGTATTTTGGTACTCAGATCTATCATTTTTATGAAATTGGTCTTGTTGGAAAGCTATGAATCTCATTTCCAATGACATTATTTTCAATCAAAATGGTTCACTCTATACAAAGATATGGGATTATAATCAAACCTCTATTATAGGAACTGTAGGTTTTAGAGACTTTGTTATAGTTTCATTAGGTTTTCTCCAATTTTATTTACAGTGCTACACGATCCTAAAATTCTTGAATATTTTATGGATAACGTATCTATGTGTGTAGATTAGGTGTGCAAAATTTTACCACATTCAGAGCAGAGGTAAGGAAATAAAAATCATTCATCAGACGTATGCATAGTGTAGAAAATATATTTCCAATTTTTTTTACAAGATACGTGAATGCATTTCATCCGAATTAAAAGACAATATACAATAATTAAAATGTAAAAAATTGAAGTAAATGAAGGAAATTATGATTATAGTATAAGTATAGATGAGATTAGGAGGTATAAGATATTACAATGTATATCGGGGTAGAATAAATCAAAAATAAAACACATAGCATGTATCCATAAACGTAAAGGAAATGGGGCAGTATAAAATTCTTAATTATTACATCAAAATGGAGACACAAACTCCTTAATTACAACCCCATTAAATTGAATAAAAGAGGAGAAGATATTATTGAAAAGAGAAGGGAAGAAGGGACCTTTCACGCGGAAGAATGGGATGGTGGCTAGCGGTTGATGGCGACGGCTTGGAGAAGATGAGCTTCCTCCTCCTCCTTCTCTCTCTCTCTCTCTCTCTCTCTCTCTCTCTCCCCTTCTCTCTTTCTCTCCCTCTCTCTTGCTGTCGGATTCTCCTCTCTTGGATGATCCACGGATTTCTCTTGGATGATCGATGATGCCTACCAGCCCCCCCCAAGACCCCTTTTATAGATGTAGAATTCCCTTTTCATCACCCCCTCCTTTGGCTCTTTGTATGCCAACTTAGGCCACTTGCCTGATGCCTGGACCTACAA
The DNA here is from genome assembly GCA_036023115.1 of Brasenia schreberi. Classification (NCBI taxonomy): domain Eukaryota; kingdom Viridiplantae; phylum Streptophyta; class Magnoliopsida; order Nymphaeales; family Cabombaceae; genus Brasenia; species Brasenia schreberi. The sequence continues at coordinate 16,823,848 of JAYKKT010000061.1, forward strand.
TATGGTAAGTTGCCTTCTCCAATCAATCATGCTGAAATCGACAATCCCATGGTTCGTGTAATGACCTACCAAATCGAGCACCAAGGTTGCTCATGGTAAGTTGTCCAATCATGAAATCGGCAAGGCAATGACTTGATGGCTTACCAATTCGGGCATAAATGCTGCTCATGGTAAGCTATCTTGTCCAATGATGCTAAAATCGGCAAGCTCGTCTGATGGCCTACCAAATCGAGCACCAAGGCATGCTTTACCTTTCACGATGCAATAGGGAATTTTTATTTTCTGACACAAGGCAGGCAACTAAACAACAAGCTCAATTGGATCAACGTCACGTGCAATAACCACCAATTGGGCCTTGTTCTGCTCAATAAGGTAAGTCACATGATTGATGTCGTATTTGACAACAATTGGTTTCTTGACTTTGCTTTGAATGAATTTGATGTAGCCACTTGAGTCTGAATTTGAATTGAATCTCCTTTTAGATTACATCAAGCTTAGCTTGGGATGAGCCTTGCTTGGCTTTGAGATTTAATTGGGTTTGATTTGACCCTAAATGAATATTGATTCCTTGCCTTATCTAGGTCCGTTTCGTTTGCTTTTTTGGTTCTTACCATATCCTCTTTCCAGAGAATTTGCCTCCTTCTGATTCGGGCATTGATTCGATCCACCTTCACATTAGTCTCTCAATTTCTTTTTCAAAATTATTTCAAAGATCCAATTTTTCCAACTATTTTAAAATCTAGGGGTTTTCAAAAATATTTTCCTAAAACATTTATTTTGAAAATGATGTTTGAAGCATTATGAAATTTGGGAAATATGTTCAAATTATAGATTTTCAAATTGTGTCCTAATTTATTTGAAAAATATTTTAGGGTATTTATACATGCCCCTCTTTGGTATTAATCCAAATTTATTTGGATAATGGCAAAGAAGAAAATACCCATTTAATTTTCTTCCCAGATTTATCTTGAGAATAAGAATTTTCCCCTCATTCCATAGCATCTATTTCATTGGATTTGTTTCTGGGAAGGAGGGGATCTTAGCCAAAGTGGAATTGAAAAGAAAATGCTGTCCTAGGATGATCATGCATGGACGACCTCTTTATGGATGCATGTGTGCATGAAATATAAGGTGAGTGAAGTGGGTGTTTAGAGACTCATACATATGATTCGTGAGCTTGAGAAGAAGCCTATGAAGGTTGACTGCCCCAAGCAAGATGGTTTTCGTATTGTTTCCTTCGATGTTTTAGGTTTTAAAAATTTTCTTTCAAAAGAGAAATGCATTTGGTTTCCATAAAAAAGGACTTCCAATTTTTTACATTTCCCCTCACTCTGGTTTTGATACCCACTAATTAGCAGTGGTTTTGTAGAAGATTTTAAATAACATTTCAAAATTCAGTTTTTCATACAACAAGGTCTAATTCTAAAACAAAATGAAATCCAAATAAGTAGGTCATATTTTTACTCTAGGATTTTAATGGTAAACTTTTCTCCATTGGGATAAACTGTGGGGATTTTGGGAAAGAGGTTCTCACGGTCCCTTCTGAATCGTCCCGTGGTATAAGGGAAAGAAATTTTTGATGAAAAATTGCTCTTTTGAGCTTTAGCTTTTCTTTTTCTTTTCTTTCAAAGGAAACCTCTATATTCGAAATTTTTGTTTTTCCTTTCATTTTCTTTTTCTTTTTAGAAGACCTCTATATTGGAGGTTTTGTTTTTCTTCATTTTCTTTTGATTTTGTCAATTTTCCTTTTTCAGGAAAAATGAAATGGGGGAATACAACTCATCCCTTTAGATACTCGATTCAGCTAAGTATATCCCATTTTCTAATAGCACCTATCATTTGAAAATATTTTACTATTTTGAACTAGGTCTCATTTTGTAAGCCAAAGATTTCTGAAATATTACCAAATGATTTTGAAAACTCAACTTTTCATAAAGCATCAATTTCCTAATTCAAGGTCACATAATCCATTTTGGTCATTCATTCAGGAAATTCAAAGGAGATCCATTTTTTTAAAAATATTTTTAAAAGAATTTAGATTAGACCCTAGAAGTAATACTTTTTCAAGTATTAGGCATTTATAGGGTCTGCTAAATTTCGTCTCTCAATATCAATTAACCAATATGCATTATTTGTTGTTGCCCCTCTTACAACATAGGGATCATTCCACTTGAGCCGCCACTTATCAAGTGAATGTGCGCCACGATGGTAGATAGTTTTCAAAACAAGGTCTCCTACTTTGAAGTGGCGAGCCTTCATATGCTTTTCATAATACCGGGTTATCTTTTGCCGGTATGTGTGTGCATGATCTATGACAAGGAGCATTTTCTCATCAAGTAGGTCAAGCTCAACCATCCTAGCTTATTGTAGGGTTTCTATAGGCAGATTGAGTGCAAGAGATGTATGAAATGAATGTAATTTGGTATGAATGAGAAGTATGACATTTGTATTATAGATCAACTCAAATGGTGTGACATTTGTGGGTGTGCGGATGGAAGTCCTATAAGCTCATAAGGCTTCATCAAGCTTCTCATGCCATATCCTATCTTTTTCTGAAGTTTTCTCAATGATGTATATGAGGGTTTTGTTCGTGGCTTCGGCTTGGCCGTTGCCTTGAGGGTAGTAGGGTGATGAGAAGTATTGAGTAATGCCATAGGTCTTACATAACTTTTACACTTACTCTTGGAACTCCAAATCAAGCCAAGATATTTTTCTTAATGAATGCCACTACATGTTGTCCTTGGATATTAGTCAAGGAGGTAGCTTCAACCCATTTAGAAAAATATTCAGTGGCTCCTAAAATAAACCTATGTTCATTTGATACAGTAGGTGAGATTGGTCTAATGATATCAAATGTCCACATGGTGAAGGGCAATAGACTCATGATAGAATGCAATGCGGATGATGGAATATGAATGACATTTCCATGCAGTTGACATTGATGACACTTCCTAACGTGGTTATGACAATCTTGCTTCAAAGTGGGCTAAAAATAACCTGCTCTAAGTATTTTCATGGCCATCATATTTGCATTGACATGACCTCTACATTCTCCATCGTGGAACTCATGCATAATGACATGACCTCTACATTCTCCATCGTGGAACTCATGCATAATGCTCTTAGCCTCATCATGGTCGATATATCTCAACAAGATGCTGGTAAAACTCTTTTTATAAAGAACCCCTCATAAAATCACATATCGGGTTGAAATTTTCTAAATAAAAGTCTTATCTTTAAATGTAGCAAATTCGGGAAATCCTCTATTTTTCAAAAAGTTTTTAATATCTTGAAACCAAGGTTTTTCATTTGGATTTTGACCATTTTGGCAAATCTCTAAATCATGGGTGGATGGAGTGGGTAAATGTAGGATCTCTAGGGATCAAGTACCTATAGTGGGATCGATCTTTAGAGATGACCCTAAAGAGGAGAAGGCATCTGCTATAGTATTGTCCTCTCTACCTATGTGAGTGAGTCTGCATGATTTGAAAGAATCAACCAACTGGGTGGTCAATTCATGGTATGGAATGAGTTTTTTATTTTTGACTTGCCAAATTTTTAAAACTTGGTTTACAACAAGCATAGAATCTCCAAAGACTTCAATACATGATGCTCCTAGATTTTTCAAAATTTTTAGGCCTTGTACAAGTGCTTTATATTCAGCCACATTATTTGAATAAGGAAAATCTATTCGGAATGCCATTGGGATCTCTCCCTTCTCGGGGGATATGAGAATGATTCTCACGCCTGCCCCTTGTTGATTCTTGGCTCTATCAAAGTACATTTTCCATACTTGATCTTCATTACAATAATTTGATAAAATATGGTTTTCTAGTTCATTTGTCAAGATTCCTTCATCGGGCATTTCATCAAGTATGGGATATGTATCTTCAAGGGGTAACTCAGCCACATGATCAGCTAGGGCTTGTCCCTTATTCGAGTTTTGGTGATATAATTTCAGATCATACTCCATTAAGAAGAGCTGTCATTTACCTAGCCTATTGTAGATGTGATTTTTTGTTTTGAAGTCTATATAGAGACTTGAAATTAAATTCATAGAGTACAAGTGCGCGAGCGTGCCAACTAGTTTGCTCAAACTAACAAAGATGATTTCTGACTTCTATAGCGATTGCGAGTAAGTGAATTCTTTTCGACGTGGGCTTTCTTGAACTGATGCTCAAAGGTCAACCTAGATGCTTTGAAAATTGTTTGAGATTCAGTGCATTTTCAAAACCAAATTTTAATTCCAAAAGCTTGACAAAAATCGTGAACTTAATCCTTGATTGAAAACATTTCAAATCTTGAAAAACATAAACTAGTTATGTTTTCAAAGACTTATTTCTTGATATTTTTGGATGACTTTTGAATCTCCAAAAATTCTCAAAATTTTACAAAAAGTAGATTTTCATATTAGATTTAGAAACTATTTTTGTTTTAAGTGTTGTAGTTGTATGCAATTAAATCCGAGAATATACCCCACTCAGGTGTTTAGGACAGATCTGTGACAAAGAAATCAAGGCTTAGAAACACGACTGTATCTTGGTACCAAAATCTTCTATTTTCATAAAATTGGTCTTGTTGGAAAGCTATGGATCTTAGCTTTTCAATGGGATCATTTTCAATTAAAATGGTTCACTGTATTTAAAGATATGGGATTATGACCCAATATCTGTTGCATAAACTTTGGGTTTTACAAACTCTATTCTGATTTCATTTGATCTTTCCTGATTTTATTTATGGTGGTGAACGATTCTAAAATTCTTGGAAATTTTATGGACAATGCATCTGTGGGTGTAGATTAGGTGTGTAAAATTTCAGCATATTCGGAGTAGGAGGTAAGGAAATAAAAATCATTCATCAGACATGTAAAGAGTGTAGAAAACAAATTTTCAATTTTTACAAGATATGTGCGTGCATTTCTGTCTGAATTAAAAGACGACAATCTACAACCATTTAAAATAAATGAAATTATTATTATAGCAAAGCATAGAGGGGGTTAGGAGATATATGATATTATAATATATATCGGGGTAGAAAGAATAAAAAATCAAATACATATAGCATATATTCATAAAGGAAATGGGCAGTATAAAATCCAAAATTATTTCATCAAAATGGAGACATCATCTCCTTAATTACAACCCCATTAACTTAAATAAAAGAGAAGAAAATAATATTAAAAAGATAAGAGAAGAAAGGACCTGTGATGTAGAAGAATGGGATGGTGACCAGCGGTTGGTAGCCTCCTCTTCCTCCGTCTTTCTCTTTTTCTCGCCCTCTCTTGCTGCTCATAGATTCCCTTCGATCGTTGCTTGATTGGATGATTCTTGGATGGATTGATCGATGATGTTGGATTGGCTTCGATGGATGCTTGATCGATAGTTTTTCAACTCCCGTCAAGGCCCCTTTTATAGATGTAGGATTTCCTCTTTGTATGCCAACTTAGGCCACTTGCCTAATGTTTGGACATGAAACAATGGTAAGTTGCCTTATTCAATCTTGATGAAATCGGCCAGCCCATGGCTATCTCATGACTGGACCTAAGATGGTAAGTTGCCCACTTTAATCTTGCTAAAATCGACTGGACCTTCTCCAATCATGATGAAATCCGCTAGACCTTGCTTTCTCTAATCCTGCTAAAATCAGCCAGCCCATGGTTGTCTCATGGCCTACCAAATCAGGCATCAAGGTGGCTGAATTCGTCGAAGCAAGGGCTTGATGGCTTTCCAAATCAAGCACCAATGTTGCCCATGGCAAGTCATCTCGTCTTCTTATGCTGAAGTTGGCTAGGCATTATCGATGGCTTACCAAATCGGGCATCAATGCTGCCCATGGTAAGTCATTTTGTTCCACTTATGCCGAAATCGTCCAACCCATCTTGATGGCTTACCAAATCGGGCACTAATACTGCCCATGGTAAGTCGTCTAATCCAATGATGTTGAAGTCGTCTAGCCTATCTTGATGGCTTACCAAATCGGGCACTAATGTTGCCCATGGTAAGTTGTTTTGTTCCATTATGTTGAAATCGGCTAAGCAATGGCTGCTCATATCTTTCCAAATTAGGCCACTTTCCTTTCTTTTAAATGCCAACTTTTTTTTCTCTTGGATGCCAACTTTTCTTTCTCTTGAATGCCAACTTTCTTTTCTAGGGAACTTAACTTTTTGGTTATTACTATATCCTCTTTGCAAGGAATTTGCCTCATTTCGATTCGGGTTTCAGGTATGGTTTCAAATGTTTTCTTTAAAACCATTTCGTTTATATTTGAAAACATCAAGTTTAATGAAATCTTCAAATATTATTTTTGGAAAAAAAATGAGTTTCATTCCTAGTGTTTGTTTGCATGGGTGACCTACTTTCGCTCTGTGAATTAGTCTTTACCGTTTCAACCACTTTAACCCCTTATCGGGTATACGGTATCGGACCACTTTAACCTTTTTGATAGGTGTAGGGTATCAAACCACTTTAACCCTTAGGTGTAGAGTCTTTGAGTAAGACTATCCTCGATCGGGCGAGTTTTTAGGCTTGGTTTGGATTTGTTTTTTTTTGGAATTTTAGAGTTTTTGTAATTATGTAAATTTGTCAATTGTACAAACATTTTTGGGTTTGGTTCCCAATGTCTCATTTTCATTTATTTCTTTGAGAAAAATTGTTTAAAAGCATTCTTTCTTTAAAGGCAATCTTTTGAAACAGTAAAATTCTGCCAATTTGGCCTTGAGGGCAAAGTAGTCACATTTTTGAGATTTTGTCAAAATAAGATTTTTTTAGAGGGATGTAATATACCCTTATTTTGAGGTTGTTACAAAATTTTGGCACAGAAATGAGTTCGTTTATGATGTCTTTATTTGATAAACCCTTAAAAGACCCAAAACTTTAATTTTTCTTTGAAAAAGGTAGAAATTCTAAAAGATTTTTTTTTTGTTTTGAAAATTTTTGAGTGTTTACACCTACCCGTTAGGATAGTTTTTTTAAAAAGGTGCTTGATAGGGTCAAGTTTAGATACTATCCAAATTTCATGATCTAGAAAATAATGTCTAAACTTTTGACAAGCCCATACTAAGCCTAAACACGTTTTTTCTATGGTGTGATAATTTCTTTCATATGCCAATAGAGTTTTCAAAATGTAGTAAATAACATACTCCTTAAGACTATCATCCTTATATTGAGCAAGTAAAGCACTCAATGCATTCGTATGAATGGAAATATAAAGCAATAAAGGTTTTCCCGATTTTGGAGGTTTTAAAATTGGAGGATTTACCAAATAAGTTTTCAATCTTTCAAAAGCATTTTGGCAATTGAAATACCAATTAAATTTAACCTTTTTTCTCAAAAGCCTATTAAAAGGTTCGCATCTTGTTGCTAAGTTGGAGATGAATCTCCTAATCGCTTGGAGTCAACCTTGGAGGCTTCGGATTTGGGTCAAGTTGGAGGGTGGAGGCATGTCTATGATAGCTCGACACATAGAGGGGTCAACCTCTGTGCCCCTTTGCCTAATTATGAACCCTAAAAGTTTTCCCGATTCTACTCCAAAAACACATTTTTGAGGGTTTAGTTTTACTTTATAAAACCTAAGTATCTCGAAAACCTTTTTGCAAAGATTCTATGTGTGTGCATTGGGTTTTTTATTTTACCAAAAGATCGTCCACATATACTTCATCTCATGGATTTGATCATGGAAAATAGTAGTCATGGTTCTTTGGTATGTGGCACCAGCTTTTTTCAAACCAAAAGGCATAACAGTATAACAGTGTCCCCCAAGGTATAGTAAAAGCAATTTTAGCCAGATCTTTTGGTGCTAACTTGATTTGATTATAACCCGAGTAGCCATCCATGAAAGAAAACATTTCATTATTTGTAGTGCTATCCACTATCAAATCAATATTTAGAACTGGAAAATTATCATTTGGAGTTGCTTTGTTCAAATTTTTAAAATCAATGAAAATACGAATTTTTTCATTGGATTTTCTAACAATAATATTTGAAAGCCATTCAGAGTAAGCAATGGGTTTTATAAATCCAACTTTTAAAAGATCTTCTAAACCCTCTTTTACTTAGGAGTAGACATCGGGATGTATTTTCTTAAGTTTTTGTTTCATGGGTTTGCATTTAGTTATAGAGGCAAATGATGCTCTATAATCTTAGGGTCTAAACCAAACATGTCTTCACAGGTTCACGCAAAAACATCTATGTACGATTTCAAAAATGCAATGAATAATGCCTTTTCATGCTTATGCAAACAAATACCTATTTTGACACACTTTGGGTTAGACTCACTTCATAAATTAACCACTAAGAAATCCCCTCCTACGAAATTTAAAGGTTTTTTAAAGTCAAGAAATTTGTGAAATTCGAGAAGTTCAGAGGCTTGATTATCCTCATAGATGAGAGGATCTTCCTCCTTGCTTTGATTACTCTCAAGTGCTTTGATTTCTAAGAAAGTATTATGCACATGAGAAGGGTCATGCTTAAAAACATTATTTACAATGGCATGAGACAATTTGGGTTTGAGAATGTATATAGGTTTTGTCAAAACCGAATTTTGAGTTTTTCCCCCATTTTAAAAACCAAATTTTTTAGGATTTTCAGCTTTTTAAATTTTTTTGGCTTTTTCCAAGCAAATGCTAGAAGGAAGAACATAAAAGACTTTCTTTTTGGAATTTTTAGATTTTTCTAATGTTTTTGGGTTTTTGAGTTTCTAAATTTTTTTGGTTTTTACAAATATATACTTTTTTGGATTTTTTTCAAAAAAGGAGTCTTTCATCAAGCTTACAAAGAAAATACCATGAATTAGACTCTAAACAAGAGGTTTAGGCTACAAGTTTCGGTTTTAGTTGGCTCTAGGGTACGCTTGACCCAATTGGTCTTAGGTGGTGGCTCAAGGGGTATAGATGGGTTGTACCCTAAGTCATATCGATGCAGGTTAGATAGAGGTAAGATGAGTTCTAATCTACCTTGGTTCTTTGCTCCTAGACACTGGGATGGTGCATACCTCATGTTCAATAACATATTCCAAGGCTTCTTAAATTTTGAATTTTTTTGATAAAGAGGATGACCTTGGAATAATGTATTGTCCATGGCATGGTTATACACTCGAGTTTTGTTGGGTGTACCCAGGAGGTGTGTGACTTTGGAAGGGTGTGACTTGGGTTTTCCTAGGATACATGTGACCTTAGATGATTTGGGATGGGATGATTTTGGTTCTCCTAGTAGGTGAATGATCTTGGTAACGAGAGGATGAGATGTAAATGACTTGGGTGAATTGGGTGTCTCCATAGCCCTCTCCACTCCACTCAATGAGTCACTTGATAGGCAAGGGAAGTTTTGTGTTCCTTTGAGATGTGGGTTGTATTCTCCAAAGACTACCACGACCTAGTTATCCCATGGGATTTTAAGGCACTTTTTGAAGGTTGAAGGGAAGATTCGAAGGGAATGTATCCAAAGCCTCCCTAACAACAAGTTGTAGTGGGGGTTTATGTCTAAAACATAAAACAACCCTACATGTGATATTTGGCTGACTTCCATGGTAACTCTATGGAGCCCAAATGATGGGATGAGTTGCCATCATATCTTATTATGACAATTGGACTCAGTTCGAGCCTGAATATAGGTACTCTTATTTGGAAAGCCACATGGAGAGAGAGAATATTTAGACCTCCCCCATCAATAAAGCACTTGTTGAGAGTGTGGTGATTCAATACCACCTCTATGTGTAAAGCTTGGTTGTGAGTTGTATCGGGTCTTTCTAATTCATCCTCCGTAAATACAATTGGGGCCTTCGCAAAGATGGGGGAGACTAAGAAGGATAGGGATTCAGGAGTTATGGTAGTACTAACCTTGGCTTTTTCTAAGATTCCCTCTAAGACTTGTTTGTGTTTAGGTGAGGTTTTATCAACTTTAAGATAGACATGTTTATGAGAAGTTTTGAAAGATGTAGTTCTAAATCATATGGGGTTAACACAACACTTTTACCCTTGTCCATGCCATGAGATAGTTAGGGATGCATGCTTTTGGGGGGTTGGGCAAAACGACCACCCCCTTGCTAGTTTGTTTAGATAAATGTGGGGCTTGATCCTAACTTTGCTTTAATTTGATACTTTGGAGCACCTCGAATCTCTATAAAGGCTCTAATCGGGTGCAGGACTCTAAGCACTCCCCGGATCAATACTTGCTTGTCTTTTTTTATTATGAGAGAGAGTGGTGTATGATAAGTAGTGTGAACCGTATACAATGCATGCTCAATCCCACAAACTTGGTTTGGGTGAAGACATACCTCTTTGTCCTTCCCAATTATACATGCGTGGTTCGGGAAGGGCTCTTTAAAAACGGCTTGAGGGGGCTTAGGTTCCTCCGAGATGTAGAGTCTACCCTACTCTATCAAGTCCTCGATTTTGTTTTTCAAGGAAAAACACTTATTTGTATCATGGCCTTTGACCCTATGATATTTACAAAAATCATTCAAAAACTTTCTTTTAAGGGGTGCCTCTTTGAGAATCGCCGAGAGACTCACGAGACCCTGTGCTAACAAAATTTCTAAGACTTCCATGAGTGGTTGTCCTAAATTAGTGTATTGCCTTTTTTTTAACTTTTTCTTATCTTTTTGTTTTTTTTTAAAGATTTTTGTCTAGAGGACTTAGAGAGCCCAACCGAACTCGACTCTACTCGAATGTTGGCCATTTTTTGAGTTTTTACTCCTCCTTCCTATGCATGTGGCCTATATGATCGGGGTTTTTCAAATTTGGTTTTTAGAAAACTTTTTCCTTTACACAGATCTTCATAAACTCCTTTTTTCAAATTTGTTTCGAAAAGGGAAGCTTTTTTGATTAATTTTTGAAAAGCCGAGATCTTGTGAAGGGAGAGGAGTGCCTTCAAATCAGTTTTGAATTTTTTAAGGATGAGCATCACTACATATCCTTCAGAAATGGGCTCTTTGACTTGGCATAGGAGTGACCTCTACTTGACGATGAATGCGTGTGCATCCTCGTTAGGGGATTATTTAGTGTATCTCAAGGTGCTAAGAGTGGGCTTGACTTCTATGTTATGTGAAAACTTTTGCATAAAACAATTCATCAAGTCCTCCAAACTGACGAATTGGCTTAAATCGTAATAAGCCAAACACTTTGATACATTCTCCTTTAGAGAATGGGGGAACCAATAAACCCACTTGGTTGGAGATGGGATCGAGGGTCACCATTTCTATCATACTGGTGGAAACTCAGTATTTCATCATTACTATCCATTTGGTAATCAAAAGGTAAAAAGTAAGATAGTAAGTATGACTTCTTTCTTTGGTTTGACACCTTAGTAATTGTTGGAGGGCCTTCCTATCTTTAACGGTGAAGGACTCGGGTACTAGTTCCTCTTCAAATTTGGAGGTTACTTTAGGCTTTCGTGAGTGATAGGATTTCCTATAAGTCCTTGGTTGCTTGTCATGAGAGAAGCAGGACTCCACCGCATCGGCCTCTTGGCTTAATGCGTTAATTTCCCGCTCGATCCTTAGCTCTTTCAATTCCCTTTTTAGGGAGGCAATTCTATCTTCTCAGTTTTTCAAACTTTTTTTAGAAATTCTTTTCAAAAATTGACTTGTAGAGTACGAGGTGCGACTTGACACCTCATAAGAATCCTCTAAACTTGAGATTATTTTTGCAAAAGCAACCTGTGCACAAAAATGGATTAAGAATCATGATTTTAAAAGTCAAATAGTTCAAAACTAACACCAGATCAACAATTTTCAAAGGTTCAAGTCCCACGGGACATGCCAAATATGTAGATGTGAACTTTTATTTCAAAGCCTATATAGAGACTCGAAACTAAATTTTCCAGCTACGAATACGCGAGCTTGCCAACTAGTTTGCTCAAACTAGGAAAGATGATTTCTGACGCTTTGAAACCTATATGGGTAAGTGAATTCTTTTTGCGTAGACCTTCTTAAACCAATGTTCAAGGGTCGATCTAGACACTTTGAAATTTTTTCGAGATCCGATAAGTTTTTAAAATCTAATTCCCAAAAAATATTGCAGAAATCGTGAACTTAATTCTTGAATGAAAACATTTTAAATCTTGAAAAACAGAAACCGGTTCTATTTTCAGAGACTTACTTCCTGATATTTTTGGACAGGTTCTGAATCTCTAAAAATTCTTAAAATTTTTCATAAAGTAGAGTTTGATATGAAGATTCAGAAACTATTTTTATTTTAAGTATTGTAGATGTACGTAATTAAATATGAGAATATATCTTGCTCAGGTATTCGAGACAGATCTATAACAGAGAAATAGAGACTTAGAAAAGTAATTGTATCTTGGTACCAAGATCTTCGATTTCTATGAAATTGGTCTTGTTGGAAAGTTATGGATCTCATCTTTCCAATGGAATCATTTTTAATTAAAATGAACTTTATACAAAAATATGGATTATGACCAAACCTCTGTTGTAGGAATTATGGGTTTTACAGACTCTGTTCTGATTTCATTTGGTCTTCTCTGATTTTATTTAGGGTGCTACACGATCCTAAAATTCTTGAATATTTTATGGACAGTGTATCTATGTGTCTAGATTATGTGTGCAAAATGTCACCACATTTGTAGCAGAGGTTAGGAAATAAAAAACATTCATCAAACGTATGCGAAGTGCAGAAAACAAATTTCATTTTTTTTTATAAGATACGTGAATGCATTTCATCCGAATTAAAAGACAATTTACAACAATTAAAATGTAAAGAATTAAAATAAATGAAGGAAATTATGATTAATAGTATAAGTATATAGGAGATTAGGAGATATAAGATCTTACAATGTATATCGGGGTAGATGGAATCGAAAATAAAATACATAGCATGTATCCATAAACGTAAAGGAAATGGGACAGCATAAAATCCTTAATTATTACATCAAAATGAAGACACAAGCTCCTTAATTACAACCTCATTAAATTGAATAAAAGAGTAGAAGATATTATTGAAAAGAGAAGGGAAGAAGGGACCTCTGACGCGGAAGAACGGGATGGTGGTTGGCGGTTGATGGCGGCGGCTTGGGGAATATGAGCTTCCTCCTCCTCCTCCTCCTCCTCCTCTCTCTCTCTCTCTCTCTCTCCCTCTCTCTCTCTCTCTCCCCTTCTCTCTTTCTCTCCCTCTCTCTTGTTGTTGGATTCTCCTCTCTTGGATGATCCATGGATTTCTCTTGGATGTTCGATGATGCCTCCCCCCCCCCCCCTTCCAAGGACCCTTTTATAGATGTAGAATTCCCTCTTGATCGCCCTCCTGGCTCTTTGTATGCCAACTCAGACTACTTGCCTAATGCCTGGACCTACAATATGGTAAGTTGCCTTCTCCAATCAATCATGCTGAAATCGATAATCCCATGGTTCGTGTAATGGCCTACCAAATCGGGCACCAAGGCTGCTCATGGTAAACTGTCCAATCATGCTGAAATCGGCAAGGCAATGGCTTGATGACTTACCAAATCGGGCACCAATATTACTCATGGTAAGTCATCTTGTTCAATCATCTTGAAGTCAGCCAGGCTTGTCTTGATGACTTACCAAATTAGGCACCAATGCTGCTTATGGTAAGTCATCTTGTCCAATGATGCTGAAATCGGCAAGCTCGTCTAATGGCCTACCAAATCGGGCACCAAGGCATGCTTTGCCTTTCGCGATTCAATAGGGAATTTCCATTTTCTGACACAAGGCAGGAAACCAAACAACAAGCTCAATTGGATCAACGTCATGTGTAATAACCACCAATTGGGCCTTATTCTGCTCAATAAGGTAAGTCACATGATTGGTGGCGTATTTGACAACAATTGGTTTCTTGACTTTGCTTTGAATGAATTTAATACAGCCACTTGAGTCTGAATTTGAATTGAATCTCCTTTTGGATTACATCGAGCTTAGCTTGGGATGAGCCCTGCTTGGCTTTGAGATTTAATTGGGTTTGATTTGACCCTAAATGAATCTTGATTCCTTGCCTTATCTGGGTCTGCTTCACTTGCCTTTTTGGTTCTTACCATATCCTCTTTCCGGAGATTTTGCCTCCTTCTGATTCAGGCTTTGATTCGATCCACCTTCACATTAGTCTCTCAATTTTCTTTTCGAAATTATTTCAAAGATCCAATTTTTCCAACTATTTTAAAATCTAGGGTTTTTCAAAAATATTTTCCTAAAATATTTATTTTGAAAATGATGTTTGAAGCATTATGAAATTCAGGAAACATGTTCAAATCATCGATTTTCAAATTGTGTCCTAATTTATTTAAAAAATATTTTGGGGTGTTTACGTACTTGAAGAGATGGAAGGATAAATGCTAGTCTAGCGGTGGTGAGAAGAACCATTAGACACAACACAAATCAAGTGTTGTTGATGAGAGTTTCACTGTTTCTATACGCTGAAAAAACATCCGATTTAGATGGTAATCATGCGCTAAGCCAAATGAAATTTTGTCCTAAAAAAGGTAAAGCTCACTTCCATTTTGGCCAAGAAGGAGAAGGCCAACACAACTGACAGTTGATACAATGATGACTTGAAGACGCTTGTTTAGCTGTTTAATGTTGTGCAAATCAATAAAAAAAACCCTTGATGAGCCGTAGTATTTGTATAAGCCTTAGTGGGGGTAGCCATATGCTTGCACTAGGTGAAACTGGGACCACTCGCTCAATCACCTCAGCCACAACAACATAGTCAATGGAGTTGTGCCTTACAGCTTTGGAGCAACACCTAAAACCCATAATCCAATTCAATCGCTTACTGATTTGATTGAAAGAACGAATTTTGAAGCAACCCAATCTTGATTGGATGAGTACAAATTGTGTCGATAAAAGGAGTTATTTTGTTAGGGAGTAGATACAAAAGAAGAATTTATTACATATGATTGTACATCCATGTATATCGCAACCCAAGCGGAGTGACGATTGACTCGCTATGAGCCCTAACTCCTCTACCAATCATCAAATAGCTCTACCTTCTATAATATTGTTAACTCAATACAATAGAGGTATTTTAGGGCTCATTATAATCACACGCCCAACTCTACTTTTCATTAGTTAGAAAGGGTTAGATGCAACAATTATCAATGCCTTGGGCCATCCAAATAATGTAGACCAAAATCAGCTAATCGGGATTTGGTTTGGAAATGAAATCTCCTGAAAGAATTAGTTCATTCCTTTGGCTCCATTTTCATAATCGGCTCTTCACTAACTTTGAAAGGAGCGCATGCAAATTTCAATGCCACAACTACTACCGATCGGGTGCTCTCATGGATATGGCTGGCCGAACTTCCTTTAAGGTATGACAATGTGAGGTTCCTAAGAAGGATTGGTAATAGAACTGAAAGACAATCAAGGTAGACCTCCAAACTCAAGAATTATGAAGGAGACATTTTGCTTGAGTTAGTGTTGAAGTGAAACTAACAAAGCCTTTGGTGTTATTGATCGTGCTAAAAGGCTCATTTCAATAGAATGAGATCATCCTTGGGATACCATAGCATTCTTAAAAGCATATGCCAACTGCATTGTCAGGATTGCATGCACTTATGAATTTTGAGTGGACAGCTAGAGTGGAACACTTGATTTTGCTATCGCCACCCTAGACAACTTCTTGGTGGTGCTGGGTGTTGATGAGAATTTAATTCTGTCTATGAAGAGGCTCAAAATTCAAATCACAAATACAAGTGTGCGAGCGTATAAGCAAGTTTCCTAAAACTTGCAAAGTTTAATTCGATTTCGACTTCTTGGCGAATGTGAACTAGTGAGTTCTTTTCGCCGTAGGCTTTCTTCAAACCGATGCTCAAAGGTCAACCTAGATGCTTGAAAGATCGCTTTAAAATGTGAGAAGTTTTCAAAACCAAGTTTCAATATGAATAAGTTTGCCAAAATCATGGGTTTATTCCTTTGTCAAAAATCAACTTAAATCCTTAAAAACATAAACTGGTTCTGTTTTCAAGGCAGAAATTTCTATTTTTTGGTAGTCCTAGTGTTTTAAAAAATCTTCAAAATTTTACTTGAGATAGTCCCAAGTGTGAAATTATTGGAATATTTTTGTTTTTATTTTTGGATTTGTGAATGTGCAGAATTAAATCATTAAATATCCCATCCCTGAAACTTGGGACAAATATTGTGAGAGAAACACAAAGACTTAAAGAAGCAGTATCTCAACACGTAAGTACTGGATTTTTATGAAATTGATCAATTGGAAAGCTATAGAAGTCAGATTTCCAACAAGACTATTTTCAAGGAAATCAGATCACCAAAGAAAGAGTTAAAAGACTTTTACCTAACCTCTATTACAAGATGTACAGTGCAAACAAGTTGTGTTCCAATTCTATTCGGTTTGCCCAATTTTATTTATGGCCTTACACATTCCTAAAATTCTTACAAATTTTATGGAGAGTGGGCCTCTATTTAGAGAATGTGTGTAACAAGTTTCAGTATATTTCGATCACAAATCCGGGTTCCCAAAGGTCAACATATTTCGAAAACTCTATTGGCATATGAAAGAAATTATCAATCATGGAGAAAACGTGTTTGGCCTTGGTATAGGCTTGCTAAAAGTTTAGGCATTATTTCTTGGATCATGAAATTTGGATAGTGTCTAAACTTGACCCTATCAAGCACCTTTTTTAAAAAACCTATCATAACTGGTAGGCTAGGTAAATGGCAACTCCTGTTAATGGAGTATGACTTGAAATTCCATCATCAAAACTCTATTAAGGAACAAGCCCTAGCTGATCATGTGGCCAACTTACCCCTTAAAGATATATATCCCATACTTGATGAAATGCCCGTTGAGGGTATCTTGACAAATAAATTGAAATTTGATGTTTTATCAAATTATTGTAATGTGAATCAATTATGGAAAATGTACTTTGATGGGGCAAGGAATCAACAAGGCGTAGGTGTGAGAATCATCTTCATATCCCCCGAAAAGGAGAATTCCCAATATCATTCCAACTAGATTTTCCTTCTTCCAATAATGTGGCCGAATATGAGGCACTCATAGAAGGTCTAAAAGTTTTGAAAAATCTAGGGCATCGTGTATTGAAGTTTGGAGATTCTATGCTTGTTGTAAACCAAGTTTTGAAAATTTTGCAAGTCAAAAATGAAAACTCATTCCATACCACTAATTGGCCACCAAGTTGGCCGATTCTTTCAAATCTTGCACACTCACTCATAGGAAGAGAGAGCAACACCATAGTTGATGTTCTCTCTTCACTAGGGTCATCTCTAAGGATTGACCCCACCTTCTGTGCTCGATCCCTAGAGATCCTACACTTACCCACTTCATCGACCAATGATTTAGAGATTTACCAAAATGACCAAAATCAAGAAGAAAAATCTTGGTTTTAAGATATTAAAAACTTTTGACAAAATGGAGGATTTCTCGAATTTACTTCCTTTAAAGACAAAGCTTTTATTCGAAAAATCTCAACTTGATATGTGACCTTAGGAGGGGTTCTCTACAAAAAGAGTTTTTCTGGCATCTTGTTGAGGTGTGTTGACCATAACAAGGCTAAGACCATCTTGCATGAATTCCATGATAGAGAGTGTGGGGGTCATGTCAATGCAAATATGATGGCCATGAAAATACTTAGAGCTAGTTATTTTTGGTCCACTTTGAAACAATATTATCATTATCATGTTAGGAAGTGTCATGAGTGCCAAGTACATGGAAATGTCATTTATATTCCATCATCTACATTGCACTCCATCGTGAGCCCATGACCCTTCACAATGTGCGCATTTGATATCATTGGACCAATATCACCCACTACATCCAATGGACACAGGTTCATTTTAGAAGCCATTGAATATTTCTAAATGGGTTAAAGCTACCTCCTTCACTAATGTTTAAAGACAACATGTACTGGCATTCATTAAGAAAAATATCTTGGCTCGATTTGGAGTTCCAAGAGACCTAGTGTTAGATAATTGCACCCCATTCAAGAATGAGAAAGTGCAGAAGTTATGTAAGACCTATAGCATCACTCAACACTTTTCATCGTCCTACTACCCTCAAGACAACGGTCAAGCTGAAGCTACAAACAAAACTCTCATAAGCATCAAGAAAACTTTAGAGAAGGGTAGGACATGGCATAAGAAGCTAGATAAAGCCTTATGGGCTTATAGGACTTCCATCCAGACTCCCACAAATGCCACACCATTTGAGTTGGTCTATGGTACAAATACCATGCTCCCCATTCATACCAAATTGCATTCATTTCATACATCTCTTATACACAACCTACCCATAGAGACCCTACAACAAGCTAGGATAGCCGAACTTGATTTGCTTGATAAGAAAAGGCTCCTTGCCATGAATCATGCACATGCATACTGGCAAAGGATAGCCCAACACTATGAAAACCACATGAAGGCCCACCACTTCAAAGTTGGCAACCTTGTTTTGAAAATCATCCACCATCGTGGCCTTAAACAACTTCTTGGTAGTGCTGGGTGTAGATGAGAATTTAATTCCAAAATCTATGGAGAGACTCGAAATTCAATTCACAAATACAAGTGCACGAGCGTGCTAGTAAGTTTTCTAAAACTTGCAATATTTAATTCGATTTCTGACTTCTTGGGCAAGTGTAGACTAGTGAGCTCTTTTCGCCATAGGTTTTCTTGAACCGATGCTCAAGGGTTAGCCTAAATGCTTGGAAGATCGATTTAAAATCCAAAAAATTTTCAAAACCAAGTTTCAATATGATCAAGTTTTCCAAAATCGTGGGTTTATTCCTTTGTCAAAAATCAATTTCAATCCTAAAAAACAGAAACTAGTTCGATTTTCAAGGCAGAAGTTTCTAATTTTTTTATAGTCCTAGAGTTTACAAAAAGCTTCAAAATTTTATTTGAGATAGTATCAAGTGTGGAGATTATTAAACTATTTTCGTTTTTATTTTTGGATTTATGGATATGCAGAATTAAATTAGTAAAAATCTTGTTTCTCAAACTTGGGACAGACCCTGTGATAGAAACATAGAGGATGAAGAAAGTGATTGTATATCAGCACATACGTACTAAAATTTTATGAAACTAGTAAGCTGGAAAACTATGGAAGTCAGATTTCTAGCAAGATTATTTTCAAGGAAATCGGATCACTACAGACAGAGTTAAGTGACTTTTACCCAATCACTATTGCAGGATGTGCAGTGCATATAAGTTTTGTTATGATTTTGTTCGGTTTTAAACAATTTTATTCGTGGCCTTAAACATTTCCAAAATTCTTGCAAATTTTATGGAGAGTGGGCCTATGTGTAAAAATGTGTTTACCAAGTTTCAGCATGTTTTGATTGCAGAGCATGGTTGAACAATTCGGCAATTAGGTAGATGCAAAATATAGAAAATAAAGTTTTCGGTTTTAAAAAACTAATGGATGCATCCAACCAATTTCTAGCAAATTAAATGATCATCCACAATAATTTTAATAATGAGGAAGTGCAATAATGAAAATAAATTAGTATATAGCTTAAGCATAGAGGGGTTAGAGAGTATAAGATTTACAATGTATATTAAGGTAGGAACAAACCATAAATCAAATACATAAGAGGCGATTCTTACCCACGAACTTGGATGAATTTTTATAGCACCTAGCCTCAAAATATTACATTGATTTGGAGTCAAATGCTCTTTAATTACAACCCCATTAAATGAAATTGAAAGAATTAAAGAAAAGAAGGAAATGAGAAGGGGAGAATTGACCTTAAACGATTTCTTAAAGACTTGAAATGGCCAACCGGCTCCATGGGGAAGGGGGTGACTCCCTCTTCCTCTCCTCTTCTCTCTCCCTTTCTCTCTCTCTCCTTTTATTGGACTTTTCCTTTGATTTTCCTTCTTTGTTCAGCCCCTCAAGACCCCTATTTATAGATTTCAAGGGAGGCCTTTAGACCCTTCCACGGGTTTGAGCTTTGGAGTTTTGATGTGTGGCCCAATTTGGATTTGATCCAATGGAAAATTTTGGTCTCTTGGCTGCACATGGGTGCATGTGGGGCTAGAAAGTGATCTCCTCTTGGTCTATGTTAGCTTGGTGCATCTCACATGGTCAGACTTCACCTTGGGCATGGCTAGGTGAGGTTGAGTCACTCTAGCCTGCCCTACTCGCCTTGGCGTGGTCTTATTGACTTGAGGCAAATCTTGATGACTTGATGTGAGTCTTGGTCTCGACTTGGACTCTCCTTAGCTTGTTCTAATTCATGACTTTGACTTGGCTCAAGTGTTGTTCCTTAGTTTTGACTCACCTTGATCGAATCAAAGTCTTTAGCCAAGCCTTGCTTTGTGCCTTCGTCATGTGCACCCTTGGCTTCTTGGAGAGGTCTTGGCCTTGGCTTTGACTCATTCTAGCCCATGCCTTGACCACTTTGGTTCCATGGTTCTCTTGATATTATCTTGAATTGATTTGATGCAGCCCTTTGAGCTTGAATTTGAATTGAATCCTATTTTAGATCGAGCCCTGTTTGGCTTGGCCTTGAGTTAAACTTAATTTCTTGCCCGATCTAAATATGCTTTTGCTTGTCTTTTTAGTTCTTTCCTTATCAACTCCTTGAGTAATTTGCCTCCTTTTGATTTTGGCCTTGATTGAACAAAAATTTCCAGGTGTTTACACTCGGATGTGATTTCTTTTGCACATCCAAGATATTGGTAGCTTCATACTTAGGAGGGTTGGTGTGCATCAATAAACAAAAAGTCAAGTTCATCCACTAATGTGACCCCAACAAGGCACTAGTGACTAGCATGTGTCCCATGATCATTTTGTTTGTGATGCAATTGAAGGATAGATGAGGAAGAGTTACCCAACCCTTCTTGCTATTTTGAGGAAGGATGAACAATCAATTGACCTTGAGGGTGGGGCCAATCCTAAAGAGATTTTAGTCATTCTCAAGGTGTTGTAAGATACTATCCCAACAAAGCTATAGAAGAAGCTCTCTCCCCAACATGAAATAGATCATGTCTTTGAGTTGACACCCAAGGTAAAACCTCCTAGCCGCACTGCATATTAAATGAATTTGTTATTGTTAGCAAAGCTTAGGAAATAGTTGAGGGAGTTGCTTGATGCCAAGATGATCCAACCATCAAAGTCACCCTTCGATCACCTATTTTCTTTCGGAGGAAGGTTGATGGATCTCTCTATATATACACTGATTACTAGGCATTGAACAAGGTTATGGTGAGAGAGTAGTACTCGTTGCCATTAACTATCAAACTTATTTTACCACCTCACTTATGGACGGTTTAGCAAGTTAGATAATGCTCCAAAGACTGGAAGGTGTGAAGCACAACTGACAACTAGACGAAGACCATGAGAGTGACCCAGTATGGTACATACAAATTCCTTGTCATGCCCTTCAACCTGACTAATGCATGTGACAGTTTGTTAGTTGATGAGTGAGGTACTCCATGGGTACCTGGATGAGATCATGGTGGTGTATTTGCATGACATCATCATCTACAACCATATCGTAGAGGAGAATACCTGATATGTGACCCTCATCTTTAGTCAACTATTGGATCACTCCGTTTACATGAAGAGGGAGAAGTGTGAGTATGACTAGAGGCATAATTTCTTCCTAGACCATATTGTAGGAGAGTGTGTAGTGCATATGGATTTGCAAGGAGAGGGTTATCTTATAATTCCAAACTATTATAAGAGGTTGATTCGGTATCTTTTCATGATTGTAATGCCCTTTATCGAGTTCTTGAAAAAAGGCTTCCCATAGATATGGTTGGAGGATTGTGTGAGGGCCTTCAAGTTGTTGAATGGGGCATTAGTAGCATCTCGATCTTACAATTTTTTCTCGCCCCCTTTGAGATGCATGCAAACATTAGTGATTGGGCTATTGAATATATACTTGTCTAGGAGGAATACTTGATCGCATTTGAGAGTGTAGGTTGGAGTGCACAAAGATATGATACCTTACTCTAATAGGGAGTTATTGACAATGGTCCACTACCTTCAGATTTGATGTATGTAGCTTCTATACATTTCCTATCTATGGTCATAAATGATGTGATCAACACCCTTTTCAAGATCCAAAAGAAGCTTATTTTAAGATAGGGGAGATGGTTGAAGACATTGGAGGAGTATTACTTTATTGTATGCATTGCCCAAATGCGTAGGAGATCCTTGCTACTATGGCTAGCCTATAGGGAGATATGTTGCAATTAGTGAGGTAGCATGTTGAAAAGGATATAACATATATCCAGTGTTGATGACATGTATCTAAGGGATTAACAAAGCGATATGAGGTGGAAGTAGCCTAGTATAGATGTAGGAGCGACAATTGTTAGTACCTAATAGTGGAAACTTGAGGAGGAAGGTGATGCATGAGATATATGATGCTGAGTATGTGGGACATGCTAAAGTAGAAAGGAAGGTGGCATTGCTAGCATGTGAATATTATTGTTCCTGCATGGCATGTGACATTGTTGAGTACATCTAGACATGAATAATCTATCAATAGGAGATGATAGAGTGCATCTGATACCCACCATATAGTTATGGTAGCATGAGCACTTACTTTAGGAGTACCCTGAGGCCTTAAGGAGGATGCCCAATTCAGTTGGGGATAGTTGTCACCCACATGATAATAGCTCTCAACGTCCGTTGTACCCCAAGAGTTTGAGAACATGCCTTGCACAGACCAATACAAGTGCCACATAGAGCTGGTCAATATTTTCATTATTTTTTTGCTTTTTTGTCTTATGTACTTGTGTTCTAAAAGTCCTCATATGAACAAAAGGAAAGAAGATGGGAGAAGGGCTTCACACATCTCTCAACTTCATTGGTGTGCTTGCTTTCATTCTACCGGAGGGTTTTCTTGTTTGCCTTGTTTTTGTATGTTCTTACATTGGACTGGTCCAATTCTTTTAGCATATGGTAGATTTATTCGCCCCATGATCTTTTCTCGCTCTTTCTGAGTTTTTCCACATAAAATCAGCCCACTCTTATTTTTGATCCTTTGAGACCAAGTAACTGTTTCTGTGATTATTAGTCTCATCGATGTAAAACTGAGAGCTAATGCTCTCGGTGTAATGCCATGCTTTGAACAACTCCATCTGTTCTGTGGACTCGCTGCGAGAGAGCAAAACGAGGGCTGGTAAATGAGCTGAACAACCTTTTCTTGTCTCTTGGGCTTGTTTTCTGTATGAAGGAAATCAACCCCCCCCCCCCCCCCCCCCCCCACACACACATCCACACCTTGAGAATCGAAATTGCCACATGCATTGTAGGAGTAAGATAGCCCTGCCAGATGAGCTAACGCTCTACGTGCCATAAGCTGAAGACCTTTGTTCGAACATCTTCGCAAATGCTTCCCATTTTGGGAGAAAGGATTACATAAACAACCATGGAGATTCATTTACCTATGTAAAATAGATAAAAGGAAAATAACCCTTCATTTACCTTAAGTTTTCAACAAGATACTGCATTAATATAAAGGAGTACACTTGGTGTATCTTCTGACCCTCTTGGTCCTGGTTGAGCTCCGTCCAATGATGTAGCTGGGCTTGGAGGGTCACTTAAATTCATAAAGTACGTGCAATGTTTAGTAGGATTTATGCTATGTGCATAGTAGCTAATAGATCAGCATGGATCTGAATCTAGTCCTCAAGAACACAATCGTCGTGTCAAGCCTCATCCGGACAATGTCTAAACTTCTGCACTCGAAAATCCCAAATTGGACTCAGATATCCATCAAATTATAGTACAAGATTGCATGGCTGACACGAGAACCAGAAAATTTTCAAGTCAATAACAGCAAGATGATCCAAGATATGAATGCCAATTTAAATAAATAATTTATTTGTTTTTAGACTAATAGATCCATTGTAGGAGTCATATTACGCGCTCTCAATCTCTCTCTTATATATCTATTACAACTGAAACTACTTGTCATATTTGATGTTGTACCAATTTTCCATCCTAATGTGGGTTGGGAGACACAGATTTTTTAGCTTTGTGATGTTTTGAGATAGGGGGCATCATGGTGATGTTATTCATCCAATCATCTTCCTCCGCATCTTGTGATAAGCCAACACCTATCTCATCCTTACACTCTGCTGGCATGACTGAGAATCGATTCGGATCCTTACAGTATGAGTAGAACATGTATCTCTGCCTAGCCCAATCCATTCCCATCCTCTGCTGCTCGGAAAGGCTCACGAACTCGGGGCCGTTGACGGGGTCAACGAATGAGCCATCGCTGCGAGGGCCACAACTTGGCATTGATTGAGACTGGTTCGATGCACAACCAACTAACTCAAGCCCACTGAATGATGCCACAAATGGGGCATACTTGTAGTTGACACCAGCATGGCCTCCATTAGTTGCCCATTTGGATCCGTCCCATATGGTGGAGCATACTGACATGGGCTTTATGGCATAGGCTCCACCCACGGCTTGACTATGGTTCACCTCTCTTATGGCTACGTTGTCAACAAAGAACCTGCATATCATTTGGATTCACTGTAAATATTTCGTCTTATATCATTATTGATGGATTCGAAGAACTCATGTTTAAGTGCACATGCGCGTGCATGAATATGAGATCCATTTTCAACTCATTATTGATTAATTTCTGCAGCTGCAAATGGGATGTCATTGTGAAGGCTAAGTTCAATTGATGTTGTGAACAAAATCAAGAAAACTATTCGATGGGCCTCTCTCTCTCTCACTGTGTGCACGCACACACTAAGTGGGGTCTATTAGAGGGTGCAGCTTGAGGACTTTATAGGAGATCATACTACTGTTCTCACCAAAGCATGCGGATAAAATCTCAATGCTAGAAAACAGAGTTTTCTTGTCTGGTGATGATCTCAAACTAAAACTATTCAGCAGCTTGTTTTTTAGTTCATTTAGGACCGGCCATGTGAGGCTAAGTGTCGTAGTTCTTCGAGAAAAGAGAATGTTTTCTCTCTAGATACCTTGTCTACGTTATTATTCATCTTGATTATGAGAATGTCTAGGAATGTATGAATATAAGTGGTTGCACGAAACTCAATTCTCTTTGCCATGGTTCTACCACTTTAACAGTCGGTCGTCATCCTCAACCACCCTCTACTACTCCCCACTGCTCAAACCACCCTCTATTGGTCAAAAATAAATGGTGAAACCATACCAAACGATGGATTGAATATTGTACTCAATTGAGAACGGGCCACTCTCCATATATATATATATATATATATACAGAGAGACAGAGGTAGAGAGAGAAGCCATATGCGTGTGTGTGCTTTGCACGGGGTGTGCATGTGTATAGATGAATATATCTATCATGGTGTATGATTCATTTTTGTGGGTCCAGTTATAAATGAATTGTTGTAGGTTTTCAGAGAAAGCATAGTGAACGTACACGGTGTGGTGGTCGTTCCACAGGATGCTGTACTGATGGAATTGTTGAGAAGGGTCGAACCACAGATGAAACCTTTCTTCCTTCCCCTGACTAACGCTGCCATTCCCATAAATGTTTGTCTGCAGAACCCACTCTTTCCTCTTCACATGCCCCAGAAACTCGAAGTCGATCTCGTCGTGTGTATGAGGGTATGCATCTGCATTTGACATCTGCAATATATCATTTCTAACAATATAAGCATCAGTCATATTTAAATTGAAAGAGAGCCGAAAAAGAAATACTCGCATACGCACTGAATGCCTCCTTTAAGAATCGACGTTTACCAATTCAAAGTATGATATTATTCAAATTTAAAATGTAACTACTTTCAATATTAATTTCATCAAACTTGTTTTCAGCAAGTTTGATATCATCCAAATAGCCTGAACCAGTTTAGTCAACAAAACCAGATTACCAATTCAATTCTCTTTTTTTCTGGGGGGTTTACAACGGGTAGGTCGAAGCTACGGGTGCGAGCCCAGGGAGAATCAAACTCACTACGAGCATCTTGTGAGCCCAGAGCCCTGCCTGGTGAGCTAACGCTCTGAAAGCGAATAGTAATTCAATTTTTACTGGGTACTTATTCCAGATTCATTAGATGACAGCTCCAACTTCATTATTGACATAAAAAAGCAAAACTGCTTTATGGTTCGGTTGGATTCATTATTCAAATAGTCATCTGAACCTCAACCACATTATGCCGAATCTGACCCATATATATATGCACACACCCATATATATATATGTATATACATACATACACACACACACACATATATATATATATATATATAGAGAGAGAGAGAGAGAGATCCTAATTTCAAACATTTACAAGAAAAGTCGGAGATAATCAAAGGACACCATACACACATACACACAAAAACGCACTCACACAAACAGCACACACTTAAACTGTTACGTGTGCACACTCACACACAGAGAGAGAGAGAGGAATACATAGAAAGCCACCACAATCCCTGCAGAGTATGAGGAAGGCAATTTGATAGCGGCACTAAAGAACCCATGAAAGTATTGATATTGAGAGGTGAAACCAGATCCTGCACACACAACCAGCGCATTTACAAGGATCTACAAAATTGCACGATTCAAAGACTACCCACATATTTTCACTTATAAATAAAGAGAAAGAACACCAAGTACCTGAGTTTCTGTCAAGAGTGAGATCAACAGACGATCCATCGACGGAGTTTTTAATATTGGAAACTCCCCAAGCTTCGTAGAAACCTTGCTTGAATGTGAGGTGGGGAAACAGATCCGTGTATCGGGTCTGATTCTCAGGGATGAAATCAATCTCTTGGTTCACACATTCACTGAATTCTATGCCTGAAATCACTACTATGAATAGCAATGAAAGGCAGAAAGAGGAGGAATATGACTTCATCTTTCCTCTCTTATTTTGTTTCTTTTTGCTCCTATGCTTCCCTACAAACTAATGGTTCTATTATTTATAGGCAGCCACATGCAGCCAATGAAGGGAGAGAGAAAGACAGACACTGATTTTGACGCGTCTCAATAAATTGAAATGGTTTTCTTGGGTAGATTCCTCATTGTGGAAAAGCCAAGAATATGAGGCTTTTTGTTAAACTTAAAGTTCAGCTTTCTCTTTGACTCCTGTCTTTTACGGTGTAAATATATTTTAATCATATTAATAAAATTGAAACTATTTCAGTGCAGTACCAGGCCTAGATAAAAACAAACAAGAGGATCTGCTAGGTAGTCCACGGCAAACGTAAACTTTTTTCGAACTTTTTACAATGGATTCCAGCTTCAGACATTACATGGTAAATACTTCAAAAGTCACCATGTTATTACTTTAAGAAATTTTACAGAACTACCTTGTAATTTTACAAATTTTATATTTTAGGATACAAAACTACCGCGTAAGAAGGAGAGAGGTTTTATTCGTTAATTAACTAGAGACTTAGTGTTTTATCATCAATCAAATAGGAACCTAAGGTTTTTATGGCATATATAAAAAAGCAACATCGTTAGTTATAAGGTCTCCATTTCATTAACGATGGAAACTTTGGATTCTTAATTGATTAACACCAAAAACTTTATATTCCTCTTAAAATATTCTAAAGAAAAGGTCTAAAATTTTGGAAACCACATGCTTTTGAAAACTTTTCCGTTACATGGTGTTGTCACAAACTGCACTTGGTGTTGAAGAAGGCTTGGTTTTAATTTGCATACACGAAATTTCAGTTAAACCATCCCTCTATTTGTCTTTTAATATGAACCCCACGACACGAGGATGGGAAAACTTTTTTATCGTAAGTGACAAAACGTGAGTTTGTGTTTGGCTGGCAATGGCCATATAAGACGTGAAAAACCAGACACAAACACGATCAGGGAAGTCCATGTCACTTGAAGTGACACAAAAGGCCAAGCAGTGATCAAGTTGACTTGTTTCCACGCAAACACAAAACAAGTGATCAGGTAAACCGAGCTTGCCGCTACAGAGCGTCCTACATGAGGGTGTGGAATTCTCTCTAATCTTTACTTTTCGTGATATTGCACACGACCTGCTATGACTAGGTCCTCTTATTTCTGATTCCTTAATTAGCTAATATCTATTAGAAAAGAAAGTAAAATCTTGGCCTATTGCATTCTAATAAAAGGGAATACTTTTAATTAATTAGAAGGAAACATAAAACTGCCCATCAAATGATCGCCTTGCGTTGAGGAAACAATGCATTGATGTGTTTCTTTTTTTTTTCTCTCTTTTTTCTTTTGTATAATGGAGAAGCCCAGATACACGACAAACAAGATATCAAACTCATGACCTTCAACTTGTGAGCCCACTCTTTAGCAAGGTGAGGTATTGCTATTTGTATATTTATGCTTTCTTAAAATACATTCTAAGTCTAATTAAAGAGATCTTGTACAGTACACCCATATTTAACATGCCTTTAACTATGACAACTTTTTTTTTTTGGTTACAAGAGGAGCCCGAAGCCTAACACACACTGGAACATGCACCTCTTGAAAGTCAAACTCCCCACCAACAGCAACAGTACTAGAGCACCCTGCCGTTGAGCTAACGCTTTGGGTGCCTATGACAAATTTTATGGCAAATGAAACCAGACTTGATAATTACGGAAACTTACTCTTATCAATGTTAGGTTTAACTTAACTTTTTTTTAGTAGAAGAATCATTTCCTATCAAGGTTGTAAATATTGGGCCGTACTGTATTTACATATGCTTTTATTTATTTTTGGTAAAAGGCTCATTTTTATATTAAAGTTGTAACTACTGGTGATATTATACTGATCACCTTTAATTTTTAATAATATTAGCGATACATGCCAAAGTTAGAAAAGTATTGGTGATACATACCACAAGGTTGGTTTTGCGAGAAGATCCTCATCGCAGTGCATCCCGGATATAAGCTATTTAAGAGCAAAGGCGTTAGTTGAGTGAGAATGCTTATTAAGGGGGAAAATGACATCGTGATTGATTCAGATCTCAATGAAACAAATTCTTCTACTTTTTTCGGTACTAGGGGAAGGACGAAGCCACATGCATGCCCTAGGTATCTAAATCATGACCTTCAACTGGAGAATGGAACCCCTAGCCAGGTACATGGTGGAGGACCAAGCCAGAGGCACAGCCCAAGTATCAAATCCATGACCTTTAACTTGTGAGTAGAACCCCTAGCCAAGTGAGCTATCATAGAGTTGTGCGATCTCAACGAAACAATGCATCAATAAAAAGATACTAAGTCCAGTAATTACATTAATTGAGGATAATAAGCTTGCTTGTTATTGATCGATAAAAAACTGGTTGTGAGTTCTTGCAGTCGGAACTGAGTTATGGTTTCGTGTTGAAAATGATAGTTCAATTGCTCCACCAAGAAAAGGGGAGTGGCTCTCATGTTTTATGTGAAACTTTTACCTCAATCTTTTTCTATTCTTCATCTTCTCCTTTTCACTTTTGCATTCTTTATTAATGCTTTAAAGGAGGCAGAAATGAATTAAATATGCAAACCCTGCAGCACCACGCTGGGAACCCGAACGATCCGCATTAAATCGTGCGGGTTGTTTGTCTATTCTATTTAAAGGGAGTAGCTTTTATTTTTCTTCCTTTTTCTACACAGTGGAGTTCTTGCTTCTACTGAGAAAGTGTAAGCAGAAAACGGTGTGGTGGTTTCAGATCCAATCCCACAACCTGACCTGAAAAGTCAGGATCCGAAGCAGGGATCAGCACAATTGAGAGATGAGATCGTGGCTGATGCGAACTGACCTTTATATATTTCAGTTTTTTTTATATATATGTAAAGAGAGAGAGAGAACTTGGTATATACTTGCATATGCCATAACTTGCCAGCCCTTGGGTCAAGAGATATCAAAGGCTATTCAAAAGGCAAAGGTAAAAAGCAGTGGTTGCACTTATATAAAGTACTTCTCACTTTTTGAATTATAATCCTGATATCTCTCTTGATATTTGGGCTGAAAAGTATATGCATATGCTAGCATATAAACCTAATGCATATACAAGGTTCTCTCTCTCTTTATATATATATATATATATATATATATATATATACGTAGAGAGAGAGTATGGTATATGCAACCTATGCTTAAATCTATTCAAACATTTCCACCATTTGATCAATGCAAACAATAGTGAAGATTTGAAATGAAAAATAAATTGTATCATTGTGCATTAATGCAAATACAAAAAGTACAATAGTATAAATCATTTTTTAGATTGAAATCTTCACTATTTAATGACGATGGTGGAGATGTTTGAGAAAATTTAAGTATGAACAAGGATTAGACACAAACCAATATATGTATATATATATATATATATATATATATATAACTGGTTTCTTCTTATGTATATTGTGCCTAACTTAGCTACTTAATATATTTCAACTTTTCTTATCAAAATCCATTAATCATATAATTTTGTACTTGTAAGCTGCTTTATTGGTTTTCTTTGTCTTGCCTGTTTTGGATGACTTTTACACATTTTTTATGCAAGAAACAATTTTAAGCAACACTGCGGTCAGGTCGGGTTAGAGTCTTTTGTAGAAGACCCGAGGGAAGAAGACGGGAGTCTACCTACTTCTAATTCAAAACCACAAGTGACACGCTGTTTACCCGATCCCCCAGCACTATGCAGAAAGAGTTTTGAGTTACTAAAGAAGCTCTGCAGATCCTTCTCTTTACCGGAATAACGCGTCTTCTTATATACATGAAGAAAAGGAAACTATTTATGCATGGTATGAAACCGAGTTGGTATAAAAGAACCTTCTTGTGCTGCTAGTTGTAAAGTATGGTAGATTTTGCGCAAAAGTTCTTTTCTTTTGTACTTTATGTAAGATAGCCATAGCTTTTCGCTTTTTGGACTCTTCACACCGATGCTTCCTTTAAAAACAAACAGTGTCAGTAACTTTTATCGAAGTTTTATTTGGCGCTAACAATAAGTAAAACATAAGATTTTAGATTTAGAGGCTACTTATTAAAAAATCTATAGGAAAACCCAAAAGAACTTGGAAAACGAAAAAAATCAATGGCTAATGGCAAGTAATGTGAAATCATTCCCACGATCAGCCAATTAAAGCAATTAAAAGTGGGCAACTAAGAAATAAAAGCCAAAAACATTGCTAACAAAATTAACCGACAAAAATAGAAAGGACTCCTCTCGAACTATCTTAATCACATAGGGGCATTGATTATCAGAAGAAGATGAATCCCAATTCCAATATTTCATTCCAATTGTTGTACTTTTCTTAGCTAGGATTTTTCTTATTTTTTTATAGCTTAGACTTGCCCTTCTTTATAGCTTCCTCGAATAGATCCTTAGTAAACCAACTTTTACTCTCATTTTCTTTTTCTTTTATTTTGAGTAGAACCTATCCCATCGAAACATGCGTCGATGTTAATAGCATCTTTAGGCTTTTTGAGGAATCAACTAGGATACTTAGCTGAGGATTCTCACGTACATGATCGTCCGAAAGCTCTTCTAAGGTGAAGGTAAGTATCCTTTGAAAGGTTTGCACACTATCAACCCATCTTTG
Source organism: Brasenia schreberi (assembly GCA_036023115.1). Classification (NCBI taxonomy): domain Eukaryota; kingdom Viridiplantae; phylum Streptophyta; class Magnoliopsida; order Nymphaeales; family Cabombaceae; genus Brasenia; species Brasenia schreberi. The sequence goes on from JAYKKT010000061.1 coordinate 16,855,271, forward strand.
TACACCTAGGTCATTTGAGTGGATTCAAACAGTCTTCATTGGAAATGTATTCACATATAGGTCGACATCCTTTTTCTTTTCTGTTTTGTGTTTAAAGGCAATCTAGGGTTAGACATACTCTATTACCCGATTGTTCATGGCAACCTGTGACGGTGCGTAGAACCGCCTAACAACAACAACTAAGCCTTTTCCCATACTAGACAGGGTCGGCTACATGGATTCATTGTTTCCACATAGCCCTATCATGTGTCATGTTAACAGTTAACTCACAATAAGCTAGATCTTCCTTTATTGTTTCTTTCCAACACTTTTGTGGTCATCCTCTACCTCTTTTAATAGTTTCCAAATTTAGTTTTTCATCCTTTCTTACAGGTTCTTCTTTTGATCATCTTTCTATATGTCCAAACCATCTTAAACGATATTCTCTCATTTTATCCTCTATTGGTGTCACTCCAAATTTGTTTCTAATAACCTCATTTTGTATACAGTCTTTTCTTGTATGACCACTCATCCATCTCAACATCTTCATTTATGTCACAAACATCTTTTGTACATGATGATTAACTACCCAACACTCCGAACCATAAAACATGGCAGGTCTAATTGTTGTTCTACCTTTTAACTTTTAATGGTATCTTCTTATCATAAAGAATACATGATGCTCCTCAACATTTTAACTAACCAACATTAATTCTATGTGTAACATCTCCATCAATTCTACCATCACTTTGAAAAATTGACCCTAGATATTTAAAACTTTCCTTTTGGGGATGCAATGTGTGTCAATTTTGTCATTTGTAAATAACATGCACCAAGGTACTTCATCTTGAATATGTTTTATTAACTCATCAATCACCATTATAAATAAGTATGGACTTAAAGTTGATCCTTGATGTAACCCAATATTAACTTTGAAGAAGTCTATCATTCATTCATGAGTTCTCACACATATTTTTGCACTATCATACATGTCTCTTATAAAGTTTATGTATTTCAATGGGATACCTCTTTTTTGCACTATCATTCCTTAGACATATTTTTGCACTATCATATATGTCTCTTAAAATCTCCATACCTTCCTCATTTATATCCCCAAAACTAAAGTTTTCATGAATACCTTGATATCCTAATGTTACTTTACCAACATGTCCATTTAAGTCTCCTTCTAAACAAATCATCTCTCTTTGTGAAATTCTTTGAATCATCTTATCTAACTCCTCCCAAAAAGCCATCTTTATACTAGCTTCTAGTCCTACTTAGGGTGTGTAAGCACAAACTATATTCAAAACCTCTGCTCCTAACACTAATTTCAACTTCATGATTCGGTCACCATATCGTTGTATGTCTATTACACTATCCTTTAAATCTTTATTTATGATAATACTAACTTTGTTTCGAGCCTTTTCCTTATCTAAGTACCATAATTTAAAACCTGTATCATCAATCTCCTTTGCTTTTTCTCTAACCCACTTTATCTCTTATAAATACAGGATATAATTTTTTTTTGAATCATAGTATCTACCACTTCCACTTCCATCAGCTTATCGGACAATGTTTCGATATTCAAAGGAACCAATACAAATCTTATTATCTAAGACTAGCTTTCTTATCCCTGCATCTGTCCATATTGAAAATGTGGAGACCCTCTCTAAAATTTATTCACTACACTCGGGCAGTATTATAGTGGGACTAACTTCTTTACCCACACCTGTTCATGATATGGAAACCCTCTCTGCAATTGATTCACTATATTCGGGCGAAAATATAGTCTCTCTTGCTTACTTTTCATTGCATTCGGACTCTGCAGTGTGTCGCTAAGAGGGAACGCCCCAACGCAATTCTCATAATTTGTATAATCCATAGTATAAAAATCTGACAAAGTTTTACGCAAGTTGTTGGTTGCCTAACGCAACCCTCCGCCTTTTGAGACGTCTTATGAAACATTTTAGAGGAAAAAAGAAAGACCTTCATATGATATTTATTGATCTAGAAAAAGCTTACGATATGGTACCGAGGGAGGTTCTTTGGAGAACCTTGGAAAAAGAGGTATCTCATTGGCATACATAAACCTTATAAGAGACATGTATGATAGTGCAAAAATATGTGTGAGGACTCATGAAGGAATGATAGACTTCTTCGAAGTTAATGTTGTGTTACATCAAGGATCAACTTTAAGTCCATACTTATTTATAATGGTGATTGATGAGTTAATAAAACATATTCAAGATGAAGTACCTTGGTGCATGTTATTTACAAATGACATTGTGTTAGTGGAGGAGTCTAAGGAAAAAGTTAATAGAAAGTTGAAACTATTGAGAGAAACATGAGAAAGTAAAGGCTTCCGACTTAGTAGAACAAAGATAGAATATATAGAATGTAAGTTTGATCATTTGGTTACTTCAGAGGACATAGAAATTAAAATTGACACACATTTCATCCCCCAAAAGCAAAGTTTTAAATACCTAGGATCAATTTTTCAGAGTGATGGAAGAATTTATGGTGATGTTATACATAGAATTAATGTTGGTTGGTTAAAATGGAGAGGAGCATCAATATTCTTTGTGATAAGAAAATACCATTAAAGTTAAAAGGTAAATATTATATAACAACAATTACACCTGCCATGTTTTATAGTTCTGAGTGTTCAGAAGTTAATCATCAACATGTACAAAAGATGTCTATGACAAAAATGAAGATGTTGAGATGGATGAGTAGTCATACAAGAAAAGACCATATACATAATAAGGTTATTAAAAACAAATTAGGAGTGGCAACAATAGAGGATAAAATGAGAGAATATTGTTTAAGATGATTTGGACGTATAGAAAGAAGATCAAAAGAAGAACCTTTAAGAAGGTATGAAAAATTAGATTTTGAAAGTATTAAAAGAGGTAGTGGATTACCACAAAAGTGTTGGAAAGAAATAATAAAGAATGATCTATCTTATTGTGAGTTAAGTGCTAACATGGCACATGATGGGGCTCTTTAGAAGCAAAGAATCCATGTAACCGACCCATCTAGTACGGGAAAAGGTTTAGTTGTTGTAAGGCCCTAGTATGGGGTTTATTCCTACTCTGATCAAGCTTGTCACTCACCAAGAAGAGTCCATGCGAGTGAATAAGGGAACCACTCAACGGTCTTTCCCTTAGTAGTCTGGCTCTACCCGAGATAATATTGTTAAGGTCATCGGCCATCAAGATAGTGCCCCCAGGCCCCTACCTTCTCTCTCCCTTTAACCTTCTCTCAACACATCAATCCCCCTTATGCTCTCTTCATGAATGAATCTCATTAATAGCTTCAATGGCTCCCTTTTATAGATTAAGGGGCACAATACATATTAGGCAACTCCCTAAGTCACTCCCACTTAACCTCCCTTAGACTGGATGCCATGGGCAAGTTCTAACCCAAGGTCTTATGAGAGTAAGGCATTCACTCTCACTTAACCTCCCTTGGACTGGCATGCCTATAATAAGGTTGTATATACTAGGTCCTTCAACTCACTCTCTACAAGTAAGATCTAACTTCCACACTTAGACTTGATCCTACTCAACCCGATAAGTCTCCATAATGACACTTCTCTCTATGGTACTTCATAACAAAACACACCAAAACATAGAACCTCCATTGGGTGCTAGCTAGACATTCCTAATACACATATCATCCTCTATACCTGCATCGCAAGCTAAGTGCTCCCTATGCCACAACAATTCTCTCCTCGTTTGATTTCTGATTTTTCTAGCCTTACTTTGCAATCCGAATATGCTGAAACTTGGTACGCCCAATCTACACACACAACCCACTGTTTAAAATTTATAAGAATTTTAAGAATGTTTAAGGTCGTAAATAAAATTGGGTAAAAGCAAACAGAAACAGATTAGAGTTTGTCAACATTGTATATCCTACAATAGAGGTTAGGTAAAAGTCCCATAACTCTATTTATATTAACCTAAATTACTTGAAAATGATTTTGTTGGAAAGAGTATATCCTTAACTTTCCAACAAGACTAATCCTATAAAAATCTAGAATCTATGTGATGAGATACATTCACTTTTCTAAGCTTCTATCTCTATCATAGGTTATGTCTTGAATTATAGAGTAAGAAAATTCCCAGATTTAATTCTAAACATTCACAACACCAAAAATAAAAAAAAAAATAGTGTAAGAGTCTCTGCATCATCATCTATTTTAGATAAAATTTTGAGGAGTTTTGAAGATCCGAAGCTACCAAAAAAATCAAGAAAACCAGTCTTTGAAAACAAAACCAATTTCTGTTTTTCAAGATTGAGTTTGATTTTAAGTCAAGAGATAAACTCATGATTTTACAAGTTTGCTTAAATTAAAATTTGGTTTTCAAAATATACTGGGACTTAAAATAATTTTCAAGCGCCTAGACTGACCCTTGAGCATCGGTTCAAGAAGGTCAACGGTGAAAAGAACTTACTTGTCAACATTCACTAAGAAGTCAAAAATCAAACTTTGCTAGTTTAAGAAAACTAACTAGCACGCTCGTGCACTCATATTTGCGAATTAAGTTTCAAGTCTCTTCATAGGATTTGGAATAAAATTCACATATACACTCTCTTACACACCAAATTCACTATCTTTACCTATTGACTCAAAGCCACGACCACCAAACCTATAAAACATGTAATGGTGGGTAATATCAACGAATAAGTTATCTCAAAATCAACCAAGGCATGAATATTGACTCACCCAAAGCTCTACCCAAGTATATGGCTCTTAGATGTGGCTCAACTCTCACTTTATGGCACTCAAAAAGTAATAGGAGACATGTCCGTCTCACCAAAATCCTCACGATCATCCTTTACTGGTTCTACAAGTAAAGAGGTTGCCTAAGCAATGTGCTTATCATGATAAAATTGAGGTTCCTCATCTTCATCTATCAACGAAGCAAGTTTAGCCTTTTTTGAATACTCTCACATCAAATGTGGCCCTTGATAAATAATGCAAGGCTCATGTAGCTTCGATGAACCATTGTTGGAGGAGGCTTCTAGCCACCTTAAGAAACTCCTCCAACTTTCACCATACCGTAGTTGAGTTCCACCACTTTTCACTTCTTTCTTAGGTTGCTCCATTCTCTCTATAACCACCTAGAACTATCATAGCAACCAACATCATACCTGCCACTAGGTGTGGTACTCCCACAACAAGTTGTAGCAATCAGATTGATATGATAGAAACAGTGATACTAGAGCCCCCCATAGCATGCACCCTATGCCAACTGAATTGAGCCTCCACAAAAACTAGTTGAGAAATTGTGTCCTCCTACACTACTTGTTTAGTAATTGCATTAATGCTACATGTGCCAACTCCTCACTGTTTCTAGCATCGGGTTGAGGATTGTCTTCTTCAACCATAATCACAATAATCCCTATTCTTTGTGGGAAGTCCCATTTCCAAAGGGAGCCATTGCAAACATACAAGGCCCCGACCCCCATTGCTTCCAAGCCGGTCCATCCTTCTAGCTTGTTGAAAAAGACTCATCGGTAGCACCCTTACATCCAATTGGTGCATGGGTTGAACGGGTGCTCCACTTGAGTGCTATCAATCTCCACGATTTTGGTCCCACCCAACAATCTAAACTCTCCTTCGTATCCTTGCAGCCACCCCTTAAGTCCAACAAACCTTTGGCTACCATCATGGCCGTGTAGACATCCACCAGATCATGCCGCTTTATGTCAACTTGGGCCCAATTTTGGAGCCCATGGACGAACAAGAACAACTTATCCTTGTTCCCATATTGTATACTTCAAGTAAGATAGTTACACTAGTATATGTATGTGGCGTTTCCGGTTTGCTTCTTACCGGATTCCAGTTTCTGTTGACTTCTGGTTCTTTGCCGTCAACCTCCGGTTCCTTGTTGTGTAGCTTCTTAGGTAAGCCTGCAGCGGAAGAACAAAGGTATGTGGTTTATATGTTTGAGGTTTTCTCTCAGCGGGGTTTGCTTGAGAAGGTTTTCGGTATTCCGATGATCTGTTGATATATGTTTCTTACCTGCGTTGCTCTGTATTTATCGAGCAACGCGTGCTCTTCCCTTCTCAGTTTGTCCCACTAGGCTTTTCTCTTCAGGAGCCCCTATATCCGAACTATTACCGTATCTTTTGGTAATGGTCCGGCGGTTTCATCCTTTATGGTCGTTACGACCATCCTTTCCGTAACATTGACCACAGATAATGGTTGGATGGTCAGTCCAGCAGTTTCTGTATTGGGTTGTCGAAAATGGCCACTGCCTTACATATCCCACTTCGTCATTTGAGCCAAGTAAACTGACATACTAGTTTTTCTCCCACTTTTGCGAGGTTTTCCTACTATTGTCATTTCATGATTGTTATTGTAATCACTACTCATTGTGTGGTTATTTACTTACACAACAATCAAACATACCTCAAGCTCATGTTTGTAACATGTTTTGAGAAAAGTTCATCTATTATGCCTTTAGTCAAGGGGTCTGCCAACATATCATTTGTTGGCATGTATGAGATGGATATTTCCTTTTCCATAACCATATCATGAACATAGTGGTACTTAACCATTATATGCTTGCGTTTAGAGCTATCAGCTCCACTCTTGATAAGAGTAATTGTTATGTTGTTGTCACAGTAAATGACAACAAGCTCGTCGGCTATTTTCAACTTTAAATTAAATATGAATCGGCTTATATAGACAACACTTATTGCAGCCATACAACAAGCCACATACTTAGCTTCATGCATATGCAATGCTACATAACCATGTTTCTTACATGCCCAAGAAACAACACCACCTTCAAATAAGAATATTTATCCCGAGGTAGATTTGTTATCATATTTGCTCCCAACAAAGTCAGTATCTGAGTATCCTACCACTTTCAATTCATCTGCTTGAAAACACAGTTTCAAGTCTCTTGTTCCATTCAGATATCTTAAATTTCTTTTTACAGTTATTCAATGCTGTCATCCAAGATTACTTTGATATCTACTCACAAGACCAACAACAAAGCTGATATCAGGTCTTGTACACAGCATAACATACATCAAGCAACCCACTGCTTGTGCATACAGAACATTAGGCTTATCGTCTCCTTCACCGGGACAATCAGCCTTACTTATTTTAACCCCTTTTGCAACGGGTATAACAACAGACTTTCATTCACATATTTTGAACTTCTTGAGAATATAGTCAATATATCTCTCCTGACTTAGGCATAAGAGTTTAAATTCTCTATATCGAGAGATCTTTATACCCAAGATATAGGATGTTTCCTCCATATCCTTTATTTTGAACCTTGACTTTAACCATGACTTAGTTTTGATAATCATTTCATTGTCATTTCTGGTTAACAATATGTCATCTACATATAATGATCAGATGACGAAATGGCTCCCACTGTTCTAGATATATACACAGTGATCAAGTTCATTAGCTACAAACCCAAGTTCTATAATGACTTTTTGAAAAGTCAAATACCATTGGTGAGGTGACTATTTTAGGCCATATAGGGATTTTCTCAACCTATATACTTTATCTTCTTGGCCTTCAACTATAAATCCTTCTGGTTGCTGCATGTATATGATTTCATCTAAATCTTCGTTTAGAAAAGTTGTATTTATATCTAACTTATGTAAGTCCAAATCATAATATGCAGATATTATCAGGATTATCCTTATGGATACAAATTTCACAACTGGAGAATATGTCTCAACATAATTTATCCCCTCTTTTTGCAAAAAAACCTTTGCAATCAACCTCGCTTTAAACTTGTTGATTGCAATATCAACCTTATATTTCTTTTTTAGAACCCATTTACAGCCTATAGCTTTCCTTCCTTTTGGAAAATCAGTCAGTTCTCAAACTTGGTTTTTCTCAATAGATTCAATTTCTTCATCCATAGTTTTCTCACAATCTGTTACTTCCGATGAGTTTATAGCTTGCTGATAAGTTAAGGTATCAGTCAAGTCATCTAAATTCACTGAATTACACACTTCTTCTGCAAGATAAGTGTGATAATCCTTTAAATAGGACGGTGTGACCCTAAGCCTTTTATGTCCACTTAAAGTTTCGGTTGTTTTAGGAAGATCTTCTATGAGTTCATATGATAATTGATCTAGGTCTACTAGATCGTCAATATATTCATCATTATTTTTTAGGATGTCATTCTTAGTATCTTCTAAGAATTCAACATCTTTTTTCTCTATTAGTCTGTAGTCCTTATGATAAAACTGATATCCCTTTGAACCTTTAGGATATCTGATACATATACATCTCAAGGACCTACTATCTAACTTATCTCTAGACTGATCAAGGATCTTCACATATGCAATAGATCTCCACCTCCTCAGATGACCTATTGGGTTTTCTTCCAAACCACATCTCATATGGTGTAGTGAATATAGCCTTACATAGTACTCTATTGAGTATGTATACCATTGTACTCACTGCTTCTCCTCAAAATATCTTTACTAGAGAGGCATTAATCAACATTGACCTTGTCATATTGAGTAAGGTCATGTTATATATTTTAGCTAAACCATTCTGTTGAGGTGTCTTTGGCATTGTATTCTATTTTGCAATACCAAAGTCTTTACAGAATTAAAGAAATTCTTCAGAGGTATATTCACCATCTCTATCTGATCTTAAGACTTTGATTGAATGTTCCAGTTGATTTTCAACTTCCTACTTATATTCTTTAAAACCTTCAAGTGCCTCAAATTTATGTGCTAAGAGATATAAATACATATATCTCGAGTAATCATCGATAAAGGTTATAAAATAAACCTTTTCATAATGTGACCTTACTCTGAATGATCTACATAAATCTGTGTGAATGACCTCCAATAGAGTTGTTGCCCTTGTTGACTCTTTGGAAAAAAAATTTCTTGTCATTTTTCCTTTTATATAAGTTTCATACTTATTGAATGTATTTTTCTCAAATCTAGGCAATAAATCAAAGTTGGATAATTTCCTCAACTTTTCTAGACTTATATGCCCAAGACGTTTATGCCATACATTAACATCAACATTAAAGGCACAATCAATATAAGTAGAAGAATTTTCATTTTCATTGTCATTCAGTTTGAATATTTCATGTTCTACATCAAATTCCCTACAGAATAATATTATCCCATATTTCTCTAGAGTCACCTTGCCAAGAATAAACCTGACATCAAAACCTTTCTTTACTAAGGTAGGGACCGAAACCAGATTGCGCCTTATTAATGGCATAATCAATACATCAGTCAGTACAACCGGTTTGTCTTTAACAAAGATTCTAAATAACCAAGTACCAAAAATATCTGAGAAAGTGTTATTTCCCATGTACACCCGATGTTCTCTTGCCAAACTTTTTGTTTGGTTTATTTCTCTTTTGTTTGAGTTTGGAGCTATACCTTATCTCATCTTATACCACTAGCAATTTTTCTTTCTTGTTTTTACTCATGTGTTCTTGCTCTATTACTAGTTTCAGAGGCAATTCAGAAAGGTTAATTTCTAGCCCTAATCTGAGGGCAGTGGTGACTATGTTCTATGATAGAAGAAGACTCTTCAGGATTGTTAATATCTGCATCAGTTTCATGATGACTGACTTTGTCACAACCAGGTCCCTAGCCATTACTAACATGTGGTTTACATATTCTACTATGTTGTTTCCTTCTTTCATTTTGAAGGAATTGTATTTCTGTAGTAGCAACTGAACATGCATTTTGGTAGTTGTGTCATATTTGGCTGCTATGGAGTCGAACAACTCTTTTACGGTCTCGTATTTTTCGAAGACCCTGATCAAGTCATCCTCCATGTATGTCAACATAACAGTTCTTGCTATTGTGTCGTCCTTTAGAAATATTTTATATATTTCTATTTGTTACTTAGTTGCGTCTAGTGGTGACAGACACACAATTTTCTTTAAGGCATACTCAACACCTTCTAATATTAGAGCAAGCGGAAATCTTCTCTTTCATGTTTGGAAGTTCAGACCGTTTAACTTTTCTGTTTTTGCTAGTTCTGATACACATATTCTAGAGTTCATTTTTATGTGTTTAGCAATTATAATAATTAGGTGGTATAAAAAGAAAACATTAAATAAGCAACAAAACACACATAGGATGAATCTCATTAGAATGATGCAGAATATCACAAAAATTTGACGAAAATAACTCATTTCTAATATATAAACAACCTGGGATAAATTTCTAATTTTCCCCAAAAAATTATGCCTTTAATAATTTTCCAAAATACCAAGGGCAAAACTATAATTTTAACTGTTTGTCTACTTTTATAATTTTTAGAAAAGACCAAGGATAGTACAATAAAATTAGCTTTTGGTATTTCTATAAAATTCGTAACTGATCGAGGGTAAATTCATAATTTTGCCCCTCAGACTGAATTTAGAATTTTCTTAAAAGGACAAGGACAAAACTGTCTTTTGACATAGTGACAATACTGTAATAACTTGAATCGGGAAGGGCAGTAATGTAAATCAATAGTTCGATATTTCATAATTTTCATAAACTACTGGGGCTAAAACCGACTTTTTGCCTGGTAGTCTTGTAAAATTTAAAAATCGGTCAGGGTATAATAGACTTTTTAGTTCGCTGCCTGAGGCAGGGACGGTTTCAAAAACCGCTAGTTTTAGCCCACAATTTTCTAAAACTGCCTAGCGTTTTTTTGGGCACTTTAAAAGCCCGAAGGAGAGAGAGAGTGAGGGAAAAGACCGTGAGAGAGAGGGGGCGGTCGTCATTCTGCCTCCTAGCCCACAGCCCTCTGCCGCTGGTTTTGAGTGTTTCGCTTTCTTGCCCTTGGCCACTCGCGGCCCTCGCGGTTGTTCTACTGCGGCTTGCCTTTGGCCACACGCGGCCCTTGCCCCTGTTCTGCTCCATTTTTTTTTCGTCGATCTTTGCCCTGTCTTGACTCAGGCAGGGTTTGCCCTTTGCCCTGTCATAACTCAGATAGAGTTCTCTGCAATTTCAAAAAAAATAGGAGGTTCTCCTCTTCTTCCCATTTTTTTTTATGTAGACTAACGAGTACCTATTTGCAGGGTAAAAAATGAGGTCATGATACTAGATGTGGTGTTTTCGGTTTAATTCTTACCGGATTTCGGCTTCTGTTGACCTCTGGTTCTTTATCGTCGACCTCCGGTTCTTTGTTGTGTAGCTTCTCAACTATGCCTTCAGTAGATGAACAAAGGTACGTGGTTTATCTGTTTGAGGTTTCCTCTCAGCGTGGTTTACTTGGGAAGGTTTCCGGTATTCCGATGATATGTTGATATATGTTTCTTACTTGCGTTGCTCTATATTTATAGAGTAGCACGTGCTTCTCTCTTCACGGTTTGTCCCACTGGGCTTTCCTCTTTATGGCCGCCGTTACGGTCATCCTTTTTGTAAACCTTACCACAGATAATGGTTGGATGACGAGTCCAACTGTTTTTGTGCTGAGTTGCAGAGAATGGCCATTGCCTTACAATATATTCACAAGGACTTTCTGTATGCTTTATCGCACGTAGATCTTCCGAAGCTCTCTAACCCGTATGAGATGATAGGAATTGCCTCCGTATCTCATCCTTCAATTGCGCCTATGTGGTTATCAAGGGCTAACCATCACATCTAGTAGCTTGTTGAGTGACCCACCACCATAATTTGGCATCACCATCTATATATAATACTACTTGAAGTAATCGGTCCTCCTCCAGTATCTAAGTTACTTTAAAGTAGGTCTCTACGTCAAACAACTAGTTCTTCACCATCTTCGAGTCTTGGGTACCTAAAAACTTCTTAGGCTCGAGCACTTGTGGTTGATGGTTAGAGTTGGGTATAGGATTGACACCGGTAGTTGTAGGTTGTAGGAGGGCTTGTAGTGCATCGGCCATCAAGACCACCCACAATATTGATGCAGTGGTACTTGATGGGAACGGACTAGCATGAACTTAATTCAAGTCTACCAGGAGACAGTGGATCTGTTCCTCTAATGGTGCCACCCAATCTGTATTGGTCTAGATGGTTGGCATGCCATCCTCCTTAGGTAGTTGAGCACTGGATCTGGTTTGTACCATCTCAGCACCAAAAAGTTGTTGTAGGGTCCTCTCCCTGTTGGGTGCCTTCCACCAGCAATAGCCTCTTGAACACTCGCACACATAATGTTGCACGACCTGACCTGTCCACTCCTTCACATCACCCACATGGACAACTAGTGTCTCCGATATCAATCCTACGAACCCCGTTGGGTACCTCTTTGTGGAAATGATAAAAATCTCCTTTCTTTGATCGATCCTACGAACCTCTTCTGGCACGGAAAATCCCTAAGCACGAACCCCTTTGAACAGCAACAACTCTCATCCTTTCAATATCAATGTCCTTCCTCATGAACCAAGAGAGAAAAAAGAGAAAAGAGAACAGAACCTCTCTAGTGCGAGTCGGTCACCTGGCTAGGCAAACTTGCCTAAAGGCTTGACCTCCTAATTGGCCGGTCCTTCCAAGTACAGTTGAGGTAGGTTGCCAAAAGGCTCTTGGTCTCGAAAAGGCAATGCCAACTGGCCTCACTCCTTGCCTACTTCAACACCACAACTCTTTGAAAATAGCAAGCTTCCTTAGACTGTCTCCACCCAATTAGGCAACAGGAAGGACAACCATACACTTGTTTGGCGATGCTCAGCCAACAAGATGAGACCACTCACCTGCCCGACATGGTAACCCAAGGACTAGACCACTCACCTACTTAATTTCATCCCTAGTCAGCTCGCACAACCACCCTCCTCTATGTAGACTTTCCTGATTCACACCATCCAACAGGGGTTGAGGATCGTTGTGAGTCTCTACAATAGCTTTTGTCTTGTAGAGAATCGCCCAACAATGATCATGAACTTTGCAAAACCAACGGCTGGCAAATCAGGCACCAACTATGCCTTGTTTCTGCACGAGGATGAAAACCGCCCAATGGATCTTCTCCCATCGGCTTCTACACCGGATTTGCTTCAGATCGTCCACAACCAAGGGTCTTAGGACGTCATAGTTTTTGTGTGTGTATTCTACCAGATATGATATTTTATTTTTAAAAATTAAAATGTTAGATAGTAGAATATGTACCTCTCAGTATAGGACATGCCATTCAATACAATGAAATAGATTGGTGAAAATGATATTAGTATCCATAAAATAGCAAAACAACGATATTATCACATCATATGGCGCGATATGATTTATGATACTATTTCTAGTTTTTATTTTTGAAATAAAAAAATGACACTGCTTCTAGTTAGCAACAAACAAGAGACTTCCTATTGTAGATTTGACTATGAGTTATTCAAGTTGCTTACCAGCTTTTCGAATGAGGAGACAGCTATCACACCAAACTGTATAAGTGGGAAAAGACACGAGATTGCATTAATGTTATAAGGACAACGAGGCCTCACGTGCAAAAGCCAGTGTCACAGAGACACGCTTTCGTGTTGAATCTTGAAGGACACGATAGGACACGTTGCTGCTTCTGCCCTCTATGTGCATTGGCATATGTTCTTTGTGAAATTAATAATGCAAGATCCGTCCGTCAGACTTTTAAGTAATTATGTTAATGCAGCACCCAGAGCGTTAGATCAACGGCAGGGCACTCTAGGGCCGTTGCTGCTGAGAGGCAGTTCGACTCTCAATCAATGTATGTGTGTTAGGCTTCGGCCTCCTGTTGTAAAAAAACACAATACTATAACATGAAATATTAATTTATGCACTGTAACCAGGGGTGTGCATCTGTTGGATCGGTAAATCTTCCTTATGTATCTGTAGCAGCCGGATGAGGTTCAGTATGGAAAAGTAACAATATTGAGGTCCAAGAATGAAGAAGGGATAGAGTCGCGAATTAATGAATACGAGCTGTGGCTAATACCCTCGGCTACGGTTCGCCGGACCTTTCCCATTTTGGAATCTTTTTGAAATGGGATTTGCTAAGAAAACATCGTCGAAACGTTTGGGTTTCAACTCAATTTTTGTATAGGATATTGCCCACCCACTACATAGCAACTACTATTAATGTCCCACGGTTAGATGTGTCGCATATATTGCTTTGGGTGCCCTGTTTAAATTCCAATAGGGCAGATTTCAAATTACTTTTTGCTACCTATTTGTTTTCTTTTTTGCCAATACATATTTACACTTTAAGTATTTTTATATATACTTATGTATTATGTATTTACACAAATCATAAATCTGTTTTTCTTTACAATATATACCAATAGACACACATTTATATTTAAACATATTCTTATATATATATATATATATATATATATATATATATATATATATATATATATATATATATATATATATATATATATATATATATATATATATACATACATATATACACATACTGCCGTTTCTCCATTTCCTAATATTTGACATTTTTCGTTTCCTATGTCTCATTTCCGTTAGCATTACCATTAGGTACAACATAGACCCTTGGCATAGAGGAAGTATTTTCTACGAGATCCTGAAACCACCAGCCACCCCGACCTAATTCATGATGAGCCCACCAACTTCTTGGTTATTTTGTTTGGATCTTATGGTTGAATTCTATGTTTGAGCACAAATGGGACATAGTTTAATATATATATATATAGATAGATAGATAGATAGATAGAGAGAGAGAGAGAGAGAGAGAGAGAGAGAGAGAGAGAGAGAGAGAGAGAGAGAGAGAGAGAGAGAGAGAGAAATTAGATCTTGTTCACTCATGTTTTTATCATTGTTTTTCAATGACATGTATAATAATATTAACCTTCATCTTTTTGAGGTGGTCACGATCCATTTTTCATATATATATACATATGTGTGTGTGTGTGTGTGTTTGGTCGGTTAATTTATTTATTTTTAGTTTTTTGTTTCAGAAAGTGAACCAACCCAATGAATCGATTTTTATATTGAAATCTGGCCGAATTGTACTAACCTCTAACTGTGACATGTAGATGAATATTTAGAAGATTTGTGTCCTCATGCCTATGTTACGCTTACGAGTCCTTGTCACTTAAAAACCATCACATGCACTAAGGACGAAAGACAAGTAGGTGATGGAGCCACTTGTGCTAATATCGGTTCGAAAAGGGCATCTTGAATCCGCTGTGGTGGTCCTTTAAATGGAAATACTCTTTTTCTTTTTGTGAATACGGGTTATGTTGACATGGTAGGTTCGGAACTGACCCATGATTCGAAATCACCAGGAGTGACCATAACCAGCTGTACTAGCTCCAGAACCGTAAACGGGGACACGGATTTTTTGGTCCGGTTGTGGTTCATGATGTCCGAAAATTGATCTGGAAATGAAATCAAAACCGACGGTTTTAAACTGCTGTTAACTAGGGTTTAATTTCTTCTAAATCTTTTTATCATAAACAAATCGATAGCTCAATGGCAAGACATTTCCTAGTGATGCAGTTGGTGGGGGGTTCCATTTCTAGAAAGCGTATTGGTCCTTGTTTTAAAAAAAAAGTTTGAAACTGTGCCAACCGTTTCGAGATGGTTTCAGAACCGGTTCCTTTACAGTTCTGTTCCTGTTTCACGTTTCAGGCAAACTAGAACCGGCCATGTCTACGATGATGCTTACATGACCAATTTGCAGGATATCGAACTGGTGATCTTCTTCATAAAAGTTTTTTTTATGTCAATCCCCGAGCAGGGAACAGTGGCTCCGTTTCACAATCGGAAGCCAAGACCAAGAGGTGTTCATTTGTTTCTTTTTTTTTTCCCTTGAGAAAAAAATTGTGATTCAGCCAAGGCATTTATTTCCTGCTCTTTTTTCTAGAGAGAGTGAGAGAGATCATAGAAATTGTGGCACATTACAACAAACATGTTGATTTAATTTTTTGTGTGATGATATACGCTGTAATGATCTGGAAGTGATAAGCTGGCCACGAAGATGATGATGATGACTTTGAGTAATGAGAGGTTAAGATTATGAGCTTTGAGTACCAATGATCTTTCCCTGCCTTAGATGGAGCAATTTATGCAGGTTATCACTTTCAATGTACAAGCTATGATTCTTTTCTTTTTTGGATGCAAGGGGTGGCCGAAGCTGTGCACCCTGCTCATGGTGAAAAGCCGCCGAAAACGGCGCTTATCAGGCAACATTTGGTAATGGTAGAAGGCTGTTCAGGGCATGTCATGTCAGGTTCTCCCTGTGTCTTGCTCAGACACGAGTCAAGTTAGGTGGCAGAGTCATCGTATGACATGTGGCTGGGTTGGTTGGATAGATTTAGATGGATCCTATAGTTCAGCCATTTTAAGATGGATCTAGTTCATGTTTTTGAGCTGTTTGGAGTCTGTTTTCAATGTGGAATGAGGTGTCATGTTTGTAATAGAATAGGCTTTAATATTAGGATGCTACCGACTTTTTTATTAGAAAAGTTGGATCCACAGTCTTTATTTAGAATCCAGTTAGGATATTTTATAAATTTGGGAGCCGTTTGGACCCTCATTCATGTATGGTTTGAATCATTGATTTCGTTAGTATAGCGTATAATTTAATAATGATTTATGTTTATTTAGGTATGAAACAGAGCTGCGTGGATTGGACCATTGGGGTAATATGATTGATTGATTTGAAGGTTCTCTTAGGTAGGTAGACGTGTCTCTCTTCAAATGCGCGCTAGGAATAGTATTTATCTGTTTTCCCAGTGATGCATACATGGTTATGAATAGTTTTATAAATGCTTTGGAATTATATATAGCTCTTGATCGAGTTGTATTTGGATTATTTTGTTAGAACGAGCCTGACATTAGTATGCTTGAATGTGAGTGAAATATTATCTAGTGTGGATCCATCCATTTCGCAGTAATATCGTGTATCATGTACACTAACTTATAAATATATAGGATGAAAGCAAGCATGTATGGTTGGTGTTCACCCTGTATTGTTATTATCTTTACAAGCGTTATTATAAGCTCCAGTTTGTAATAGTTGTAGAAATGGAGTTTCGAGTGAGTAGTGCTCGTGTGTCCATATTTTAAAATTTTCGCTCTTGTATTTGGATTTAGGGCTTGTAATGCTAAGGAGACGACGAAATGAATTTATCCTCAGACACCATTATGTGATGTATGAATTTTTTTTTTTTGTTAAAAGAAAATTTGTGTCATAGGAAATTTGACGCTTAGTTGTTTGAAAGGATGTTGACTTGGACTTCTTTCACCTCACTCTCCAGATCGAGAGCCACGTTGAACAGGTCAAAGTGTGTTGACCGCCTGATAGGACCTGCGGCACGGGGCATGACACAATAAGTCCGATCATGTTTGTATGCTGCAAAAAGACTTGTAACATTAGGATCATTATTGGGAGCTAATTTGCGCTTAAGTCAATTTTGTAAGAGTTGTTAGTAATTCAACTGATTCTAAAGCAACTATTGTGCTAAGGAGTTTCTTTTGCTCCAAAGAAATGGATTGTGATGGAGAGGTGAGGGCCATTGAGTTCTACTTCATCTGAGATCATGTTGCGGTTCTTTTGCTTGTTTTTTGGATGACGGAGATCATGTTGCAGTTCGTCTTCAATTATCTACAAGTATCAATATGGCTTGCTTGCATGCTAAGGATTTGCTCTTCTAGATGTGATATACAGCCGAATTCTTTTCAGCACCAGAATTCAATTTCACATATTTCTTTGCTATGGCTACTTGAGGTTGTTCTATAGCAGATAAAAGTTTACGTACAGCGACTACATCGCGAACGTTCATGTCAACTCTGTTTCTTTCTAAAATACACTATAACCCAAATTGGCATTTTTACTCAGAATATCAGGTACTGTGTTTTTCTGCTCAAGTATCTTCCATGAACAATAAGATCTGATTAGTCTGGTTATGTGTGCTCTATACATTAAACTATGGTGATTTTGCTGGTATTACTATGTATATAATGGATGACCCAATGTTCTTATGGATGTAGTACTACCAAAGTGATTAATTAAAATGCTTTCTTAGTGTTGGGCAGGACCCTTTCGATATATTTCATCATTATTCAGGTGATGTGAGAATACTTTGTCGGTATTACTCTGTCTTGAACAAGCTGAATTTCATTTAGTGTTCTAAAGAAATCCTTCACTTAGATAACATGATGATTGCATGTTTTCTTTTATGCTTACAGGGTCCCATGGAATTATTGTATGAGTTTTCCAGTTAAGAATATACGACCTTAGTAGTCAGTATGCTATTAGGGATGCAGAGGAGTACAAAAACCTGCCATCGGCTGAAGAAGTTATTGGGATAATTCCAGCGAAAACAAACTACTTTTGTGCTTTTCCTGCTTAAAAGGGTTGAATGTTTTGCAGTCTGCTCTATTTTGCACACCTGAACTCCTGAGAATCGAGGGGATAAAAGATCCTTTCTACCTTGATTATTTATTTAAATTGAAGCAGATTAGCATTAGGGATGGATAAACTTACCTGTTTTTGTAGGTTCTGAAGCAGCCAGGTGATAAGCGGAAGCGGCAGATCTCAAAGTGTGAAGATGATTTTGTAATCTTTTCTTTGCAGAGGAGTAGCCCCGTTGGGCTGGAATCGCCTACCACGGCTTCGTCGAGAAGGTTTCTTCAGCAAACATAGAAAGACAGTTGCAAGAGAGAGAACAGAAAGATAGAGTTAAGAGAATTTTCTATACATGTCTCTCTCTCTCTCTCTCTCTCTCTCTCTCTCTCTCTCTCTCAAGTGTATATTACCTTGATGTCCGTTATAGCCAGGAGAAAACGGCTAAAATATAAATTGTGAAAAAGTGAATTGGTTTTGTTTTCTCAATAACGATTCACGGAATTAGGGAAGGAGCCCTCCCTACTGATTGCAGGAACGTTTGTGAAGAGGCTAAAGTGGCTATGTTCAGATCACTTAAGATCTTATATCTCTCACTTGACCACTTGACCTGAATTTGAATTATGATATTATGGTTTCTTCCCACTATTAATGGATTTCCATTTGTATAAACATTCTTATTGTATATGAAGAATATAACTCCCACAAGTTATTCAATTATGTGGTTTTTGTAATCAAGTCTCCAACATAATAACTCATGTCATAGTTCAATATAAAAAAGAAAACTAAAGATATCTTAGTCCCATACTGGTAACATATTTAGTAAACAAGTCCTGAGATATACCATTTGTTAAGAAGTTTGCTATCATATATATATAAAGAAAATTTCCACCAATCAAGTATGCTGATTCATAAAATATCGAGATGTGACTAATGCACTAAGGTAAAACTACAAATGATTAATAAGATGAATAACCAATATGATGATGATGCAGTTGATGAAGGAATGGTTAATTGATAATTGGAATGACAGACATGCGGTGAGTCAATATGCAGTAAAAGGCAAATGGCCAGATAATGAATATAAGGCTCAAAATCGTGCAGTGATAACTAGCAAACCAAGTAATGAGAAACTGATGTTCGTATACTGAAAACTAATTAAACAAAAGATTAAATGATGGCTGCACCAAATGTTAAATGCATGCATGCGATTAATGAGGTTTTAATGCAAAATAAGAGGCAACTGAATGTAATATATATGTGCAAATAGCTGATATGAGATTATGAACCGATTAATGGAAGCACACGGAGAAGTGATGATGATAGGTTATTGTTGTAATAAACTAGCGTGATGCATGAACTAGGGATGCTAGATAGGCGATTGAAACCAAATAATATATAAACTGAAATAATCTACACACCTTTGACACTAATCAAAATTAAAGAAACTAATGTGAATGATAAATTGAAAATAACCTATTAAGTATGCCAATATGAAAGCAATTGTAATGTAAATATCAGAGAATTAGCGACGATCCTAATTCAAAATTAATGAAGTACCTACTTGAAGATCCACACCGCTTAAAGGATGATAATAGAACTTGAAAAATCACGTGCTTCCTCAAGAGCTAATGCTGGACGATCTCTTTTGGTTTGATAAAACTTCTTCGCAAAATACGCAGCAAATGGGAGTAGAAACAACGAGAGAGAAGAGACACTTTTCTTAATTATCGAATAAGAGAACTCCAAGCCTCTTGAGGGATGGATTACAAGGAGGGTTTGAGCCCTATTTATAATGTTTTTTACAGGATAGAAACAAGTGGAATCAAAGATCACAAACATCTTGAGAGATTAGGCTTGTTGAAATTTAAATGATCTTGAGCAACTTTAAACCAAGGGTAGGATGTCTCAAGCCTCTTAGTCTTTCAGCAGTCCAAGTGCCATTCGTGTGCATTTGAGTCTTGAATCCTAACCAGCCAACATGGGTTGAGCGAAGCCTTGAATCTTGAGTCAAGTGGGTCGAGTCAAATTCGCATGAGTAGGGGTCAATGTTGGGTCTTCTAGGTGGATCGACTAAGCTCAAGACCTTAGTAGGATCAAGTCAAGTTGGGACCAAAGGGCTGAACTTAGCTTGGGCTAATGTGGGTTGAGTAAGTTTGAACCTAATTTTGAATAAGGTCGAGTTAATTGTGCCTATCTTGGTCTAGGTCGAGTTACTTGTGCCTATCTTGGTCTAGGTCGAGTCAGGTCAAGTGGGCCATTGGGTCAAGTCAAATCGAGCTAAGCTAGGTGAGCTCATTTCAAATGTGAATAATTTATTTAATTACATAAGTATAAAATGTGAATAAAATAATTAATTTACTTATATAAATAAAAAGCAATGTTAATTTCCTAAATAGATGAGATTGTAGAGATTTTTCAAGCACAAAAATAGGAACCAAAGGAAATAAACCTTTCATAACGGTTGCTATATTTTTAATCAGTCCTTGTGTGTTTCCGTCAATAATAAAACTTTAAATGCATAATACATATGAAAAATAACCCCATATGTGTACATATATTTTGAAGACTCATTTGTCTATGCTAAACCCACATTTAATGCATTATATATACCTATATATTATGTATCCAATATTTGTACTTTGCTTCAAAGCCATGTGGATACATATGATATGTGATATAATTTTTTTAAGGCTCAACTCAACATGTTTGAAGGACAAAGTAGGTGCAACTTGGCTAAATAAACTAAGATTTTATGAACCAAGTTCCGGGCTAAATTGTACCTCAAAGGGGCTGCACTCAAACCTTGGTCGACCCAATATGTTGGATGGTTCCTGATGAGACCCATATTGATATCATGTAGTTACTACTAGATTTCCAAGCTGGATCCTATCTCTTCTCCTTGAAATATCCGTATCATATTAATTGAAGGCACTAATGAAGTGGATCCAGATATGTCAATAAGTGCTTGCTCTTTATCAGTCTTCTATTTTTCAAAACCACCATTTATTGTTGGCTTATTTTCTCTCTTTTTTTTGTTGTTTGAGATTTACATCTTGATCTAAACCTGGACTGTGTATCACAACACCTAGATCAAACTCGTATGATCCACATACCTCTATTAGTTTACCTACTTATTGGTGGATAGTGTACCATGCCATTATGGTATTGTATATCATTGGATTATATCATACTATATGTTATATGTGTATTGATACCTTGCAAGTTATATTAGATAGCATTTTCCCAAGTTTGAGTAAATCTCACTTTCTCTTCTCTCATGAGCATGTTGCATTTGCTACATTTTTAGGTATCTAAAATGAAAAAACTATATGATTCTTCTACACAAGTGTGACAACCCATGTTTAAGCTACTGAAGAAAGAAGAAAGAAAAAGTCGAACAATATGTCTACATAATACTTCTACAAGATCTAATCTCCCCTTGCATAGAGTGTTCAACTATTTAACTAATTGGTTGCAAGTTTAATCCTACTTGGGGAGATTACTAAGCACAAAGTTTTTGAAGGACCGGGCACTAATGATCTAACTTGGCTAAACGGGCTCATTGATCACTATCAGTGACCTCTTACTTGTGCCCGAGGCAAAACTAGCATCCCAACTATGTTTGAACCTAAATTATTGCTGAGTGAATGGAGCATTAATAACTTCAGCAAACTCAAAGTTGTTTGTTTATTCCAGCAGGAGGTCACTCAAGAGTAAAGCTCACATTTAAGTGAGCTAGGAGATTCTCAACATCTCTTAGATCAATAGCTCCAATTGACTAATTTTGGAGACAAACAATTAGAATTTAATGTCTTAGTTAATTACATTTAGTGATCTTAGCAATTAAAGAGTCAAAGATGGTTGAGTCCACATCAACATTTAACAAGGTGATTGCTCATTTCCTAGGAAAGTCTTTATAGTAAGTTCATAGATGATTGAGCATGCAACATTTTATAAGGTATTGTTCTTTTGTAGGAGAGTCTTTATAGCAAGTTAATGAGCCCTTAACCTAGCTTAGGGGGTAATTCTAAGTATAAATAGGATTAGTCCTAAGCAATTCTCATTCTATTGTTTTCTAGCATTGCTTCAAATCTCTCTCTTATCCTTAAGGGGTGGTGAGTGAGTCGGTCTTTATCACCTTGGTGAGTCATATCTATTGTATGGCAGACTAGGTGTGAGGAAATCAGTGTATGATCCTCTCAACTTAAGTTTTATATCATTCGATGCTTCCATTGAGATTGAAAGTATGACAGGACAAGATTTTGATTCCCCCATTATCACTAGGTATGTCTCTCAAGCAAGCTCATATCATGGTATTATAACGTGGGCAGGAGACACTCACATCCCAGAATGCACAACTGACCCAAAGCCTTTAGGAACTGCTGGGAGAACGAACTCGTCCTAACCGCTCCAACACCAATCACTAAGATGTGAAACCAAACTCCCTGAGTTGGGCTCAGTTGTACGAATGCACTAGGAGGCGAGAACGGATTGAAGAGACTTGGAACACCAAATTTGAATAAAAATTCCCTCTATTGTTGGATCAAGCTCACTTGAAGAGTTTCTAAACTACGAGCAGTGCATGGATAAAATCTTTGAGTATTATCAATAATTTAAAGAAAGAAAATGATGCATGACTATTTTGGAGTTTACCAATTATGCTAATCTATAGTGGAGCAAACTCCAAGACCAGCGACGCAGGGAAGGAAATGGGGACATAACAAACTGAGTCTTGATGAAACAACTCATGCGTAAGATATTTGTTCCCAACTACTACTAGCAAGAGCTCTACCTTTGGTTGCAAAGCTTGTGGGTGGGCTGAGAATGGAGGACTACATCAAAGAGTTTGACACCTTGATGTTGCATTGCAAAGTATAGGAACTACGGGAGTAGATCATTTTCCGATTTCTCAATGGGCTAAATAAAGAACTAGCTGATACTATGAAATTACAACCTTATTTATTCATTGAGGATGTCTTTCAGCTTGCTATTAAGGTAGAAAGACAACTAAGGAAGGCCCCTCCCCATAGATATTTGGTTCCTAAACTAGCCCCAAACAAGGCTTTTCCAGGTAAAACCAATACTTCCAAAGAAATCAAGAAAACATGACCTATTAACACTATAGAGCCCGACCGAAAGGAAAAAGAGGTGGTTGAAAACTCTCACACTTTCTATTATAGCCATGACACTAAATTTTTAAATGTCTCATCCATGGGCATATCGCTTCCCAATACCCCAAGAACTGAGTGATGGTGCTATGTGAGTCTTTCGAGTCACTAGATAGCAAAGATAAACATACCCCTCAAGATGTTGATGCTGAAACTATTAAAGTTATAGATGAAGGGAAATTTCTGGTCATACATAGGGTGTTGAAATCTCAAGCCACTATTCAATAGGAGCAGTGTGAGAACCTATTTCATTCTTGTTGCACAATTCTCAATAAAGTTTGCTCACTCATTATTAATTGTGGCAACTGTACCAATGTGACCTCTACGAAATTAATCAAGAAGCTGAGTTTACCCACCATAGCTCACCCCCATTCTTATAAGCTACGTTGTCTCAACAATGAAGGGAAAATCTTGGTTCAAACTACTGTGCCAATATCTATTGGTAAGACTTATCAGGACTCTATTGTATGTGATGTGGTTCTAATGAATGCAGATCTCATACTAGGTCGATCATTGCAGTTCGACTGACGAGCCTTCCATGATGGCTACATGAACATGTATACATTTATAAAAGATGAAAAGAAAATCACTTTGGCCATGTTAGCACCACAACACTTATCTCCGACATCAACTCCCAAGGAGTTGCAAGTCAAAGAAAGTTTGGTACTCACCAAAAAAGAAGTTGAACTAACTATCGCACAAGCTGGCTTAGTATACTTGGTTGTACCCAAGGGAGTGGAAACTAGCATGCCAACGCAAGAGCATCACCTGCTCGCCAAGCTATTGAGGGAATTCACCGATGTGTTTTTCATCAATCTCTTTGATGGGTTGCCTCCAATTCGTGATATTGAGCACAACATTGATCTGCTACCTCACGTGGCTCTTTCGAACAAGTCAGTTTATCATTGTAAGCCCAATGAGGCTAATGAGCTGCAATACCAAATCGAAGAATTGGTTATCAAAGGCTTCGTGCGGGAGTACATAAGCCCGTGTATTATAGTACATGCCCACCTAGTACCCAAGTAAGATGGATCATTATGAATGTGTATTGATAATCAAGCCATCAACCAAATAACTATCCGATACCATTATCCTATTTCTCGGTTAGACGATATGCTGGATGAACTTAAGAGATCAAGACTGTTCTCAAAGATTGAACTCAAGAGTGGTTACCACCATATTTGAATCAAGGAAGGAGACAAATGAAAACAACCTTCAAAACAAAGTTAGGACTATTCGAATAGCTCGTGATACCATTCAGCCTATCAAATGCACCCAAAACCTTTATGTGGCTCATGAACTATGTGTTGCAAGAGTTTATTGGCAAATTCATCATCGTATATTTTGATGACATCTTGATTTATTGTCATGAAATGGATGAACATGTTATTTACATTCGAAGGGTTATGGAGGTCATGCGCCAGCAATGACTCTATGGTAACCTTAAAAAGTGTTAATTTTGCCAATCACAGGTTCATTTCTTGGGCTTCATCATCTCTAAGCAAGGAGTTGAGGCTAACCCCGAAAAGGTGAAAGTTATCCAAGATTGGCGAGACCCAACCAATATAGCCAAGGGACACAATTTCCATGGATTGACTTCGTTCTACTGGAGATTCATTAGGAATTTTAGTAATATTGTAGCACCATTGATAGATTGCATCAAGAAAAATGAGGAATTTTGGTGGACTACAATATGTAAGCATGATTTTGATGAAATCAAAGCCCAACTGAGTGGTGCACCAACATTGACTCTTCACAACTTCAACAAAACTTTTGAAGTTTAATGCACCACTTTGGGAGTAGGAATCTGAGCTGTGTTGATGCAAGAGTAAGAACCCATTGCATTTTCAAGTAAAAAATTAAGAAAACCCAATTTGCGATGTTTATGCATTGATTTGAGCCTTGCAGTCGTGACAACATTACCTATGACCTAAAGAGTTCGTGATTCACACATACCACGAATCTCTTAAACATCTTCAGGGACAAGACAAACTAAATAGTAGATACGCTAAATGGGTCGAGTTCCTCGAATCCTTTTTCTGCACCATTTGGTATAAGAAAGGGAAGTTTAACATGGTGGATGATGCTCTATCATGAAGATACTTCTTGATCACCGTTCTCAAAGCCTGTATGTTGGGATTGGAAGTCCTAAAAGAACAATATACAAGGGACCAAAACTTCCCACCCCTATGTTTGGTTGGCTAGGAAAGAGAGTTAGATGGATTCTACTAGAATGGTTGATACCTATTTCAATGAGGGAAGCTTTTTATTCCGAGAAGATCTTATCAAGAACTCATTACTCGAGAAGGTCATGGTGGTGGGTTAGCATAACATTTTGAAGAAAGAAAAACACTAGTGTTGCTTAGAGAACATTTTTATTGGTCGAGAATGAACAGTGACATTCATAGGATTATTGAAAGTGTGTTACCTACAAATTGGCTAAAGGAAAAGGGTCAAACCAGGTATTCTACATGACTTTGTCGAACCCTACCAGGCCCTGGACCAATGTTAGCTTGGATTTCATTGTGGTATATTTTAAGGGTATGGTATGTACTCGAGCATGCTGAGGCATATTTTAAGGGAGTGACTCAAGGTGAATCCATCAAGGCTTTATACCAAGTAAAATAATAAATTGAGAAACAAATAGCAACCTATGGCAAGGAAGCTAACAAAAGACGTAAATCTGTTGTCTTTACCCTTAGGGACCTTGTTTGGATACATCTCAACAAAGCCTATTTCCTACACAAGTGCCGATCTAAACTCATGCCCCAAGCCGATGGGTCCTTTAATATTTTGGAGAAAATAAATGACAATGATCTACCAAATGGGTTCAACATTTCTAATTCTTTCAACATTAAGGATCTTATTCCTTACGGGGAAGATACACTGAGAATCCAGATTTGAGGACTAATCATGATCGACCCTAGGATGATGTTGAAGGACCGGGCACTAATGATCTAACCTAAATGAACAAGCTCATCGATCACCATTAGGGACCACTTACTCGTGCCCGAGGCAGAACCAACATTCCAACCCTGTTTAAACCCAAATCATTGCTGGGTGAATAGAGCATTACTGAGTTCAACAAACTTAAGGTCGTTTGTTTATTCCAGTAAGAGGTCAGTCAAGAGTGAAGCCCACATTTAAGCCAACTAGGAGATTCTCAACATCTCTTAGATCAATAGCTCTAGTTGGCTAATTTTGAGGACAAATAATTCAAATTTAATGTTCTTAGTTAATTATATTTAGTGATCTTAGAAATTACCGAAACAATAATTAAAGTCATAGATGGTTGAGCCTATGTCAACATTTTACTAGGTGATTGCTCATTTCTTAGGAGTCTTTATAGCAAGTTCATAGATGGTTGAGCTTGCAACATTTTACAAGGTGATTGCTCTTTCCTAGGAGAGTCTTTATAGCAAGTTAATGAGAGTTAACCCAGCTCAAGGGGTTGTTTTGAGTATAAATAAGATTAGTGCTAAGCAATTCTCATTATGTTGTCTTCCGGTATTGCTTCAAATCTCTCTCTTATCGTTAACTAGTGGTGAGTGAGTTAGTCTTTATCACCTTAGTGAGTCATATCTATTGCGTGGCAGACTATGTGTATTAGGAAATCAGTAAGCGTGTGTGATCCTCTCAACTCAAGTTTTATATCAGTTTTGTCTACTAGTGTAAGTGCTTGTTTCATGTCTACTGCTATTGCATTTTATCCCATCATATGACATTCCATTGTGTGATGGTGTAAATGTGGGATACTCTATTATTCCTAGCCAATTAATGGTATGTCTTACCATTTGTGATTCCTAATATGATCTAGTTGTGCTTGAAAAGTTTGAGATATATCTATTGTTTAAGGTGAATTTGATAAATATCCTAAGTAATGGCCATTGCATTTGTTCCTATATGTTTTTCCTCTCTATTCATGTGTAAATGTGTTTGTATATATGAATAACTGGGTTCAATAAATGATATTCGAACCCCAACACAAACAAATTAAATTACTTCCTTAATTGGATCATGGAACTTTTGATTGATCAAAATATGCACTCATTGGTTCGACATTATTGGAAGAGTCCTTTCAGATACACATCATACCAATGCTCGTGCCTTAGAGCCGATGTACAATTGGAACCATTTCCACTAGCCTTTGCCAATGATGCTTCTCATGTATTATTCGTGAGAGCCTATGCAAAAGATAAATTAATGACTCATTTATTAGTGAATATTTTACCAACATGTTGTAGGTTGAAAAGTACAAATATTTTTTCTATAGTTAATGAAAGTTTGATGTTGCATGAAAAAAAATGTAAACAATGTCATTCTAAACTATTCCAATGAAATGTCAATCATATCATGACAACACACTGATCTTAGTATATTTTCCTTGGCATGGTGCCATATGTGGGGGGATGAGGAGCAAAAGCATGCGAAAACAAGGTTCTCTCAAAATACTTTCTAATCAAATCACCTCTTTTGTAAAGATAAATCTTTTACCACTACAGTTATTCTATTTTTTGTATGGCGGATCTACAAAGATAAAAAAAATTACCTTTTTTCTTTCAAAATTGAATCTTGATATCTTTGACTATGATCTCATTTAGGATAAATACAAGAAGAGGATAAACAATATATTCTAAAATGCTCAGAGCATCAACATCACTCAATTGTATTCTTATTTGAAGCCTCAATTATTTTGGATGAAATAGGGCTCTACTTCCTTACCATTACAACTTTCATTGCTCTGAATTCCTCTATTGTTGATTCATGCACAGTTCTATTCATTCTAGAAGACTAGCATTTTAGGAGCATGTCTTCTATGCATATTTAGATGCAATTAAAAACCCTTTTTGATGATTTGTTAATGCCAAAAATTACATGAGATCCAAAGAGCCACTCACAAAAGATAATTGTCCTCTTCCCAACATGTACACATATGCAAGGAATCTGAGGAGGCACTATAGAAACTGAAGCAAATAGTAGTGAGTCATTATAGAAACCACTAAGATGAAGTAATGCCTCATTAATAGATATAGATAATTGACTTTTAATATGGCATATTAGTTAAGAGCCATTATTTTAGAAGTAATAAAATATATTGGTATATTATATAAATCAGTCAACTCTCAACTATAAAAGGTGGTCGCAACTCATTTAGGATCATCATCACATCAGTAGAAGCTTCAACCTATTTACTAATTTGTTTGCTTTGCTTTTTATTCATTAGTTATAATTCAAAGTTGTAGCTCTTTCTTTTATAATTAATAAAAATATCCTTTTTGTTTTCCTTTGTTTGTCTTGCAAGTTTAGTCTTTCTATAATAAGTTGCACAATCAAAGTTGCCATTGCTGACTCACAACAAATCTATCATGAATTCTAAAATTCATCAAAAATCCATTTATGATCAAATTTTCTTGATTCTTGAACATGCGAAAAGCTCATCTTGTCTACCTTCTAATGGAGTAAGAATAACTCAAATATGAATTCAAATGACCAAACAATCAAACTCTATATGAAATACTTAAGGTCTCAGTTAATCGAACATACTTTCTGTCGATTCTTATCATAATTGACCGATCTTGTTTTCGAAAAGGTCTTTGTGCCTTCTTTTCCAAAAATTAAGAGTCGTATGAATTGCAGTTCAAGCAAAACCAGTAGATCCTTTTAGGAGGCTTGTCATGAGGCTACCAGCTCGACCCCCTCAATCTAGTTTTGGGATAAGACAAAATATCGTAGAATTTATCCTCTAATGGACACTTTACAAGGTTTTACCTATAAAGCTCTGTTGGATAAAGAAGAACATCAGGCACAATTTAATTCGAACGGACTACATCTGGAAATGGTAGGGGCCTCAAAAAATTTGAGTATTCCTCCAGCTCAGTATCAACCACAGGTCACTCACGAACTTAGAAAGGATGAGACGGAACTTTACAATGGATGTAGTTGTAGTAATTTGTGGTTTAGAGCTTAAGGAATCGATGGATATGTTCTGAATGTAGATAAAAGGAACATGAGGATTTCTTCAGCAAGGATCTCTGTACATGTGGTTTCAATGTAATCTACAGAAAACCTTATGCCACAACAATGGGATCTTTTGGTCATTAGTTTTTGGATATACTTGGAGAGTTAAACAAATCCAAAAAGCTTATGATTCTTGGTGCTCCTCGGTGTGCTAAAGCTTTCGAACAACTTGGACATATTTTTAATGGAGTTGGGATGGAAAGGACCAGCAAATGGAGGGTTATCCCTACTAGATGGGTAGTCCTAAATATAGATGGTGTTTTTGGCCGAGGCCTGACCACATCGTTGATTGACGAGTCTTCGGAAGTTCAAAAGGCACGTGGTCAATTAGAGCTACAACGCCTTGGTTGTAAAATGCAACAAGAATTTCACTTTTCAGTTGAAAAAAGGGGGTCCATCACTGACTACATGGTGCTCCTTATAGACAAATCTTTGTAAATCTCTTACAAACAACACATAAAAATTCCCCGCCACCACTATTAGAGGGCTCCTTACCCTACTTTTAATTCAATCGTGGCCCACGGAGCGATAAGCTGCCTTCAGAATAAACTATTGAAGTTTGTTAATAAGCACACACAGCTACCCTACCTGCGGGTAAGGAAGTTAGCCCAAAACCACCCTTTCCTTCAGGTAACCCGCTGCTACAGTAAGGGATGACACCCTACCTTACTGTAACGGTAGGGATAAGGCTCCCTGAGCTTATCGTGGAGTGGGTGCTGTTTCTACCCACTACTCGCTAAAGGTAGGGTGAGCTTGTCTTTAGTTCAAAGCTAACGCTGGCAGAGGTGGATTAGGGTGATAAGGTGCGTCGATTGCTTTTCGCTCTGTGGGTTACAGGCAAAATTCTGACATAAGAATTGTGAGGCACATAATAGTGATGGTGCGGCCCTTTTGTTAGAGGTGTCCCTTCTCTCTCTCTCTCTCTCTCTCTCTCTATATATATATATATATATATATATATATATATATATATATATATATATATATATATATATATAGATAGATAGATAGTTTATCTTGAACTTATGCTGTCTTAGCTCACTTGACCCAGGCGTTTGATTATAAACTTATAGAGCTAGGTCCAATTATAATTCAAGCAGGTAGACTTTACCTAAAGCCTACTTAATTTTACGTAGTTCCATCTTGGGTTGCATAAAATACATATGTTGTCCCAACCCAATATGTACTAACACAATACTTAGAGAGAGAAAAGTCCATGCACATACTCAATCATGCTAAAATCTCCTTCAAGATCTCAATTGTTCAATCTTTAATAAAAAATTAAAATAATATCAAGTGCATTTAATGCATGTCCAAAAAGTAGAACAATATTCTTTATTTTTAACTTAAATTTCAAAAAATTGAGATTTTTAAGAATGTTTATGCATAAATGAGTGTGCCAATTATAATGTTCTCTCTCTCTATTCTTCGGGCTCAGTCATGGTTGACAAGCGGGACTTTACCTTTTGATTTTCCTTCATAACTGGAACTCCTGCCGGAACACCCAATCATATTGAATTGGCCATAGTTGAGATAGTGTTTAAAAACAAAACGACTTTGAAAAGTTATATATAAAACCGGCTTTTGCCTCGTAATCGCCATGTACACATGGGAGAAAAGACAAACCCAAACTCATACGTACCCTGTTAAGGTTCAGGTTAGGGTCTGGTACAGATATACTCGTCCCCGACCCGCCCCATTGCCACGCTTTCCCCACGAAAGTCCGGTAAGTCATCATCGATGTCAAGTGACCAGGGTTACTGATAGGCCACTTACTTTTCACGCATAAGTCAGACTTAAGAGAGAGAGAGAGAGTCTGATTCTGTGTTTTGGTTTTTAACCCGTTAGCATTTTCCTTTTCCTCTGAATCGTGAAGATTAAAAAAACTCATCTCTTACAGACGATATTTGCTTGTATTGCCTCCTCGGGATCCTGATGCAGTCTAATTGTTCGACGATTTACCTCAAAGATAGCTCGCCAGTTTCTACTCTGTTTTCAGTGTCTTGTCGCTGATATGGACATCGGTGATGAAAATTGTTGTTTCATACAGCCGTTTTGTAATGCCTCTCATGGCTGTTCATTCGACATTCTGAGAGCCACCCTCCTTGATTGTTGACGGCTTTACATCGATTATATGAATTTATGGACTTTATAAGATGCCTTGTCCATTCAACTAGCAGGATTCGAAAATTGGTTGCTTTCCAGCTTCATCCTCCTATTGGGTAATATTTCCTTATCCTCGTTGACTTGCAATACTAATCTAATCCTTTTCATAGAATGATATTTTCTCATAGGTTGATGATGCCGCCAACATGTTTTAAGGTTCTATCTATAATAAGTAAAAACAAAATATTTGGTCAAAAGGTTTGAAAATTTGAAACACCTTATTTCTAACAACCTATCCTGTCTGTTTTGAAGTCGGCATGACTCATGTCCTTTTGCATTGACTACTGATGTATACGAGGAGATAAAGAGTCTCCTACAGGAACCAGAAAAACTGAAAATGCCACAGATGCTGCTGTTTATATATTCGTGGCATCGTTCTATCCATGCAAGACGAAACAAGATCATATTTGTCATATTGTATGACCAATCTGTTAATGATATGCCGCTGTAGTTTTTGTTAGCCATAACGTCATTCTCTTCATGGATTGTACGAACATTTTACTTGTACGCTAACAAACTTGTGTCGACGTTTCAATTTCTATTTCAGCATAGCTCTAATTCAATAAATTTTCCTTTTTCTTGATTTCTTTGATCTATTAGCAGTCTTCCAGTTTACTCCTTTCTGAGATGCATAACGGTGCCAAGTGCATTGCGGCTGTTTGAAGTTGCTCGACCTTCTAAAGATGTGAGCAGTTATATGGTTAGACAACCTGTTATATGTTTTCCTTTTCCTGGACTCCAAAGATCTTATTTGTTTCGAGACCCATGCCAAGTATCTGCAAAATGGGGACAAGTTAGATTTTTGAGCGGTGAAAGAGTTATTTTGACTGTGGAGAATGATGTGGCTAAATTTTCTCTGGATAATCAAGGTGCCAATGTGGAAGATAAGAGTAAGGGGAAGAAAACACCAAAGCGGCTTAAGATGTCAAGGAAAGCAAAGATAAGCGAACTGAGGCTTTATCGGCTCAAGGCAAAGAAGAAGATGACGTCTCCAAAGCCAGAAGTTAGAATTAGGTACAAACTTGAAAAGGTGTGCCACTTGCATCTCCCTTTGGTTGTACTTATTAGTAGTTCTCTTTCTCTATCAACTTTTCTCAAGAATCAATAATATGTTTTTCACTACAGTGAGAAAAAAAACATAAAAGGAAAAGAGGCAGTTCTGGGATGCTCCATACTGGGTACTGATATTCCTTTATTCTTTGAACTGTTTCCTCAATTGAGCTCTACTTCGGTCCATCACATGGATCAACTAGATATGTGGGTGATCAAAATAAGAAGCACGCCTTCTTGATATATTTTGTTAATATCTATTTCTAATAACTAACATCAATTTGGTATTTGTTAAGTTTTTTTT
The DNA here is from genome assembly GCA_036023115.1 of Brasenia schreberi. Classification (NCBI taxonomy): domain Eukaryota; kingdom Viridiplantae; phylum Streptophyta; class Magnoliopsida; order Nymphaeales; family Cabombaceae; genus Brasenia; species Brasenia schreberi. The sequence goes on from JAYKKT010000061.1 coordinate 16,888,239, forward strand.
GCAACTTATAAGAGTGGCTTATCACAAACACAAATTGATTACTTTATTTGTAGAAAAAAAAGATAGAGCGTGTTGTAAAGATTGCAAGGTAATTCCAAGAGAAAGCTTAACCACCCAACATCGACTTTTAGTTATGGATTTACAAATAAAAAAATGGACAAAGAAGAAAAGATTGCATCGATCTATTCATACTAAATGGTGGAACCTCAAAAGCGAGAAAGAAGATATATTTAAAGAGAAAGTCCTTCAAGGAGATGCTTGGAATTATGTTGGTACACCTTGTGATACGTGGAACAATATGGCTATACATATTAGAAAAGTGGCGAAAGATATGTTGGGTGAATCTAAGGGAGGTGTACCGGTATAAAAAGAAGCTTGGTGGTGGAGTGAAGTAGTGCAAAATAAAATCAAGGCAAAGAGGGCATGTTACAAATTACATTATGCTAAGAAAACTAGTGAAACTTTAGAGGCTTATAAGAAAGCAAAGAAGGAAGCAAAAAAGGCCGTCAGAGAAGTAAAATCTAAAATTTGAGAGGATTTATATAAAAAACTCAACTCAAAAGAGGGTAAAAGAGATATTTTTAGGATAACTAGGTCTAGAGATAAGAAAACTAAAGACCTTAACAAATTCTAGTGGCAAATGATGATATAAGAAATAGATGGAAAAACTATTTTTATAAGTTTTTTAATGAAAATAAAGATGTTAGTATTAGCTTAGGAGAGTTAGCCAAATAAAAAAAGTATATAAACCACAATTTCTACCGATGTATTCAAAAGAATGAAGTCAAAGAGGCTCTTAAACATATGAAGGGTGGTAAATCGGTAGGACCAGACAATATTCCTATACAAGTTGGGAAAATCCTAGGAGAAACAGGAATAACTTGGCTTATAAGACTATTTAATGAAATATGGAGAAACCAAAAGATGCCCAAGGAATGGAGAGCGAGTACACTTATACCCATATATAAGAACAAGGGAGACATTTAGAATTGTGCGACCCCGAATTATCGGGGTATCAAGTTAATGAGCCATACTATGAAATTGTGGGAAAGAATTATCAAACGTATGTTAAGACAAGTATCAGGGTATCAAGGCATATCTACGTTTGAAGCGATTCACCTTTTGAGACGTCTTATGGAATATTTTATAGTAAAAAGGAAAGGCCTTCACATGATATTTATTGATCTAGAAAAAGCTTACGATAAGCTACCGAGGGAGGTTCTTTAGAGAACTTTGGAAAAAAGAGGTATCCTATTGACATACATAAACCTTATAAGAGACATATACGATGGTGCAAAAACATGTGTGAGGACTCATGAAGCAATGATAAACTTCTTTGAAGTTAATATTGGGTTATATCAAAGATCAACTTTAAGTCCATACTTATTTATAATGGTGATCGATGAGTTAACAAAACATATTCAAGATGAAGTACCTTGGTGTATGCTATTTATAGATGACATTGTGTTAGTGGAGGAGTCTAAGGAAAAAGTTAGTAAAAAATTGGAACTATGGAGAGAACCATTAGAAAGTAAAGGCTTTTGACTTAGTAGAACAAAGAAAGAATATATGTAATGTAAGTTGATCATTTGGTTACTTAAGAGGACATAAAAATTAAAATTGGCACACATTGCATCCCTCAAAAGGAAATTTTCATAGTGATGAAAGAATTGATGGAGATGTTACGTATAGAATTAGTGTTGGTTGGTTAAAATGGAGAGGAACATCAAGTATTCTTTGTCATAAGAAGATACCATTAAAATTAAAAGGTAAATATTATAGAGCAACAATTATACCTACCATGTTTTATGGTTCTGAGTGTTGGGCAGTTAATCATCAACATGTACAAAAGATGTCTGTGATAGAAATGAAGATGTTGAGATGGATGAGTAGTCATACAAGAAAAGACAGTATACATAATGAGGTTATTATAAATAAATTATGTGTGGCACCAATAAAGGATAAAATGAGAGAATATCGTTTAAGGTGGTTTGGACATATAGAAAGAAGATCAAAAGAACCTGTAAGAAGGTATGAAAAACTAGATTTTAAAAGTATTAAAAGAGGTAGAGGACGACCACAAAAGTGTTGGAAAGAAACAATAAAGAATGATGTAGCTTATTGTGAGTTAACTGCTAACATGGCACATGATCGGGCTATGTGAAAACAAAGAATCCATGTAGTTGACCCCATCTAGTATGGGAAAAGGCTTAGTTGTTATTGTTGTACAACATCTAAGCCTTTTCCCATTCCAGATAGGGTGGTTACATAGATTCTTTGTTTCCACATAGCCCTATCATGTGCCAAACATAGCAGTTAACTCAACATAAGCTAGATAATTCTCTGTTGTTTCTTTCTAATACTTTTTTGTCTTCCTCTTTATCTTTTAACATTTTCACAATCTTGTTTTGGATACCTTCCTACTAGAGCTTCCTTAGTCATTTTTCTACATATTCAAACCATCGTAAACGATTTTCTCTCATTTTATCCTCTATTGGTTCTACTCCCAATTTGTTTTTAATAACCTTATTATGTATACGGTTTTTCCTTGTGTGACCACTCATCCATCTCAACATCTTTATTTCTGCTACCGATATTTTCTATACATACTTATGATTAATTTCCAATACTCATATCCATACAACCTAGCAGGTCTAATTGTTGCTCTATAATATTTATATTTTAACTTGATATTTTCTATCACATAGAATACATGATGCTTCTCTCCATTTTTAACCAATCTACATTAATTCTATGCGTAACATCTCTATTAGTTTTTTCATCACTCTAAAAAAACTTACCCTAGATATTTAAAACTTTTCTTTAGAGGGATGCAATGTGTGCCAATTTTAATTTTTATGCCCTATGAAGTAACCAAAATTATCAAACTAACATTTCATAGTCTTTGTTCTACTAAATCAAAAGCCTTTACTTTCTAATGTTTCTCTCCATAGTTCTAATTTCTTATTAACTTTTTATTAGACTCATCCACTAATACAATGTCATTTGCAAATAACATACACCTAGGTACTTCATCATGAATATGTTTTGTTAACTCATCAATGATTATAAAAAATATGGACTTAAAGTTGATCCCTGATGTAACCCAACACTAACTTAAAAGAAGTGTGGCATTCCTTCATGAGTCCTCACACATATTTTTGCACCATCGTATGTATGTCAAATGGATAACTCTCTTTTCCATGGTTTTACAAAGAATATCTCTTGGCATGCTATCGTAAACTTTTTTTTAGATCAATAAATACCATGTAAATATTCTTTTTTCTCTAAAATGTTTCATAAAACGTTTCAATAAGTGAATCACTTCTAGCATGAATCTAAATTGATTCTCTCTTGTACTCGATACTTGTCTTAACCTTCGTTGAATAACTCTTTCTCATAATTTCATAGTATGACTTATTAACATGATACCTCAATAATTCATACAATGGATATTTCTCTTGTTCTTATACATGGGTATAAGTGTACTCACTCTCCATTCTTCAGGCATCATTTGTTTTCTCTATATTTTATTAAATAGTCTTTTGAGTCAAGTGATCTCCCTCTCTCAGGATTTTCTATATTTCTATAGGAATAGGATTTTTCATATTTTTATAAGAATATTTTCTGGTCCTATAGATTTACTTACTTTCATATATTTAAGAACCTCTTTAACTTCATTCTATCAGATTCTGTCAGACTTTCTGTTTGACTTCAAGAACTATGGTATTGGAAACTTTTGGTTTGAATGTGCAGGCTAAGAGGAAGGAATTGTGGCTGATTGAGAAACTGAGAAAGCTCGAGATTCCAAAAGCTCCTGAGCAAATCTTCGACCCTGAAAGTCTGACAGAAGAGGAGCGGTTTTACCTCAAAAGGACTGGGGAAAAGAAAAAACACTATGTGCCTGTTGGAAGACGAGGAGTCTTTGGTGGCGTTGTTCTTAACATGCATCTGCATTGGAAAAAGCATGAAACAGTGAAGGTTGTCTGCAAGCCTTGCAAACCTGGGCAGGTGCATGAATACGCTGAAGAGCTTGCACGGCTTAGCAAAGGAATTGTTATCGACGTTAAAGGTGACAACACTATACTTTTCTACAGAGGAAAAAACTATGTGCAGCCAAGGGTTATGTCACCTCCAGAGACCATCTCCAAGGCAAAGGTTATGTTCTATTCCTTCTTAATTTCCTTCTAGCTCTGTTTCTTGTTATTAACAGCAGTTCTGCATGTATTTATTGCTAACTTGAAATGAAACTATTGAAGAGCTAAACAAAAACAAAGTGTGTGGAAAAAATCATAGACTGTAATTATAGTAGAAGATTAAGTTTGTCACCTTGTAAACAAAAGGTGTTTCACTAGGTCAGAGGTACTTATAGCCCTTCATCTTTTCAGGTCATGGTTGGTGACCTTTATCTCACAACTTTATTGCTTCCTTTTATCCTTTTAGTATTTCTGTAATATGATTTTTGGTGGTGCTGACTGCTCTGACCTTGACAGCTGATTGTAGAACATTGTCTTGGTATGCTTATGGTTCACAGCGGGTATTGAATTTTCAATGTAGGCTTTGGAAAGGTACAAGTTTGAGCAGTCACTTGATCACACGAGCCAATTCATTGAAAAGCTGGAGAAGGAGCTTGAAGAATATCACAGATACGTTGAACGTTACAAAAAGAATGATCAGGGTTCTGACAATTCCTCTATGAGCTAAAGGTACTAAATTCTACATCATTTTTTGGTATAAATTTGTTTAAGCATGCACTATAAGGTGAACCTCTTTGTCGTCTAAGGGGCACAATCAGGAATTCACTGCAATCGCCTCCATGCTTATCAATGTTGATGTGCATCCTATTTGAGTTTCCCAAATTCCGCGAGTGAACAGCATGGTTTCATGTCAATCCCCTTTTCTTTTCGTATGTTTTAGGGTTTCATTTTCATCCTGTTTGAATGTCTTGTATGTGACTTAATACAGGTGGATTCTCTCCTTTTATTATCCAAAGATGGATCTTTTGCTTTTCAGTGCATTTTTCTGGTGCTTCACTTTATACGTAGTGTTTAAGCGTCTCTTACTGTAAATTTTCATGCTTCTTATGAGAATCACTGCATCAAGGTCTTTCTCTTTCATTCACTTACAGGTGCCCTTGTAGAACGCTTTCGTGGTTATAGTGCTATCGCATCTGGAAGCTCGCCTATGTTTTTTTAGTGATGTCATCCGTTTGGCTTCTATTTCCATTATTTCCTTTTGCTGATTGAATTGTCACCTGTGTCTTTTACATTCCCTGAGCGAGCACGGTATTTGGTCCTTTTGCTGGTTATAGTCTTCTTGGACTGATGTTGCTTCTTTTGTCAATGCAGTTATGGGTGCTCCATACTAGACAAAGGTGATGGCACCCAATTGACTGTTTCATAGCAAATGCTGTGAAAAACACCTCGCTTGGATGGCTTATACCCAAGATCTTGTTCTACTTTTATTGGTTATGCTCCTTGAGATGATTTTGCCCAAGAATGAAGCTTTTTAAGTGCAGCTGGCTTATGAGCCACTAATTTTACACATGGGTGTAAACATGTTAATTTTGATTTATGCTAATTCCGTACAGTTATATGCTTGAAATGCAAAAGTGAGTGGTACTTAACATGTCAGCTGGTGACTAGCTAGCTTCATTTCTTCAATTAAATTTAATGTATCTTTATTTTCTGGGTTGTGTTGCTTAAAATGATCGTCCAAGAAGATTTTCTGCTTGAATGCACAAGTTACCTGAGCTGATTAAGGTTCCTGTCTAGAACCAAAATCCTCAGCTGCTCTCCAGTCCACCTGTGTGCGACAGGATATCTCACCTGACACCTATTAACATATCTGTGCAACATAGATCACTACCACTCCACAGGGTGTACTTCATCCTGCGACTTCCCTATGAAAACTAACCAAACAACCGTAACTTATGCATGCCATATTTGTTTTATTTTATCAAATAAAGCAGTGTTCAAATTTGAATGTGTTAACAATGTCATCATCAGACCAACATGCTTCATGCTGGTACGGCCAGATTGTCATAAATGTTATTAGCAAGGCAATGTACCCGGCACTTTGATAAGATGATGCCGACCTTGATACTTGTCACACACCCACTCAAAAGTTTAATGATTCCGACTTTGGTCCAATTTACTTTTCTCATAGGGTCAAGGATATTACATTTAAGTTCTTTGTATCTCTGGTTCAGTAAATTCTAACACCGCTAAAGCATACGGATACTCATTGGTGGTTTTACTTCAGAAGAGAAACCTTTGTTATATTTTCTATAATTAAACGATCCAAGTTAACTAGGCAGTGAATAAGACGGAGTTGGCTTCTTTTGCCTAGTTAGTGCAAAACTTAAGATTATGCGAAATTTTCAGGAGGGATTTGGTGGTTTAGCTGTTAAGAGGCCTTTAGATGGGCAAACGATAACGTAATGAAAGATGTCCATCTACTGTCAGCATTGGTCAGGAAACTGAACAACCAAACAAGCACATGTTCCGGTGTGCATCGCTTAAGAAATTGGGCCTGGTGCACAACCACAACTGATGCAGCTAATCGTAGAAATGCAGGTTTGAGTTTGTAATGGATTTATACCTTATGTAGCCCTCATTTTGAGTTTGGTTCTCTCTCTCTCTCTCTGTGTGGTATATGAAAGCCACTAAAAGAGAAAGGTACCTATCATGCATAGAAATTATGTTCATGGATTGAAGATATAACAATCAATAGATTGTGGAAAAAACAATTGATTACATATTATAAAAGTGAAAGAAAATTACCATTTTATAAGTTTAATTATTGATAAAGTAATAATGGAACTGATTCATGAATTGTCGAGGAACCTAACAACAAACAATATAAAAACCAAACCAGAAAAGTCTCCTTCGCATGATTAAGTGTGGTTGGCTATATAGATTCTTAATCACCGTTGAGCTCGACCTTATGCCACATTAGTATTAACCCTAAGGAAGCAAGGTCATATTGGCGTAATTGAGTATATGCAAGCAAAATTTTAATGCCAAAATTCAGTGCAGTTTCAAGCTCAAAAGAAAGAAAAGTGTTGGGTATAGTGGACACAACTTTAAGCAATTCATATTGTCATACAATCTTTCATCCCTTCTTGCTCGAAAGGTAAAATTCACATGCAGAATGCTCTCAAAACTGGATACATAACCAATCTTATTCATACACCCCATTTTATTAAGCATGCACATTTTTTCAGAAATACTCAAACTACCCCCATGCACTGTCTCTCTCTTCCCACACCTCTCACATTCACAGCACCACCACTAGAACGCCGTTACCACCGAAAGCTTCTCCCCTCCATCGTCGGCTTCGCTCCTCATACCGAACTTTTAATGCTGGTGGTCGAGAAGAGTAGGTGGAATGCACGCAGTTGGTGGACGCGCAGGGTGCCGCAACATGGGTGCAATGCTTTATAGAATGCAATGCACCTAACTTGTGAATCCCTTAAAAGTGCTGCGCTGTTCAACCGCTTTGTTTTGTCAACCGCATCATTTTGTTTAGAGCGGCGTGACTGAGGAGCATCACTTTCACTGACTGTAACGTTTTCGTGTATATATATATATATACATATATATATATGTATATATGTGTGTGTCTAAAGATGTACAAAAATAGTATATGTACTTAAGTATATTTGTCATCTTGCAATTGTTCATTCTATCAGTTTTGTTATACTTAGTTTGTTAAATTATCTTTTAATATGTATTTTTATCCTTTAATCTGTATTGCATAATGTTAAAAAAATCAAGTGAAATTATTCATTATGATATAGCAGATTCTAGATATATGATGAATGATGAAGTATATATCATAGTGTACATTCTAGGGTAGCAATAAATGATGACATGGAGATTGATTATAGCGGATCAAATGATTCATTTATTGTTGGTTGACATGATATACATGAAGATACTTTTGTTGTCTGCAAGGATGATTGACTTGGCTATTGTTTTGTGTTTATGAAAAATGCAATGTTTTGTAATTGGGATGACTCGTTCAATGGATAATGGATATTGGGAGGAAGCGTAATACTATTATCATCATTCTTCGTTCAAAAAGCAAAGGTATAAGAAGTAAGGAATAGCTTATGAAAGAAGTGACAAATAAAAAAGTAATAAAAGATTAATGTTGAAAGTTGTTAATGGATGAACATGAAAAAGGTAAAATGTTCATTTTTATTTACAGGATTGGGTAAAGCCGATAGTTTATGTTGGTTATATGTGATTAATGACATAACCATCTTCTAGATTTGTATTTGGAAGAGAATGCATTTGCAAGCAAATTGATTGATGCTGAGTACAATATAACAAAAGAGATGAACAAGCCATTGCAAGCCCAAGCATCTTTTGTTGCAGTTAAAGCGTCTTGATGACTTAAGTGTTAGCATGACAAGAGACATCTACAATGTGAGGATGCAAATTAAGGAGAAAATGGTGGTCGAACGGTTCTATAGCAATTGTTATATGAATTAGACATTCACCAGTACCACACTTGGCATTGGATATGGACATTGATAGCGAGATTGTGCTTGTACATCCTTGATCGATTTAGTTGTTATGAGCATTTTCAAAAGTGTTGGAGTTTGATTGCATGTATAAGACAAACAAGTATAAATTATTTTTCGTTTTTAATTTTGATATTTATATTAACTAATAAGAAAACTATAGTGGCATTTGAAGGTATAAGATACCTTTCTTTGAGGTGATGCGCTTTATGTTAACCAATAAGAATTTTTGTAGCGTATGCTTTTATGGGTGCGGGAAAGAAGGATAATTTTTGTAGGTGTTCAGGTGAGTTAGGTAGTTATGTATTTTGAACAAATTCCTTGTAGTTTAAAGTTGATTGCCATTTGTAATTGATGAATCCAATTGAGATCGTATTCTTAGAGGTCACTCATTTCTCATGTAGACATCATATTGTCAAAAGTATAAAAATATTTATTATTCTATTGATAAGAAATAAAGAAATAGCCATTTCAATGGAGGGAGTTGGAGGAAAGTTGTTGAATCAATAGAGAAGAGTACGTACATGAAGGTTGTGTTTATGATGGAGGCAAAATAAAAAAATTTCCTACCATCCCTTCTTAGGTAAAAGAATAGTGGTTGAGCCCATATAAAGAGAGGATAGTCTCACAATAGACGGATAGGGTGATGCACTACGATACTCATATGACTAATAGGTGTATAAAGTTGCTTGTCAATACATAATGTATTAGTATTGCTTATCATTTGAGAAACCTGATTTGTCAACATGCATTACCTTGATGGTACACAAGAGATGATTAGAAGTCTAGGGAGAAGAGTAATGACATATACTTGATTTAATTGTCAACAAGGTGAATCATGTTGAGACAATAGATACTAATCTAACAAGATGTCAATGTATACTGGGTAGTTACATGGGTTGCTATGTGTTCATGAGATCAAAGTTTTTTCAAAAGTGGTGAGCTGATACAACTTTCAACAATTGATTATTTTAGAAGCAACTTGTCATGGAGGTAGAGAGGCCTTACACATCCGAATACAAAGAGGAGGGGACAGAGAAAAGTAGCTAAGATGCATGAAGCTGTCTACCAGTTATTGACTTACAAAAAAACAACTTGTTGTATGAGCATTTGAATTCTCAACCTACTATCTTAGAGGAGCCGCCCCCTTATTGTCCTAAAAGAAGGCCATTTAATAGATCTATAAAGAGGGTGTTGTATTCCTTAGAGAATACAAAAAATAGCATTGACATCTTGTTAGATTATTACCTATTATTGCAAAGATGGGTTCATAGATCAGTAAGTTTGATCTACTAAGAACATAATGTAACATGTCGTGACTATGGGAATGATCAAGAATATGGAGTGTCTCCAGGATGAGGTCTCTCCTCTTTAGGTAGGTTTGACACTCTATCATGGACTATTACTCCAAGTATTGTCTCTTTATGGTAGAAAATTCACCAAAAGGCATAAGGAATGAAAAATGCAGTGTTTTACAGTTGGGATAACTTGTTCAATGGATAATAGATATTGGCACGAAGCGTAATACTATTATCATCATTCTTTGTTCAAAAAACAAAGGTATAAGAAGTAAGGAATAGTTTGTGAAAGAAGTGACAAATAAAACAGTAATAAAAAGTGATGTTAAAAGTTGTTCATGGATCAACATGAAAAACGTAAAAATGCTCATTTTTATTTATGAGAGAGGGTAAAGCCGATAGTTTATGTTGGTTATATGTGATTAATGACCTTGGGTCTATTAAGAATATTGGAAAAACCTTTCTTGCAGAGGATGCCCCTAGAAGAAGGTACCTAGTATTGTATTTGTATGAGTTGCATACTGAGAAAAATCTCCACACTAAAGAGAAGTCTTAATGTCATGAAACCATGGGTTGGCATCACATTTAAGCTCAACATGACATAAGTCACTCTCTAGAGCTCGTGACTTATAGGCTGGTAAATCCGGCCAAAGAACCACTTTGCACTAAGTGCAAAGATGGGTCTACATAGGCCAGGTAAGTTGCCAGCAAATTGATTTTCTTTCATCTCTTTGTGTAATAATGTGCAATGATGAAAATGTGAGACTAAGCTTTGATACAACAGGTTGCATTAGGAGAGCTTCTAATGTTTAACTTGAGATTTCTTGGTTACCTGGTTAATGACGAACAGGGAATCACGATAAGCATCAATTTTCTTAATTTCTGGACTCAAGAGAACTCTTAGATTTTGTATGAGAGTCTCAAACTCAACGACATTGTTGGAACATACAAATCCAAATGGGAATGACAATGGGATCTTACTACCATGGGGAGAGACTAGGACAATTCCAAAACCTTCGCCTATGTGACTCTTGGAACTATCAAAATACATCTTTCAGGCTTTACCAACCTTGTCACCTACAAGAATTTGAGTCCTATAGGTGATGATGTCACCTAACTCTAGGAAATGTTCAACAAGGAAGTCAACAAATTCTAGGTATGCATTATCTAGAAGAATGTTTGATAGAAGATATGCTATAACTTGATCTTTATTGGATTTTTCTTGGACATATTTTCGAATCATATTCAAGGACTTATCATTACTTTGTTGACTAGATAGGATTAGCTGCTCAAATAGATGCTTGAATGGGTCCACCTAAGATATAACTTGTACCTCATAAGAGAGAATGTAGTGGTATAACTTTGGGGTTGGCCATAGTAATATTCAATATGCTTTCTTCAAATGGTTATATTTTTACTCACACCTAACCAATGTTTCAAAAATGAAGTATATGACAATGCAATCTTTCCATCTTCCTCATACCGAGTAAGTAGGTTACCCATTACAAGTATAGAAGTAGTGGATAATTAGGGACAGATGGCCTAAGGACTAGGGTATTTAGGAGATAATATTTCAACTTATTAATTAAATTTTGGCACTCAGTTTCTAAATGAAAGGTTCATCTCTTGGAGAGCCCGTTAAAAGGCTTAAAATGTACGGCTAGATTTGAAATGAATCTCTTAATGGCTTTTGAATGTGACCCTAAAGACTCCTAAGATGTAACATATTAGAGGTATATGCATACTACATTTGTGAAACCTTGGTTAGGGACAGATGGCCTAAGGACTAGGGTATTTCGGAGATACTCTTTCAACTTATTAATTAACTTTTGGCACTCAGTTCCTAAATGAACCGGTTATAAGGCTCATAATGCATGGCTAGATTTGAAATGAATCTCTTAATGGCTTTTGAATGTGATCCCGAAGACTCGTAGGATGTGACATATTAGAGGCAGATGCATACTACATTTCGGAAACCTTGTTTAGGGATAAACAACTTAAGGACTCGGGTATTTAGGAGATACTCTTTCAACTTATTAACTACCTTTTGGCACTTGGTTCCTAAATCAAAGGCCCGTCTCTTGGAGAGCTGGTTAAAAGGCTCCTAATGCATGGCTAGATTTGAAATGAATCTCCTAATGGCTTTTGAATGTGGCCCTAAAGACTGCTAGGATGTGACATATTAGCGGTAGATGCATGTTAGTGTTGGCTGGATCGACTTGACTTTGAAGACACACTTAAGGGATTCAATTTCAAACTACACTTTTCATGTCTTTCAAAAACTTGTGAGAATTACTCCAAGCGACTAGCATATTGTTTGGATTTAACTAGGATATCATCAACATAAACTGCGGCCAACTTGTTGATCTGGCAGTGATCTTTGCTTTATGGTAGGTGGTGGACAACACTCGAGTCCAAAGGGAATAACTATGTACATAGGTGCTCCATGGTACTGGGAAAGCAATCTTATGTTGGTCTTTGACACTTAATTTAATTATGTCTCCAACGTCCATCTATAAAGCATCTCATGTTCATCTATGTTGTTAGCTATCATGTGTATATTTGGCAAAGGAAAATCAGCTTTTAGTGTAGCCTTGTTCAATTTCTGTTATAAGTGGAAACTCTGATTCTTTAACATGCAATTCAACTCCTTCATGAATCTTCTTAAATTTCTACTTGATTGGTTTGAAGTACTTATCTAAGATGAGATAATGTTAAATCACTTTTGTACTCAAACCTGATAACGAGGAAGATGTCTCGGAATCAAGGTCATGGACATGGTCTTCTTCTAGGTGCAAGTTTGACCTAAGAACAAGAAAATCAATTTGACTTGGTTTATCCATGGATTTGGTATAGTAGGGATGTGTTCCACTCTTGCAAGTAGGCTCAACCAAGGCTCATGCAAGGCCTAAACAAGATAGTGCAGTGTCAGGTATGTGAGGGAGGGTCAATTTTGAATCAAGTCAGTAAAGAGGGAATAGATGAAACTTATTCACCTTGGGGGATAGTCCCATGTTGGTTGACTAAGACGCAAAGTTCACTAGCTCCAAACAAGTCACTCACAAGTGTGTGCATTGGCTATTATTTGCAATATCATGTGCAAGATATGAGCAAACATAGAAAACACAAGAGTAATTGGAGATGTATCAACCCGCTAGTCGAACACTAGTAGGGGTCTCGAACCAAGTTCACCGTGAAAGCAACTTCTGGGTGCTCAAAGTTAATAGCAACAAGTGAGTCCTGGGAAGGAGGTGACCAATCACAAGATGTGTACAAGTGTATGTGGTGTGCCCAATAGATAGGGAAAGTAAAGTCTTAACCTAGTTCAAACAAGTGCAGAAGGTAAATAAGTGGGAATTACGAACCTACTCATGTCCACACACTGATCACCTTGATTGATTCCATAATTCGCTTCCGACATCTGTCATGCCAATTGATTCCTGTATAGGTTCATATGATGCTTGACAATTTGTTGCTGGTTCTTGCTCTCGTGTCTTACCTTGCTTGATATTATGCTTCAATTGATGTCATGGTTGGACATAATCTATGGTCCAGTTTTGTTCTCATGTTTCTCTAATAGCATCAAGCCTGTTACTCATTTTATAAGTCTGCTGGCCTATGGTCCCTAATGTTTGAATCAATTTTATGTTTGTACTCCCATGCCATGCGAGCCTGTGCTTTGGTCGACTACTTTATGCCGATGGTTGGCTTTCACAACTCGCCTATAATACGCTTTATTTTTTCATACATAATTATCTTCGTATTTCATAACCTTGTCTCATATTGCATAAGTCCATATCTTAGCTGATTGCATGCTTTGGATTTGTTTCGTGGCGTTTGTCTGGTTTTATGGAATGTTAGTCTTTATCATGGTAAGCTAATGTCTATGTTCGATCATGTTCACTGATATATATACTCAATATAACTGACTTGGTCCCGTACTTTGCATGCCTCTCATGAAATCTGAATATATAATATAATTCATATTCATGATTCACATCACATGGGTCATCTTTTTTGCGTTTAGGTTAATTATTGGTTTTCACCATAATCATTGTGCATTAATCGTAAAACAGACAGACAAATGGCTTCTTATTGTTTATGACCTTTTTGCATCACCTTGAGGAACATATATAGAGATCATTAGAGTTCATGCACTACCTTGGAGCCAGTCTTTGTGGAGGAGGAGATCACCTAGCTTGAGTTGATGTTGCTTACTCATGGTGTAGGATTAGGAGTAATCTGGAGACACTGTTGTAGCATGAGTAGCTGAGCCTTGTTTGGCGGAATAAGAAGGCGTTCACGTGAATCCCAGATGACATACACCTCTAAAGACCTTTTATTCCTTTATTATTGTTTCTGAAATTGTAATTAAATGGATGAATACTTTTGGAATAAGATTTGTATTCTAATCGATTCTCCATAGACGTCTCATCTACATCATACGTAACAACTGATACATCGCACCGGATATTAGGTAACAGCATTAGGTTATCAGATTTAATTAATCAGGAAAAACACAACGAAGCTGAGAAAACTTGGCAAACTATGAAGACCAAAATAAAAAATGATCAACTGGGTACTGTTGTGAAGTTTTCCCAATGCTTTTTAGTTAAAAATGAATACTAAATCCATGATCACTCATATAGCTTAGTTTGGTAGAGAACCTCCTCTTCAACACACAGACACATAATATATACGTGTGCATGTGTGTTGTTTCCTAATATTTTGAGAATTACGTTCCTAGTATCCCGTTTCCATGTCTGTTTTTGTTTCTCTTTGTTTCCAGACTATGCTGTATAGGTATGGGTATGGTACCGGTATTGTGTATGGGTATGGGATATGATAATTTTGAAAAACATAAAGTACCTTATAGCACTGTATAGAATAAAAAAATCATATATAAAATTAAAATGCCACAAAAATTCATTATAACAATATAATATAAAAGTTATTAAAAGTTGAAACATAGAAATTTTGACATAACATATAACTTCAACAGCAAACTTAACATCTCAAATAAGAAAATTACATTTCTGGTCTCAATTTCAAACCATATAGTTTCAATATCAAAATATAACACCCATGTTAAAGGAACATCAAAACATAATACTTTTGGGTTTCAAAATGAAGTTTACTCATATTGATATTTAACTTATTGATCACAAAAGTTCTAACTCGTACTACATGCATAGATGTAGACAGTTAGATGAATCCAAAATACAATTTTTTTTCAAAGCATGTACCCAAGTATCGGTACATATACCAGTACCGGGTAAGTACTCGGCACGGATACTCCACTGTAAATGAAGTATCCATGCATGATATTCCAACATCATAGTGCAGAGCAACGCCAATCTACTGGTGGGCGGGTTGGGGAATGTCTTACAGGGGATAGTTGCGGTCGAAACAATAACGACCAAGATGGATCCCAACGTTGGCTTTTGAAGGACTGTCAAAGAATACATGCAAAGTAATACGAGTGATTGACCGCGGGCAGTCTAAAGACATACAGTAAGGACCTTTGGACATGGGATGAATTTAAGACGGTCTTGTACCTGCACTTCTTCCACACATCGGTGAGGAAAAGATTGGGGCAGTACTATCCACACTCCAAATTTTGAAAATACACAAAATATCCCGTAAGATTTTCTCTCTCCTCTCCAAATTTGGCGATTTTTCTCTCTTCGGAAACATTTTTTTTTGTCCGGTTTTTGTTCATTAATAAGTTCTATATGATTATTTAAAACCAACCCTCATCGAAGTTTTTACTAAAATCATTGTATTTTCATTGCTTTGCTTGAAATCTTTCAATTTTCTAAACATTTGAAGATAATTTTCAATTTTGATGACACTCAAGGAGTGACCAAAACCACAAAGATAAAAACTGTAGAGGCGAATTCCTCCTCATGGCAAGACGTGCCTAGACTAGGTCTCCCATTGGAGGGACACACGATTCCTCCATATCTCATTCCTTAATGGAGATGTAGCTGGGCCACATCTCCTTCCTTAAGAGAGACTCAGCTGAACCGTCTCCCTTGAAGATGGAGACGCGTATATCCCGCATCTCCTTCAACCGAATAATTTTTATTTTGGTACTTGATATCTATGTTTTTATTACAGAATGACAAACAACTCGAACGAAAGCACTTACGATGGAAGCAGTTTAGAGACGACGCTAATGAATCAGTGTACTTATCATATAGTGATTAAAGATTGTGATAGTGGTTTTAGTATACCGAACGATGTATTTCTTAACTAGTTGGTAGAAGAGGTAGAGATGAATTTGTCTATTGCGAGAGTGATGGGCTAGACTATTCTTTTATGTTTGTGATTGATGATATGTTTAGGAATTGTACTTATTGACTATATAAGACTAGATGAAAATGGTAATAAGCAAGGTATGACTTGAGTACGAAAGGAGTGACAAATATAGGCAAAATCATGGTGTTGATGTTGAAAGTACAAGGTGGATGGGCACTATGAAGATTGGTTACCCATTCTTATTAAGAGGAGAGAATGGAGTGGATGAATATTGAAAGTTGTATGAGACACATAACTATCCTTTAAGATTGTATTTCGAAAGACATGCTTTTGCAAGGAGATTAAGTAGTCTGAGTACACTATAACAAATGAGTGAACGTACAAGTGTTAGTATGACAAGGTATATTTCTAATGGAAGGATGAAAATTAGGAAGGAAGATTGTGATTTTCGAAGTGTTTTACAACAACTACTACATGATCTAGACGTTAACCATTATCATGCATGAAATCATAAAGTTCCTTATATAGATACAATTAGTGATATTGTATTTGCACATCCTCATTTCTTACACCTACTTCATACATTTTGATGGGTATTAGAATTTGACAACACATATAAGACAAATATGTAAATATCTTACTGTTGTGTAGTAATGTCTATCCTATAATACTATTATTAATGTATATATTATAATATCTTTTGCAGGTATAAGATGCCTTTACTTGAGGTTGTTGGGTTCACATCAACTTCTAAGAACTTCTCTGTAGCCTTTCCTTTTATGAATGTAGAAAAAAAGAGAATTATTTTTAGGCGTTGAGGTATGTGAGAGTTATGTATTCCAAAAAAAATGTCACATGTTATTTGTAATGATCGTGATTTGGCTTTGGTGAATACTATTCAAATTATTTTTATAGATGTAAAACACTGATTGTATAGATAACATATAAGAAAAAACCATTGGAGCTTTTATTGTAAAGTTGACAAGGAATAAAGAAATAGTGAGTGTGTTTGCTGTAAGTTGGAGAAAGGTCATCAACTTATTAGATAAGAGTAATTATCAAGATATAGTAAAGGTAATAGAATTAAAGTGAAGAAATTTTTTGCTTTTCTCTTGTACGTTAAACAACAGGGTTAGACCCATACAAAGAGAGAATTGTCTCAGCATGGAAAGATATAGTCATTCATTATGGTATTCATACGACTAATAGGTATGTAAATTTCATTTTTAATGTATTTATATTACCTATTATTCTTCAAATATATAATGATGGTACATTCATATTTCTTAGGATAGGAAGTGCTTATGTAAGGTTGAAAGGGTTCATTGATACCACAACTAGCATATTTGATACAACTTTAAAATAGTTAAATTTCTTGATAGAATTATAGATTATAGAATTATACAAGTCATTTGAAGAATCAAAAACTCTAACCATACATTAGGATACGAATATCATGACATGCTCTTGATCTGATTGTAAAAGAGTACAATAATGTGGAGATAGTTGGGTCAGATATACGAAAATATTTTTGTAACTTGCGATGTTCACATTGTATATCTTGTACCCACAAGCTCAGCCTTTCGCTTAAATGTTGTTCTTCGATAGAATTTTTAACTGTTGATCCATTTTGAAATAAGCTAAATATGGAGGAGAATACCACATTTACTGTCTCCTAAGTAGGAGAGCATGTAAGAACATCTATGGAGACTGTTTGGAGAAAGTTACAGAATCATCCAGAATATGAGAAATTTGTTAGATATTGGATGAGTAGTTGAGTTATGAGTATACTACCCTATAAGAAACACCAATTCATCATCTTAAAGGGAGACCATCTAACCAATCTACAAGACAAAACTTATTAGCTTGGGAGCACACATTCATGGTTGAGGATGTGATGCCTCTCTTAGAATGGGTCAATCCTCTTTAAGGAGTTGTGATCTTGACTCTACTATGGAGAAAAATATTTTTAGGCAACTTATCTTCGAACGGACTTATGATGGCAATAACACGATTTATGAGTGTTTTTATAATGCTTGGATAAATGTTACTAGAGATAGAAATTGTGGGTATAAAGTCATTGATGTACTTACAGAACAAGAAGAGGAGCGGTGGCAAAAAGCTCTTAGGGAGTGCTTAAAGGAGGTGACATGTATGTATCACATATATGTACTTGCTTTTGTAGAGGATGATCATGTTGATGCTGCTCTTCGATGTATTACATACATGATTGATAGGTCATACCCTAGTCGGCATTAGATAGTAATATCGCATATAGGTTCAATTATTGCTACTAGGTGGAACGTAACACTGGTACTCATTTATACTATAGGGTCGATGACATTTCTGCTACTAGTGTCAAACACTCAACACTCTATTATGAGAAATGTGTGGTACATGTGATATCAACATGTTGTATGGTATTTTTTAGCAGTGAGCATAATATCTATATATTTCATTATATTATAGCTATAGTTTGTAGATTGAAGTAAATATTAATCCTCTTATTTATATTTTTTGTATATGCACATGGATGATGTCTCTCGGATACCTCCTATCTTTCATTCATGTTAACGTTACTAAGATAAAAGTGTTGGAAGTTGGCCAACTATGTTTCAAGAATATATCGACTTGTATATATAATTGAGAGAACTAGGAGACAATGTTATATATGATATCAAGGATGATGACTAAGTATTCCATTTGTATATGTCATTGCATGATTTTGAGATTTGAATAGATATCATGTATTATGTTGATTGATTAAGTATGACATTTCATTGTAATCATGTATGTAGTAAAAAAGCCAAATGTCATTCATTATAGTCATCATTTATAGATATAATGTTTCAAATTTACAAAATAAGGTCAAAATACAATCTAAGCAAAATATACCATTGATCATCACCATCGTCATCATCAAGTGTCAACTTGGTATTGTTTATATGTCTCTATGAGGTCAAACAACATAGGATTGCCTACCAACGGTCGTTGCACAAGCTCTGAATGTACGAAGTTGTTGTAAATGTATCACATGTTGCACTCATATGTTGGTATAAAAAAATAAGTGAAGAAAAGTTACTAAGAGAAAACTAAAAAGGAAAAACCTCTAATAGAAATAAAATAATTTGTTTACTTATATGTAGAATGAGTATCACATTGACTAGGTAGAATTGGTAGAGTATGACACATCTAACTACTAAAATCTCATAAAATAAATTGATATTCTTTGAATGTATCACTTCATATATATCTCGTCACAACACTCGTATGGATATAGTATTGGGTCTCCAAAATGTTCAAGCTTAAAATAATATGAATGTTGAGCTTCCTAGGTCACATCGCGTGACTCATATTATACCTTATAAGCATGTGCTTCGTAGATTGTTTTACAATGGAGCTTTTATCACTGTTATTGGGATACCTTGAAGCCAGCCAAACTGACGAACTACGTGATCTGACATATAAGGCTCCACAACATCTATGTATCGAATGCATCCATAATATCGCGATAACTTGTATGCATTACAATCCATGTATTTTAGAGAACTATGTGACTACGAGTCAACCTATATTAAAACAAAATAACACATAAGAATATATAACATACAAATATATAACATCTAAAATACCTGATTTGTCATCATCAAATCTAATTTCTTATGATATTGAGTTAGTAGATCAATAAGAGATTGTTTGTGATACATACTACCTATCCATATACCTACTTCTAGTTCTTTATCTTGCCATTCTGGTCGCATACTCATAAAATCATGACTACAATTAAAACATATAACTTGTTAATTTTTTAACAAAAAAAGTTGAACTAAACATAACGCAGGCAATAATAGTAAACATTATTACTTGAAGTAAAAAAGTATGTCCACTAAGTTGTACTTATATCCAGGATATCTCTCCTACTTGTTTATACAAATATGCTAATGTAGTTGCACTCTACACGTAACTATCAACCCTCCTACAATCGCATGCCAATAGATTCACAAGCTTTATTGACACCCTATTTATAAACGTATCCTTTTACAACATGCATCTTAACTAATACAACAAATAACATAAGGTCTTATTTTCATTACTCCCTCTCTTCCTTGAAAAATTAGTTTGAAACACTTCAAACTTAGTGACCCCAGACTTAATCTCACATACGACTTCATCAATATCCATTTATAACATATCACCTACAATATCTTTCCTACTTCTAACCTTCATTTTTTGTGTTAAGGCAATAAGTTGACCCTCCATTGGAATACCAAGTTAGACATTGTGAAGTGTGATAGTCATCTCACCTATCTGGTTGTCGATGCTCGATAAATCTCTCCTAATTGTTTATACAAATACGCTAATGTAGTTGCACTCTACACTTAACTATGAACCCTCCTACAGTCGCATGTCAATAGATTCACAAGCTTTATTGACACCTCATCTATAAACTTATCTAAATACAATGTGCATCTTAACTAATACAACAAATAACATAAAGTCTTATTTTCATTACTCGCTCTCCTCCTTAAAAAATTAGTTCAAAGCACTTCAAACTTAACGACCACAAACTTAATCTCACATACGACTTCATCGATGTTCATTCCTAAAATATCACCTACAATATATTTCCTGCTTCTAACTATCATTTCCTGTGTTAAGGCAACAAGTTGACCCTCCATTGGAATACCAAGTATCTCATGAACATCATGAAGTGTGATAGTCATCTCGCCCATGGTATATGGAAGTTGTTTGTATCTGGTTGTCGATGCTCGATAATAGTACTCAACAATTCATGATCTATCACTTCATATAGTAAGTTTGCTTGTCCAATTAGTCCACTATGATCTGCAAGCTCAACCCAATTTTTGGCTCTAATATTTGCCCGGCTAGGCTTTGCCCACATTGTAATGTGTATGAACTAGTATCACTTTTCTATTGCCTATAAATATATATTTACATAATTCATTAGAATAGAGAGTATTGATATCAGTATGTGTATAGAGAGTACTTACATAAATTTACATTGAAGTTTTAAAGTACCTATTTCTCTCAGATCTTATATGTAATGTGATCTTCAAAGCTCAGGAGTAATTTTGGCATATTAGGACATCTCTCATGCTCACTGTCTGTAATATTCATTTCAGTATCTGAGGTTGATGTATCATCTTCGTAATGTGAAGGACTAATTTCCTCTTTTCCTTGTTATCGTCTATAGGGATATCCTCCAAATGATATTGTATTGTGTCTCCTAAATGAAGTTATGATATTACATCTTGTAGTAATGCCCTATCAGCTATATCTGCATAGAAAAAAAATTTACTTACAAGGTTAATAGCGTCTCGCTCAAAGTAGCAGATGCGCCTAGTGTGCATCTCAAACCTGCATGACGTCAAAAATCTCAAGTTTTTTCGGTGACCAATAACATCAAAAATGCTGAAAAAAGAATGAAAATTAATAAAACAATACAAAATCAACACCATACCTCAGTAAATCGACGAATCCAACTTAGAATCGGCTCAAGAAATTTGAAAACTCTTCTTACTCTCCTTTTTGTTATCGATTATTTTCAAATCAACCGCTTTAACGGATTTCAATCCATTTGTTTTTGTAATATAAATCTCTTAATACGTGGCTAAAATAAAGTGGAAAGCAAAGAATGGACGAAGAAACAAAAGAAAATAGAAGTGGGAAGTCAGTTCATGTAGGAGGAGAGTGTCATGTTTTTAGGAGGAATGATGTTTTGGTAATTTTTGAAAATGACCAAAATATTTTGAGAAAAGTGGCAAAAATATGGTGTATGTAAAGGATGTGCACGTATCAATCCTCGGCTATTCTGCCGTCAACTTAAATTTGTACCTCACGAGATGCTGGAGTGACGTGATTGTTTTGATTTTAGGCCCTATTCTCACCGGGGTGTGACACCTGACGTTCCTCTAATTTATATGCATCTTGCCTTAAATGACAGATTTTTACCAAAACCTTGGATTTCTTAAACCAAAAGATATTCAAACCATCATTCTTTCACAGTGCACTGGGTCAGAAACGAGCACAAACCATTAATTTGCATTTGGAACTTAGTTTCTACAATCCTTTTTAATCTAAACTTCGGATAGCCCAAGTGCACCATGGCTACTTTCACAGATAAGGAAGATTTATACTGAGCTCCTTCTTAGAGTAACGTGACTCAAGGCTCTAAAGTACAGTTGTCTTTGTGAAGGTTGAAATCTGATTTCTTCTTTAAACTTAAAATATGTTTTCAACTGGGATATGAATGTCAGTTTATATTTGAAATACAATTCCATCTTTTCAAGTGGCTGTGGAGCTTATATCTGTTCGGGCAAGTATCCAAAATTAGACTTCCGTATCTGTATTTCATCTGTATATGAAAATTTAGTCTTCTCTGGAGTCAATATTGTAGGCTTCAATGGGTCTGAAAATCTATTTTTAACTTTCAGTGGGTATGAGGTATGACTCGGCATGGGGGTTGATTCCCATTGAAGTAAGATCTAGAGCGCCTGTATGAAGTCCAATGTTCGAGCTCGCTCCAACTATGCCAATTCCTAGGGCTACGAAGTGGCACCAAAAATACAATTTGATAGAGAAACATCGTTTTTGCTTGAGAAGAAAATGAATTTAAGTGAGATTTTTCGTCAGTTGATTAATTTCTTTCATTAATGTTTCAAAAGCTACAAAAAAAAAACTCAAGATTTAGATGATTTAAGCGTCAGTATCAGCATGGCGCATCCGTATCCGCAGTAGTACATCAATCCCCAGACTATAGTCCCACGAGATCTGGGCTGTAAGGCTTGCATCCCACCTGGTAATTACAAATGGCAAGCATCACAGACCTAATAAAACTTATATATTTTGAATCACAGAGATATCCAACCAAGCATAAGTAGGAATGCCAATGAATCAGATATAGCCCATTCTGAATCTCACTCTAAACTATTGTCCAAGTCCGTTTTTGAAATGTCCAATTCATAATGGACAGCATTAGATACCAAATCAAATTCAGTCTGCACCCATTATGACAAAGTAACTCCAGGTTCACTTCAAATTCGTTTACCTTATATTCCCTGAAGTTGGATTTGGTAAATCACCCTTTGGGGTGAATTCCGTCCCATACCTAAACTTCTAAAGCCAGAGCTGAAAGTTGGTGCGTTCTCAGGGTAGCAAGGCAAGATATCGTTGGCTTTTCATTCAAGTCGGCTGAAACTGGATTCACATCAGTTCCAGAAATACCACGTTCAGGTGTGAAACCCTCTTATGAAATCATAAAGGCAGGTACAAACTGTGTTAGAAATTTGTCTCGTTTAGTAACGCTTATTGTAGAATCTCCAATATTCAACCTGTCGTTGAAAGTTATTATATGAAATATGTATGTCACTGTATAGGCGTTTACTTTATTATTCTAAATTGCAAACTATTGATTGTCAAAAATCTATTTTAAGATAGTAAAGAAAATATAACCAGCAATTTTGTATATATATATATATATATATGTATGTATGTATGTACGCGTGTCCTAAAAAAATTATTATCTATAGCTTATATATACATACAGATATATGTGTGTATTCTTTATCTAGTTGTAAGTGCAGAATTTTTGTGCTTCATTTGTATGTGTGTGTGTGTGTCTGTCGAAGCTCATATATGCTCTTGTTTTTGAGATAATCAGGCTGGGGTTAGGCAGTCCACTTACTATTACATCTCTACAATATAAGAGCCCAATCAGCGGGCTTATCTTCCCACCAAAAATTATTGAACAAGGTTCCAAATGCCAACCAACATAGCTAGGAGATGATTCCTCTCTGTGGGTACCCTACACATCTTCATGAATTCAAAATACCTAGATGTATTCAAACTACGTTCATCTACTGGAATCCTGTGTTTCCTCCCTCTCAGTGACTCAAGGACACGAGTTTGAGTTTGCTCCTCTAATGTTGTTAAATATCAACTGGTCTCAATGCTTCCATACATACCATTTGAAATGAAATAAGCTTCGCTTTCTGCGTTGACTTCTCTTTCCAGGACTTGCTTCTACACCTTTGCAGCGATCCCATCAAGCTCGGAGCAATCTACCACTGACAAGTGAAAAAAGGCTAGCACCCTTCCCCACACTTGCCTAGTTATTGAGCAACATAAAAACAAACGTCTGTTAGTTTCCTTTGCGCTTCAACAAAGAATACAACCACCACCAAGCCCAATACCAAATATGTGTGGCCTCTCAAGAGTGAGCAACCAATTCTCCAACGAGGAGGAGGTTAGTGTTGGCCTCAGACTATGAAGTGGGCACCAAACGGCTTTAACAAGAGGAAATTTGTTATTATCGTAATCAGGTCGTTGTTATTATAGTACTGCAAAACAATCAAGTCTATGATGATGGTTACTAAAACCGACATAATAGCCCAAATAATAGAGTGGTTTTAGAACTGCCATTTTAGATTTTAATAATGTGTCAATAAGGATGGTAAAAAGTGAATTTAGGAGTCATTTTTGCTTCCCACGTCTCTCTCTAGAATTCTCTTCCTTTTCTTGCTGGTGGCAATATTGCCCTCTCACGCTCTACACTGTCTCTTGCTAGTGGCAAAATCTCCCTCTTAGATTCCATTGATAAGGTACTTCTTTCGCCTTTTGTCTTTCTTTCTCTTATAAACACTCAAAATTTTCCTTAAGAAAAATCTATTTTGATTCATAAAATTGGTTTTAGATATTCAATTGAGGAAAAGACAATTACAGAAGTGTTTTGGACCCCATTAAGGAGACCTTACAGTAACATGATGCCAAATTACTACCCAACATGAGCATAGGATAGGTTGTCAAAAGTTGAGTTAAGCCTTTTTTCATGTTTCATTTATGGATTTTGAGCATAGGCGTTGTCATTTTTCATAAAACTAAGTGTGGTTTATGTTAGCCTATCCATTTCTAAATGTCATTGAACCTTGATTGTATCCATCCATTTGACCTAAATCGAGTTGAACCTTTGAATAACTTATTAGACTACATAAGTGTATATATATTCATATGTATTGACATCCCATATATACACACACATATAAACATACAGAAATAAATAAATATGTGTGTGTGATTGTGAGTATACATTCTTGGGCTTGATCTTCATGGAGCGTGAATGTGCAAGCTTGAGTACATGTGCATGATGGGTTTCATGTATAAATTTGATTGAAAATATATTTTGAAAAAAGTCACTTCATATACGTGCTAAGTCTTCAAAAAAATAAAATAAAAAAATTTAATCTTAGTTAAAAAGTTTTCAAAATCTAGATTATATTCAATGATTTCCTGAAATTTCCCCAATCTAAATTTTATGACTTTCAAAATTTTCAAAAACATTAAATTTTATTCAAAGCTTTCCAAAAAAATTCAAAACATGAATTATATATCAATAATTTCTAAAAAATAAAAAAATGGTTGTATATTCATTATTTCCAAAATTTCAGAAAATGAACTTTATGTCTAGGTTCCTAAACTTCAAAATATGAATTATATTCATGGATTTGAAAAGTTTAGAAAGCTAATTTTTGGGTTGGAAAGTTAATACCTGAATTTTGATTTTGGACAGTTAAAAACCTGGATTTTGGATTTGGAAAGTTAAATAAATCTGAATTATATATTGGTAGTCTCTAAATTTCTAAAATTTAAAATATATTCATGAGTTTGAATAGTTAAAAATCTAGTTGTGGGGATTTGAAAGTTAAAAATATGATTTAAAATTTGAAAAGTTAAAATCTAGTTTTAGGATTTGGAAAGTTGAGAACCTCATTTTTGGATTTGGAAAGTATATAAATCTGAATTATATGTTCAAAAAATTTAGAAAGTCATTAAATTTGAATTATATGTTCATGTATTTGAAAAGTCATAGATTTGGAAGGTTACAAAAAACTCTTGGAAAGCTATGACATATTCAATGAATTTGAAAAGTTATCTTGTGAATATGAATTTTAGAAATTTAACTTGTATATCTTAATGCATTCATTTGACTTGCATAAAATCTAAATTATGAGTTTAGGTACGTGATACATGGTTGAATAAAAATTAATTAATTTTTAAAAGTTAAATAGGTTCATCTAATTGGTTCACTTGACTCATGGTCCCATCCTCCCATGACCTTGACCTATTTGCTACTTGGTTAACCTACATCCATATTCCTTAATCCATTTATCATCCTACATAGCTCTACCAATATTTGATGCACATCGATATGGTTTGACTCATAATTGACTCACCTATTTTGGATGACCCATACTAAAATAATATTATGGTTGGACTAAGTTATGAAATGGTCAAGTTTCTTTTCAAGATAATGACATATTTTATATTGAATTAAAAAGGAGATATATCAAGCTCATGCTAAGGCGGAGGACGACCAATTATGGCCTATGTCAAGAACGATTACCCAGCCTAAGTACAACACAATCAATTTTCATAAAGAAAAGGACCAGCCATTGCCTTAGAAGTCTTGATATTTTCTTTGTATACTTTATTATTCATTGAAATTGAAAATAGAAAGATGTAGTTGCTGAAATTTTATTACAAAATCATTATAAACCTTGTAATTTCGTGTACCCCAACCCTTTCCTACAAAAATGGGTCTCCCCTCTTATTGTAAGCATGTCAGAAAAATCTAAGAAAGATAAAAAAAGATCAAGAAAAAGAAAGCACAAGTATTTTTCGGTTCCTTCTTCTTTTGTCTGCTTTATTTAAGTGTGTTTGTGAGTGCTTTCAATCAAGAAGTATGGAGGGTGCTTGATCCAAGTCTTCTATAAGTAATGTACATATTTTGATTTTTATTTCTAAAAATTTCATCACTGATCCTAGTTGCTTTGCATTTATAGGTTGATCCTTTACGTCTTTAGTGTACTTCTTACTAATATCTTTGACTCCTTTGCATTTGATTCTTTGCCATGCCAACTAAAATGGATATAGCCACTAAATGGATACGGACTTATAAATAGATATGACTATAATTAGCCCTAAGAAAATGATATCCTAATTAACAATTATACAATAGATTTAGTATGCAACTAATTATAAAAGTATTAAAATATAGAAATTCTAAGGTGCAGAAATTCCTAATTATAGAGATCTTAAGATACAAAAAATCAAGATTTGCATATATTATGATATGTAGTGTGCACGAACTTTAAATATTATTTTAATAAAATCAAATGTGCATGAGAGTTAAAGAAAACCTATATAAATACTAATTATTACAAAATTAGAACAAGAACTATATACTTCTTCTCTTTTTCTTATGCTACATTACATGCTGCCGAAGATAAGCTATAACCTGAAAATGAGGTGATCAAGATGTATAATGCATTTGAGTTAACTGGAAAAAATATCAATAAGGCTATGGAGTCCTATAAACCCATAAATGGAGAAAGTGATTCAAATGATGGGGCTAGTAATGTGTATAATGAAGAATGTATTAAGATTTTAGCTTTGCTCAAAGACTGTAATCAAGAATTATATAAAGGGTGTATGAAGTATAAGTTGTCTTTTCTAGTGACTTTATATCATATCAAGTGCTTGTGTAGAATGATTGACAAAGTAATGTTTATGACACTAGAACAGTTGAAAGATGCCTTTGAAGATTCCAAAATAGTTGGTTCATTATAAGGTGAAGAAAATCATCAATAAACTTTATTTTGGTCATTCCAAGATAAGTGTATATCCAAAAGATTGTATGTTGTTTTCTGAAAAAGGTAATGGAATTACAAGAATGCCCCTAAATGAAAGACCTGTAGGTGGAAGGCTAACATAAGAAAAAGTATCCAGTACTGATGTTGAAAAGTCTTTCATGTTTTCCAAGGATGCTGATGTCATAGAGGAGACAAATTAAGATGGATTGATGAGATCCAATAGGGATTTTGAGGCAGAAGACATTTGACTTACTCCACCTTGAATTTTTTTGTACATCATCGGAATATATGGCTTGGGCTAGCTGGTGAATGTTTTAACTCTATTTGAAGTATGAGTATAAGCTATAAAATTGAATCATTGGTCTTAATACCTTACATCACCCTCCTTATGAATGCATGAAGTAATTATTATTTGTCCTCTCAATCATCAATGCTGAAAGGTAAATGCCAAAAAATGATATAGATATATAGCTATAACCCCTTATTAAGGAGTTGAAGGAATTATGATATGAAATGCAAATATTGAACTCATGTAATAATGAAATATTGAAAACATGGGCAGCTCAAACACGGATGATTAGTGACTTTCCTATGATTAGTACCTTATCTAAATGAAATACACATACTCACCTTGCTTGACAAAAATGCAACTTTGATAGACTCTTACAAGATGATCTATAGTAGAAAATGATATTATAGGGGGTCATGATCACTTCCTTCAAAGAGGTCATAGGTTTTAATGGGCGCAGGGATGTAAGAAATCCACAAATGACATTGTCATGGTCGGATTTTACAGTTGTTGGAGGGAATCAAGGTTACTTTTGAGAAACCATTATTTTCAAATTATAAAGTAGAAGATACAAAGGGAGAACCACTATTGAAAGTGTCATGTAGTTGAAGAAGAAAGTATGTTCTTTGAACTTTTTTATAGGAAGTATAATTTGTTGGGTCACAATTTAAATGTTATGTAGATAGAGACAAATGAAGTGTCAATGTGGCATACACTTACTCAATGAGACTAAGAAATTAAAACATAATGTTAAAGCTCGAAAAGATATGAAAGAAATAGATATTACACAAAATCTTTGGTAAGATGAGGCTGGAAGATTTCTTTCATCTATTTTTGCATTGTCAATTACACAAAAACATGTGTCATTATGGAGATTGAAGAATGTGATTCTTGCAAATGGTACTTTAGTAATATATATCATGGTGTATTGGCTTAATACAACAAAACCTTCGGAAATGAAGAGTCATAATTGTCTACAGAGCAGTTGTTACTACTTTGCATACATAATGTTTTATCATAGTCATTTCAATGGTGGAAGAGTTTTGATTGCCCTTCAGAAACCTATGTGGCAAAAGTTAAGTTGCTTAGACCTTGGCAGCTGTAAGGTCGCATAGTGCTCATGTTATGTCACCTAGAAACACTACTGCCTCCAATATTCTTCATAGTTATGGTCTATTTAACTTATCATATTATTGGTGAGGCAAAGCTTGGAAATATCATTCATTACAGGTGGATATATCTATCTTAGATGAAAATTTCTTACTGTTTCACTCTACTTAATAAGGTAAAACTGTTACACCTAAATAACTCCTACATTTTCAATATAAGTACTTGTGCAAGCTAAAGCCTTATGTATGAAATATATCATTACACAAAGTTCTATAGCCAAAAGTTGTCTAGTGGAAGAGGTTCTTAAATTTTGCTCTCAATATATCAAAGGGATTGAGACTCAATTTATTAGGCCTGCATTTGTGGATGACTGTCCTAGTGACTTCACAATTCCCTAGGATTTATCCACTAATAATTAGAGCAATGACAACCATCTAGTTGAAGAGGTTCTTAACTTTTGATCTCAATATATTGAAGGGATTGGCACTCGATTTAGTAGGCTTGCATGTATAGATAATTTCTTAGTGACTCTTCACAATTGCTTAGTATTTACGCACTGAAGGATAGAGTAGTATGTAACATAAGAACTATATATATGTATGTACGTATATACATATATATATATATATACATATATATATATATACAATCATCCATGTAATAAATAAATCTATATATGTATGTGTATGCATGTGTACATTTAATGAAAAACTAAATACATGTAAATATATGTAATATATATATATACATATATATATATATATATATGTATGAATGTAATATATATACATGTAATTGAAAAACTATACATATATATATATATAGTATATCTGGCTCATAGTCATATATACATACATACATATATATACATACATCTAATGGGAAACTATACATATATATAGTATATATGTACATGTATATTTTATATATATATATATATATATGTAATTGAAAAAAACTATACACACACATATATATGTATGTATATAGGTATATATATGAGCCATATATACTACATATATATATATATATATATATATATATATATATATATATATATATATATATATATATATATATATATATATGTACTAAGAAACTATACATGTAACAAAGAAAACTATACATATAGTATATATACATGTAATAAAAAACAATATATATAATATATATTTAAATAAAATATATATTTTAATATGTGGGCCGGCCAAGGCCGCCCCACATTTTTGCCAGCCCATAT
This sequence comes from Brasenia schreberi, assembly GCA_036023115.1. NCBI lineage: Eukaryota > Viridiplantae > Streptophyta > Magnoliopsida > Nymphaeales > Cabombaceae > Brasenia > Brasenia schreberi. Next base: position 16,918,645 of record JAYKKT010000061.1, read on the forward strand.
TGACATCTCTACTCATTGTCTTGTCCGACAGCTTGGGTTTTAGCAAGGTTTACTTGCCATTGTTGATATATCAAGTGGTAGGTTGGCGGACGAAATAAATGGCTCCAATTTTCCTTTCCAATTTCCATATGAGTATCCTTGTCCAGAGTAAACCACCCAGTTTGTCATTTGGTGGATGACCATGTGACTTTTGCTAGTTGAATTTTATCAGCAAGGACTCATCGACTATAGCAAGGAGTAAACCACTAACAATAATCCTAGGTCTTATGGTACTTACTGTTTGTAAACAAGTAGACTTCCTCAAGTTGCAACAATGACTGCCAAACCGCTTGGGACCCTTGTGTCCACACACTCCCAAAACACAATCCAGGACACAACCATCCCCTAGAGAATCACCAAGAGCAGAAAAAGGTTGGAAAATAAAGATGAATCTCAAATGTCTCCAAGATCTAGAATATCGAGAACTAGAATGGGCGTGCATGGAAGGAAATCTCTTGTATGCCTAATTCTATCCTCCTCTAGTTATTCGTATATTCTTATTTTCTCCTACGAATTTCATCAATTCAAGACCCCGATATGCTCCTTCGAGGATTTCCGCTAATGCCAGATTTATGGGAAGGCACCTTCTCTCTAGAACTGACCAAAAGGGCAAATGAAGCTCTCAAGATTTGTGTGGAAGTTTCCAAGCAGATAGAGGCTCGATGCCTTCGGAAGATCTTGCAAAGACCCAACTTGCTTCCATCACGATCAACAAGAATGTGTTTCCTCTCTCTTAAATCAGTCCATCTCGGCATCCTAGGCTCAAAGCAAAATTTTTATCAGATTTCAACAATCAATTTCACGTGTTTGAGACTTAAAAACTAGATCTTTTGTGAGGTCCGAGATCGAGAACCTCAAGCAAGCTCTTCAACGAACTGTTTCAAATCATTTCTAGCCTCAATGCTTTGGCATCAATGCCGGTGAAGTGGAGGTTCAATTGGATTGAGATCTTTCTTAGAAGTCCGGAGACTTATAGGTTTTGCTTTCTCAATGCCTAGAATTGGATTACACCCAATTTGATATTGCTCAGGCTGATGGTCTCGACAAGCATTGGGTGAGGCTGAAGAGAGCTTTCCAAGGGAATTCATGAGTATAGTTGTAATATCAGAATAACATTTAATTGAAATTGAAATACTCTTGCATGCTTCTATTGTTTGCATTTGCTCTTCTATATTCTTTTTCATCACTCTAAGGTTTCAAAAGTTGGCACTTTGGTCATTTTGCTCTTGGCATCGTAAACACCAAAAAAAATTTGTAAATAAAATTTTTCTCAAATACAAAAATTTCATATTTCAAGTCTTTTCAAAATCTCATTGTTTTCAAAATTGTTTTAAAAAGAGTCATTTAAAAATTTTGTGATTTTCCAAACACATTTTCCAAAAAGAAAAATATTTTGAAATCCTATCCGAGACTGGATCAAAAAGGAGATTTTCTAGAATAAGAAAGAAGTGATTCACCCAAAAGAATAGAGATGCACATCCAAGATATGCAGCACCCCCAAATACAATTGGATCAAGTCAAGTTCAAGATAGGCTACAAAGCAAGCCCAACTCAAGTCAAGTTCAAGATAAGCTTCGCACAAAAGCTAACCCAACTCAAGTCAAGCTCAAGATCGATGACAGGTGTAACTAGCCCATACCAAGTCACATTGGACATATGACCCAAACCCTGAAGCCAAGTCAAGAAAGGGCTACACATAACCAAGCCCAATTCAAATTGAATCAAAGGAGTTGGTCATCTGAATTAAAGCAAGTGCAACTAAGGTATGAACGAGTTAGGCCATGACAAGGAAGATCAAGTTTGATGAAGCCAAAATGAGTAAATTCGAACAAGCCAAATGGACTCGACCAAGCCGAAGTGGACGAGCCAAGGCTATGAAGCCAAATCAAGTCAACCAAAATAAAGACAAGTCACATGACCAGCCATGAATCAAGCTAGGAGGCCGATTGCATTAAGGGATTCAGCCTAGTCAAGAGGAGCCGCACCAAGGTCAAGGCCAAACCAAGAACAACTACATGGGGTAGGTTGTACCAAAGGCCGACTTTGACCATAACCGGGGACCACCCATGTGCCCCATGTGAGCCCATGTGACTAGTAGCAATGACTTGGATTGGATCATGTTTGGGCCAAATAAGAACCAACCCCAATTCGTGGAACCCTCTAGGAAGATGCTAAGGCATATTCCTTCTCTACATGATTCCCAAGAACTCTATAAATTCAACCCTTGGACGAGGTTTTGGGGAAGAAAAATTAAGAGAAGAATTCCAGCAAAAAGAGAGAAAAGAGAGAGAGAGAGAGGAGAAGAAGAAGGAGGAGCTGCCTAAGGGGGAGCTCGCCAAGAAGATCGCCCAAGCCTTCAAACCCCAAGCTAGCCAGGTTTTGTTGTTCCTCCTCCTTGTTTCCTTTTTCTCAATTCAAATACCATTTCATTTGTAATATTTGAGGAGCCATTATCTCTAATTCATTGTAATAATTAAGGAGGAATGCTGCAAATTCATGTCAAGACAATCGATAAGAGGGTCTCTAACTTGTTTGAGATTCGGTTTCATCTACTCCGATATATGCTATATCTTATACTCTCTCATCTCCTCATCTCCTCTATGCTTAATGATATTACCATTTCTTCTCCTCTTTCTTGATTGTTTCGCTTCCTGTAAATTAGAACATGAAGCCACATGAGGGACATTAGCATCCAAGTTTTACATGCAATCATATAAGTATGTAAATTACTCTTGTGGTAGATTAATTATCCATAAGATTGTGTAAGGTCGGGCATTGGGCTGTGATTGCATATATCTTCGAAGAAAGTTTTCCTCCTCAAAAGAGATAGCTCTAGAAATTTATATAGAGACGAGTTCCTCTCAAAACGAACACAAGTCCTCAATATAAATTTCTTTGGATGATTATTAATACATTAAGGATCAAATCAGATGCATTCATTAGCCTTCTACAAAGAAAACTCTTAAAATTTAACCATCTTTCATTTGTAGTGTGAGATCCTTGTATTTTCCAACCCTTGTATATGAGAAAAAAATTCTGAAAATGGTTTGAACCTTAAACATTGTTGACGTGATTTTTTTTATCAAATCTTTTAGGATTTGAAATCAAACTCTCGAACTACATCGTGTTGCGCAAGCATGCCAGTTAGTTTACTAAAACTAACAAAGTTCGATTTTCTGACTTTAATAGGCAATTGCGGACAAGTGAGATCTTTTCGACATAGGCCTTCTTGAACAGGCACTCAAGGGTCAGCCTAGATGCTTGAAAAGTGTTTGAATCCGTTAAATTTGGAAAGGTAAAAACCAGATCTTACAAATTTCAGAGTTTGTGCTTAAGTTCCTGATTTCTAAAAATTTTCAAATTCTGAAAGTTACAGAACCTATTCAGTTTCAAAGACTTGTTCTCTAAATTTTTAAAAGTACTTTCGAATATGCAAAAATCCTAAAACTTTAACAGAAGAAAGATGTATGTGTGTAGAATAAGAATATATATTTATTTTACATTTTTCTTTTGTAAATTCTAAGAATTAAATCGAGAATCAGAGACTTTTATGAAACTCAGAACAATTTTGTTTCTGTGAGTCAGAGGCTCAGAAAAACAACCATACTCAAACATCCAAATTCAACAAAATTTTTTTTTTCGAAAGCTGCGGATGTTTCCAGGGAATCAATTTTCATGAAATTTAACTCAGTAGTTTCAGAGATATGACTAAAAGAACAGAGGTCTGTTTCAGAGCACTCTGTTTCTGTAAAACGGAATCTAAATTTTTATAAACTTCACGGATCTAATTGGCTAAGCAAATGATCAAATAAAATCTAAAATTTTTTATCTAATTATCTCTGATATGTCTAAATGGAACGTGCAAAAATTCAATTTGATTGGGTTGGCCATTTATTTAGAAAAATTCCGTGTTCAGACGTGTGTGATCATGCAGTTTGAGAAATCATAATTGCAAAAAATTTTACAACGTTCCTAGAATAGTTTGAAACGATTCTCAACCTATAACCAATCCTATCATTCACGGAAATCATACAAATATGAGGTGTTTATCCCGTTCATAAAGAAAGTACTCATGTTTTGCATTGACATGATTCGGCCATAATTCGGTTTCTATACATTTTTCTGTATGTGATTACCTTTAGCACCTCCACCATCTTCAGCATTCCCATGGTTTACAGAAACAATTGGCATCCCTGCTTTAACTACTTCCATCTCGGCCAAATGCATTTGGTACTGTGCTTCTCTTTGTCGTTGTCATAGCCACTTGATCCTATTGACTTGCACGTAACAAGGTGGAGCTGCAGCATAGTAGCACTTCGAAATTCGTTTTGGTTTTGGTGAAAACAATTTTTGTTACGTAACAAGGCCAATTTGGAAATCCAGCATGATGAAACTGAACACAAAACATAAGCAAAACACTATTAAAAACCACTTCTAAGGGACTGATGATCTCAACTGAATCTCTTAATACTACATGTATAAGAGTATTCAAACAATCCCCCGTTATCTGCGCATCTGCTGTGAAAGTGATCATGTTACATGTTCATGCCTACCTATTATGAAAATATTCAAATAGGCCTACGTTACGTTTTTGAAAACTAACGGTCCATGCTCGCTGGATTTCCTTCATGAGTGTTGGAACACTAACATTACTTTCAACACCGAAATAGCATAACATTTAAGGATGACAATGCAAAACTAATGCCTATCGGTACACTAATTGCCTTCTTTTAGCAACCAAACATGGATACGTTACCAAATGTGTTTGATACTAAACCTTTCTTTTTGGAAGCCGTCATTCTTGCTTCCATCTTTCCTTTCTTTTGATGATACCAACTTTCCCCTCTGGAAATTGATTTCTTTCCGAATATGAGCTTTTCTTTCTGGGAAGCTCACTTTCCCTTTTTAACGCCCACTTTCCTTTCTAGGCGCCCACCTTCCTTTTTAGGTGTCAACTTGCCTATTTCTTTTCAAATGACAAATTTCCAACATGCTTTTCAACAGAAATCTTTTAAGAAAACGAAATCCTACTTTTCCAGTGCTGAGGGTAAAATCATTATTTTATCCAGTTTTGTCAAAATTCGAAATTTTCAGAAAGAGAAGCATTCCTTCATCATTTTAAAGCTTCCATAAAATTTTGGAACCGAAACAAGCTCGTTTAGTACCTGTTTCATTCAAAAACCCAAAATTGCCAAAAATAACTACTTTCCTAAAAAGGTAAAAATTTTAAAAGAAAATTTTGGGTGTTTACACACACATATTGACAAATATCCACTAAATGTTTTAAGAAGTTTAGACATGAGTAAGGCCAAAAATAAAATTAGTCAAAACCGAACTTAACTCGAGACAAAACCTATCTATACTAAAAATCATACGACAGATCCTGATTAAAACTCCTATAACTCTGTCTTTAGAAACCCAAAAATCATAAAAATGACTTTGTTAGAAATCTGATTTCCATTAATTTCTAACCTGACTAATTTCATAAAAATTCTAATTCTACACATAGAGGTACAAACGTTTTACTAAGCATTTGCATTTCTGTCACAGGGTCTTGTTCCGAATTTCAAGGTTGGAAACTTTTTGAATTTAATTCTTCTCCTTAAAAAGTCAAAAATCCAAACAAAAATATCCAAATAAGATTCATACCTAGATCTTGGTTAGGTAAAATGTTTGAGATTTTTGGATCCCTAGAATACCACAAAAAAATTACAAACATATGTTGTTGGAAACAAAATGGATTCTGTTTTTTAGAACTGAAATTGATTTCGCCAAGTGAATGACAAACTGGTTTTGGAAAATCCGTTTTGATTGAAACTTGTTTTAAAGAAATACTGGATTATAAATTACTCTTCCTAAGCATCTAGGATGACCTTTGAGTGTCGGGTCAAGAAGGCCTATGACGATAAGAATTCACTTGTTCACAAATCGTCAAAAAGTCAGAAAATCATCTTTGCAAGTTTGAGTAAATTTACTGCACGCTCACGTGTCATTCTTTTGCAAATGCAATTTTAAGTTGATCCATGGACAAAAATTTTTATTTATAAAAACAAAATGGCAAGCCTGGTGGGACTTGGGTCTTAGAAGAGTCATTTCGATCCAGTCGCTTTCTTTCAAAACAAATCCATTCCAAAATCATGTTCTCTAGACTTCTTTTCTAAACTTGGCCTTAGGTTCAAAATTTCCAGCATTACATGTGTCAAGTTTAGAAGGTTCAATTGAGGTGTCAAATAAGGCCTCATGCTCTACAAGTTGGATTTCCAAAAAGCCTTCAAAATTTTCTCAAAGTGCATACAAGAAGGACTCTTCTAAATGGATTAGTTGGTTCCTCCACTCACTCAATGAGAGTGTGTCTAAGTGGTTGGCTTCATACAACTTGAGCCAATTCGCTATCTTTGAAGATTCAAAGATTTTTCCATTATGTTGAAGTCACACAAACTCTCAATACCTTGAAATATACCAAACAAACCCACAATGAAGACACACACACCTTCATTGTGAGGTGGAGGTCATTGTTGGGCCAAGTCAAAGAGTCCATTTCCAAAGGTTGTGTCGTCATGTGCATCTTAAAAAATTTCAAAAATGATTTAAAAGCACTCCTCTCCCTTCATGAAATCAGTACTTTTCAAAAACTCATTAAAAATGCATCTTTTTTCGAAGCTAATTTAAAAAAGGGAGTCTACGAAGATTTATGGAAGGAAAAAAGCTTTTCAAAACCAAAACCAGGAGCGTATGGGCCACACTCCCTAGAAGGAGGAGTAAAAACTCAAAAGGTGGCCAATGTGAATAGAGTCTTCCTCGTCCGACCCTTCAAAACCTTCCACACCAAAACCAAAACATTATCTTCAAAGAAATAAAAAAAAAAATAAAAAAGATATGAAAATGAAAAAAGAGAGTACACAAATCTAGGTCAACCACTCATGGAAGTCCTAGATAATTTGCTAATATAGGACTTGGTGAGCCTTCCCTTGATTCCCGAAGGGGCACCCCCCAAAGGAAGATTTTTAGATGAGTTTTGCAAGTATCATCGACTCAAAGGCCATGATACAAATAACTACTTTTTATTAAAAAATTAAATCAAGAACTTAATAGAGCAGGGTAAGCTCCACATCTCGGGAGAATTGGAGCTTTCTCAAGCAATATTCAAAGAAGCCTTCCCAAATCATGCAAGTAAAAGTAAGAAGGCTAAAGAGGTATGTCTATCTCCAACAAACTCTCATGGGAATGCTATCAACACATGTTTTGATCATGCATTGCATACGGTTCACACTAGTTGCAACACACCACATCTCAACCAAGCAAGCAGTGATCTGGGGAGCGATTAGAGTCCCTCCCTCGACTAGAGTCTTGATAGAAATGCATTGTTGTAGATGTGAAAATTTTATTCCGAAGTCTATGTAGAGACTTGAAATAAGTTTTCAATCTACTTTGTTTGTTCGAGCGTACCAGCTAGTTTGCTTAAACTACCAAAGATTGATTTTCTGACTCTATTTAGTGATTGTAGGGAAGTGGGATCTTTTCGACTTAGGCCTTCTTGAACCAACGCTCAAGGGTCAGCTTAAACACTTTGAGGACTAATCTTGATCAAATGTGATTTTGAAATTCACTTTTCAAATCAACTTGACTCAACCCAAAACATGCACTTGGCCTATGGAAGAAAAATCTCTCTAAGTTCTGAAAAACAGAAACTAGTTCTGTTTTCAAAACTTGTTTTTAGATTTTTTTAAATGGCTTATGAATCTTTAAAAATCACGAAAATTTTACTGTGAAAAGAGGATGATATAAAGGTTCAGAAACTATGTTTATTATACTTTCAATATTGTGACAGTCTGCAATTAAATCAGGCAATGACCCTTACTTAGACGTTGAAAACAGTTCTATGAGAGAAATACAAAGGTTTAAACAAATATCTGTATCTCAGTGCACAAAGAACTTGGTCTTATTGGAAAGCTATGGATGTTAACTTTGCAATGAGATAAGTTTCAATAAAATTGGTTCACTACAAACAAAGTTATAGGATGATAACCCAAGCTCTATTGCAGTAAATATAGGTTTTACAAACTCAGTTATGGATTTGTTGGATTTTTCCCAATTTTAATTACATAGCTACATGACCATAAAATTCTTGAAAAATTTATACAATGTGGGATGGTGTGTGCAGATTCGGTGTTTAAAATTTCAGATCATTCAGAATAGAGGATAAGGAATTAAAAATAAATCATCAAAAGGGTGAAGGATGTTCAAAACAGATTTTCAGGTTTAGAAAATATGTGAATGCATCACATCCGAAATTTAAAGACAAATCACAACCATTTGAATGTAAATGACTAAAGAAAATAAATTGAAATATATCTATAACTTAAGCATAGAGGAAATTAGGAGATATAAGAGAGTATAATGTATAGAGAGGTAGAAGAAACTTGAAATCAAACAAGTAATGCGCGTAAATATAACGAAATGAAATAGGCAACATATCTATTCTATTACATCATGGGGGGAGACAATTGCTCCATTAATACAACCCCTTTTGAATTGAATAAGAGTAAGGAAGAAAAGATTAAATAAGGGAGAAGGAGATAGACCTTGAAATGGAGACCTCCTTGGCACTGATCGTGGAAGAAATGGAGAGGATCGATCTCTTTCTTCCTCTCTTCTTTCTCTTTTCCTCTCCCGCTCTCTCTCTTTCTCTCCCTCTCTTTCTTTCCCTCTTGCAACAACTCTCCCCCCAAGGTGCCTTTTTATAGGCTTTTGTTGGATCTCGAATTGAATCTTTGATTGGGTCTTTTCGGAGCACAAGTCTTGATTCAACTCTTGGCTGGACCCAAGGGATTCATGTGGGCCTCTTGGTGATCCCTCTTATCCAAAGTAAGCCCAGCCCCATGTGGCTAGGTTGGTCAAGTGGGTTTGGTCTTAGCGTGGTGTAGTTGAGTGCCATTTGATGTGGCTCGGCTGGCCTTGGTGCAGTCCTCCCTTGATCTTTGCTAAGTGAGTTCAACTCAACCTAGCCCATCTCTTGCTTGATCTCGGCGGCTTGTCTTGTCTCGATTTGGGGTATGGTTTAGACATAACCTATGGTGGACTTTCAACCCACTTGAAGTTTGTGGTTGCCTCTTCTTCGATGCATGAAGTCCAACCTTGTCTCGATCTTGCCTCGAGTCTTGGTCTAGCCCGTGTTGGTATCCTCTTTTGGTGTCATACTTGATAAAGTCGTGGCTTGGCTTGATCCATATCTTTGGTTCTCATTTGATGGATGAGCTTGGTCCTTTTACTCTTGTTTTTGTTTTGAGATCGGATTGAGATGCTTCACTCGATCCCGCTTTAATTGAATTCACAGCTTTGTCCTTGAATCAGATTTGAATCATGCGCTTGATTTCAGATTCATGGTTTCAAATATTTATTTTGATTATTTAAAACCATTTTATTTGAGATATATTTGAAAACATCGAGTTTATCGAAATCTTCAAATATTCTTTTTGAAAACGATTGAGTTTCATTCTTAGTGTTTGTTTGCACGAGTAACCTACTTTCACTCTGTGAGTTAGTCTTTACCGTTTCAACCACTTTAACTCTTTGTTGAGTATAGGGTGTCAGAATACTTTAACCCTTTCGATGGGCATAGGATCTCGAACCTCTTTAACCCTTGGGTGTAGGGTTTCGGATCACTTTAACCCTTTGATAGTAAGGTCCCAAAGTAGGACTATCCTTAATCAAGTAAGTTTTTGAGGCCTGATTTGATTTGAATTTCAAAGGTTTTTGGTAAATTTGACATTTTGTAAACATTTTTGGGTTTGGTTCCTAATGTCTCATTTTTATTTGTTTCTTTTAAAACTTGTTTGAAACCATTATTTCTTTGAAGGCAATCATTTGAAAATATAGAATTCCGCCAATTTGGACTTAAGGGCAAAGCAATCATTTTTTTTGCTCTTTGTCAAAATTAGATTTTTTTGAGAGGGGTGCCATATACCCTTATTTTGAGGTTGCTATAAAATTTTGGTACGGAAATGAGTTCGTTTAAGGTTTCTTTATTTGAAAACCCTTAAAAGACCGAAACCGTAAATTTTTCTTGAAAAGGCAAAATTTCTAAAAATCAAATGTTTTGAAAAAACTTTTGGGTGTTTACAATGGTGTACAAAAACACAAAAATAAAGCCCAATTAGGATCAAGCTATAGAGAAAGTATTGAGGAGGTGACTAAGTTCGAAAGGATCTATCATTCCCCATACTTAGGAAAACAAATAATGAAGGAGGTGGTCGTTTTGCCCTGCCTCTAAAAAGAATGCATTCCTAATTCATCTCATGGCATGGACAAAGGTAAAGATGTTGTGTTACCCCAATATGATTTACAAAAACAATTGGCTAAACTCTCAATAAACATATTTATTTTAGAGTTGATCCAAAACTCACCTAAACATAGACAAGTCTTAAAGGGAATTTTAGAGAAAACTAAGGTTAACACATCCGTAACTCTCGAATCCTTATCCTTCTTAGTCTCTCCTATTCTTACCCAAACTCTAATTATATTTTTTTAGGATGAGTTGAGTAGACCCGCTACAACACGCAACCATGCCTTACACATAGAGGTGGTATTTAATCACCACACTCTTGGAAAGTACTTGGTTGATGAGGGAGAAGGTCTAAACATCCTTCCTTTATATGTAACATTCCAAATTAGAGTTTTCATAACATGACTTGAACCAAGTGCAATTGTCATCACCGGGTATGATGGCAATTCTTCTCATCCACTAGGGTCGATCGAGCTCCTCATGGAAATCAAACCTATTGCACACGTAGGGTTGTTTCATGTCCTAGATATCAACCTTCATTATAACTTAGTGTTGGGGAGGCCTTAGATACATTCACTTTGGGCCGTTCCCTCAACCTTCCATAGATGCATCAAAATCCTATGGGAAAACCAAGTCATAGTAGTATACGGGGAAGACAACCCAAGTCTTAAGGGAGTTCAAACTTTCTCTTGCATTTCAAGTGACCTATGTCAAAACAAAACGTGTGGTGAAGAAAGGGCCATTGTAGAGTCGAGTCCACATGAGCCACCCTCTACTCCAAATGTCCAAATTCTAAACTATGCCAAATGGCCTAAGGTGCATAACACCACTCACGCCATAGATGACACCTTATTCCAAGACTATCCTCTTTATTTAAGATTTTTCAAACTAAAAAACCTTGAAACATGATGTTAAATATGGGATATGTATCTTACCAAGGGCTAGGAAGTGAAGGCCAAGAGAGGCTGGAACCTCTCATCCCATCACCAAACCCGAGTCGATATGTGTTAAGCTATGACCCATTGATACCCTACGAACCCCACCTAAGACCACTTGGGTCAAGGGTGACCTAGAGCCCACTAATACTGAGACCTATGGCTTAGACCTCCTATTCGAAATCTAATTCGTAGTATTTTCTTTATAGGCTTGATGGAAGACCCCTCTTTCCAAAACAAAAATGCAAAAAAAATTATATATTTAGAAAAACCACAAAAATTTAGAAAATCTTCAAAAACAAAAAATATTAAAATTCACAAAAAGAAAGTCTTTTACATTTCCTCTCCAAGAGTTAGTCTTAAAAACACCCCAAAAAATTTAAAAATCAAAGAAAATGACAAAAATTTGAAAAACCAAAAATCCCACAAACCAGGTTTTCAAAATCATGTACAAATCAAAAACTCGATTTTGCAAAAGTCTTTGTATATTCTCAATCCAAAGTCTTGTCATTTTCTTGTCAATAATTCTTCCTAAGAAACCAAATCACTTGAGAGTGAACAAAGCAAGGAATTAGATCTCCTCATCCATGATCAAACTTTCGAGCTTCCCGAATTCCATAGAATCCTTGACTTAGAAAAACCTTCAAGTTCTGTGGGAGGGGATTTTTTAAAGGTCAACCTAGGAAATGAGTATAATCCCAAGTGTGTCAAAATAGGAATTTGTTTGTATGAATATGAAAGAGCATCATTCATAGTATTTCTCAAATCATACATGGATGTGTTTACATGGACCTATAAAGACATGCCCGGATTAGACCTAGGATAGTGGAGCATCGTCTACCTTTAGAACCCAATATCAAACCTATAAAATAAAAACTTAGAAAAATTCATCTCGATGTCCATTTCCAAGTTAAAGAGGGTTTAGAAGATCTTTTAAAGGTTGGTTTTATAAAATTGTTGCTTATTCCGATTGGCTTTCAAACATTGTTGTTGTTCAAAAACCCAATGGAAAAATTAGGATTTGCATTGATTTTAGAAATTTGAACAAATCCACTCCAAAAGATAATTTTCTACTACCCAATATTGATTTGATAGTGAATAGTACTATGGATCATGAAATGTTTTCTTTTATGGATGGCTATTTGGGTTATAACCAAATCAAGTTGGCTTCAAAAGATCAAATCAAAACCACTTTTACTAAACCTTGGGGCACATACTATTATACTGTTCTGCCTTTTGGTTTGAAAAATACCGGTACCACTTACCAAAGAGCAATGATAACTATTTTCCATGATCAAATCCATGCATTTTTTGGAAGTGTATGTGGATGATCTTTTGGTAAAATCAAAAACCCGTTGCACTCATATAAAATCTTTGTAAAAGTTTTTGAAAGACTTAAACTTTATAAAGTAAAACTAAACCCTCAAAAATTTGTGTTTGGAGTGGAATCGAAAAAACTTTTAGGGTTTATGATTAGCCAAAAGGGTATAGAGGTCGACACCTCTAAGTATCGAGACATCATAGACATGGCTCCACCCTCCAATTTAAGTCAAGTTTGAATCCTCCAAGGTCGACTCCAATCCATTAGATGATTCATATATAATTTAGCAACAAGATGTGAACCCTTCAATAATCTCTTCAGAAAAGGTGTCAAATTTGTTTGGGATTCCGAGTGTCAAGAAGCTTGCGAAAGATTAAAAACTTATTTAGTAAGTCCTCCAATTTTAAAACCTCCAAAGGCAGGAAAACCTTTACTTTTGTATCTTTCCATCCATGAAAATGCATTGGGTGCTTTACTTGCATTGGGTGCCTTAAAGAGTATGTCATTTACTATATTTCAAAAACTCTATTGGCAGATGAAACGAATTATCAAGTCATATAGAAAATATGCTTGGTCTTGTTATAGATATGTCACAAATTTAGACATTAGTTCTTGAATCATGGAATTTGGATAGTATCTAAACTTGACCCTATTAAGCATCTTTTCGAAAAACATATCCTAATGGGTAGGTTAGGCAAATGACAACTCTTTTTAATGGAATATGACTTAAAATTTCATCACTAAAACTCCATGAAGGACCAAGCTCTAGTCGATCATATGGCTAATCTTTCTCTTGGATATACATATCCCATGATGAAATGCCCAATGAGTGTATATTGACAAACTGTTGGGACTACTATGTGTTGTCGAATTGTTATAATAAAAATCAAGTATGGAAGATGTATTTTGATGCGGCAAGAAATAGGCAATTGGCAGGCATAGACATCATTCTCATATGCCCTGAAAAGAAAGAAATCCCAATGTCATTTGACTTAGATTTCCTTGCTTCAATAATGTGGATGAATATGAGACACTCGTACAAGGCCTAAAATTTTTGCAAAAACTAGGGGCATGATACATTGAAGTCTTTGGAGATTTCATTCTTGTTATAAACCAAATTTCGAAATTTTGGCAAGTCAAAAATAAAAAATAAATTCCATACTATGAGTTGACCACTAAATTGGTTGATTCATTCAAATCATGCACACACACATTGGTAGAGAGGATAATTGTGACTGATTCTCACTCCTCCCTAGGATCATCCCTAAGGATCGACCCCACCCTAGGTGCTCGGTCTCTAGATTTCCTACATCTACCCATTCCACTAATCCAAGATTTTGAGATTTATCAAAATGACCAAAATCAAGAAGAAACTTCTTGGTTTCAAGATATTAAAAACTTTTTAGAAAATAGAAGATTTCTTGAATATGCCTCATTTAAAGACAAAGGTTCCATTAGAAAAATTTCAACACAATGAGGTTAAAACCATTCTAACACATAGACAAGATGGTCCATGGCTTTTTACCATGTAGGCATTTGATATCATTGGACCAATTTCACCCTTAGCATCCAATGGACATAGGTTCATCTTAGGAGCCACTGAATATTTTTTAAATAGGTATAAGCTACTTCCTTGGCAAATATTCAAGGGCAACATGTGGTGATATTTATTAAGAAAAATATCTTGGCATGATTTGGAGTGTCAAGGGACCTAGTGTCGAATAATGGAATCCTATTCAAAAATGAGAACGTGGACAGGTTATGTAAGACCTATGGTATCACACAACACTTCTTGTTACCCTACTATCCTCAAGACAATGTCCAAGCCGAAGCTACAAAGAAGACTTTCATAAGTATCATTGAAAAACCCTTAGAAAAGGGTAGAACATGGCATGAGAAGTTAGATGAGGCACTATGGGCTTATAGTACTTCCATTCACACTCCAACAAATTTCACATCTTTTGAATTAGTCTATAGCACAAATGTCGTACTTCCCATTCACACCAAGTTGCATTCATTTCATACATCTATTACACTTGACTTACCCATAGAGACCCTACAAAAGCTAGACTTTTCGAGCTTCACTTTCTTGATAAAAAGAGGCTCCTTGCCATGGACCATACACAAACATACCGGCAAAGGATAGCCCGACGTTATGAAAAATACATGAAGGCTCTCCACTTTAAGGTAGGAGACCTTGTGTTAAAACTATACACTAGTGAGGCCCACATCTTCTTGGAAAGTAGCAACCCAAGTGGAAAGGTCCCTATGTTGTAAAAGAGACAACGACCAACAATGCATATTGGCTAATCGATGCCAAGCAAAGAAACTTCATAGACCCTATAAATGTCCAATATCTAAAAAAATATTATGTTTAGTATCTAATGGGTTGAAGCTACTTCCTTGGCAAATGTTCAAGGGCAACATGTAGTGACATTTATTAAGAAAAATATCTTGACACGATTTGGAGTCCCAAGGGACCCAATGTCGGATAATGACACACCCCATTAGAAAATGAGAAGTGAAAAGGTTGTGTAAGACCTATGGTGTCACACAATACTTCTCGTCACCCTACTACACTCAAGGCAATGACCAAGCTAAAGCCACAAACAAGACTCTCATAAACATTATTGAGAAAAAATTAGAAAATGGTAGGACATGGCATGAGAAGTTAGATGAGGCATTATGGGCTTATAGAACTTCCATTCACACTCCCATAAATGCCACACCTTTTGAATTGGTCTATGATACAAATATCATAATCCCCATTAATACCAATTTGCATTCATTCCATACATCCATGACACTTGATCTACCCATAGAGACCCTACAACAAGCTAGACTTGCTTGATGAAAAGAGGCTCTTTGACATAGATCATGCACAAGTATACCGACAAAGGATAGCCTGACATTATGAGAAACACATGAAGGCTCGTCGCTTTAACATAAGAGATCTTGTATTGAAAACCATACGCCACTGAGGCCCACACCCTCTTGAAAACTGGCGGCCTGAGTGGGAAGGTCCCTATGTTGTAAGAGGGGTAACGACGAACAATGCATATTGATTAATCGATGCTGAGGGAAGAAACTTGGTAGACCTATAAATGTCCAATACTTAAAGAAATATCATGTTTAGTGTTTACCACAAATTCTTTCGAAATAATTCTTTGTAAATGGGTCTTCTTTAGTTTCTTGAAAGAAGGACCAAATTGATTATAGACCTCTTAACAAGGGATTGATACCCATGAAAAGTGGAGTGTTTTCAAAATCATAAAATGACATTTCAAAAATCTTTATTTTACAAGACAAGGCCTAGTTTAAAATAGCAAAATATTTTCAAATATTATATACTGTTATGAAATAGGTACACTTAATTAGATCAAGTATCCATAGGGATAAGCTGTTTCCTGCATCTCATTCTCTCCAAAGGAAAATTGGCCAAAGTCAAAATAGAAAAAAAGAAGAAGAAAATAAACCTCCAATATAGAGGTCTTCTTATGAAAAACAGAAAAATAAAATAAAACCTCCAATATAGAGGTCTCCCTTTGAAAGAAAGAAAAGAAAAATTCAAAAGCTCAAAGAGAAGTTTTCCTCAAAATCTCCTTTTCCTTATACCATGGGACGCTTTAAAAGGAACCGTGAGAAACTCATTCTCTATTTCTCTACAACCTATCCCAAAGAAGAAAACGTCTATCATTATAATCCTAAAGTAGGAATGGAACCTACCAATTTGGATTTCATTTTGTTTGATGATTAGACCTTGTAGTGTGGGAAATGGAGTTTTGAAATGTTATTAAGTTTTTCTAATAAAACCTCTGTAGAGTAGTGCAAAATTAAGACCAAAGTAAAGAGATGAAAGTCCTTTTGGATTGAAACAAAAGGGATCATCCTTTTTGAAGTGATTTGTTTTTTCTCAAAACCCAAGGCATTAAGCAAGGCAATATGGAGGCCATCCCATTTGGGGTAGCCAACCTTTATGGTTTTTCACCAAACTCCCAAAATGGTTCGTAGAAGTCTCTAAACACATTTCATCTATTTTACATACCTCATGCACATGTACATTAATAAAGGCATCATTCATGCATGGTCATGAGTCAACCACCATTCATGTCAAGTTCTCTTTGGCTAGAGGTTCTCTCTCCATCAAATAGGATAATCTAATAAAGGAGATCTATCAAGAAAAGAGAAAAATCCATACTCTTACAAAAATTCTGGGAAGAAAAGTCTAAGGATGTTATTCTTTACCATTAACCAAATAAATTTTGATTAATGACAAAGAGGGGTATTTGTAAACACTCGAAAATTTTTGTAAATAAAATTTTCCCCTAATACAAAAATTTCAATTTCAAGTCTTTTCAAAATCTCATTGTTTTCAAAATTGTTTTAAAAAGAGTCATTTAAAAAATTTGAGATTTTCCAAACACATTTTCCAAAAAGAAAAATATTTTGAAATCTTGAAATCCTATTCGAGACCGGATCAAGCGGGAGATTTTCCAAAACAAGAAAGAAGCGATTCACCCGAAAGGATAGAGATGCACATCTAGGATATGAAGCACCCCCAAATGCAATTGGATCTAGTCAAGTTCAAGATAGGCTACAAAGCAAGCCCAACTCAAGTTCAAGATAAGCTTCACACAAAAGCAAATCCAACTCAAGTCAAGCTCAAGATCAATAACAGGTGTAACTAGCCCATACCAAGTCACATTGGACACATGACCTAAGCCCCAAAGTCAAGTCAAGAAAGTGCTACACATAACCAAGCCCAATTCAAATTGAATCAAAGGAGTTGGTCATCCAAATTAGAGCGAGTGCAACTAAGATATGAATGAGTTAGGCCATGACAAGGAAAACCAAGTTCGATCAAGCCAAAACGAGTAAATTTGATCAAGTGAAATGGAGTTGACCAAGCCGAAGTGGACAAGCCAAGGCTACAAAGCAAAATCAAGTCAACCAAAGTAAAGACAAGTCACATGACCAGCATGAATCAAGCTAGGAGGCAGGTTGCATCAAGGGACTCGGCATAGTCAAGAGGAGCCACACAAAGGTCAAGGCCGAACCAAGGCCGGCTACATGGGGCAGGCTGCACCAAAGGCCGACTTTGACCATGATCGGGAACCACCCATGTGTGCCCTTGTGACCAGCAGCAATGACTTGGATTGGATCAAGTTTAGGCCAAATAAGAACCAACCCCAATTCGTGAAACCCTCTAGGAAGATGCTAAGGAATATTCTTTGTCTATAGGATTCGCAAGAACTCTATAAATTCAACCCTTGGGCTGGGTTTTGGGAAGGAAAAATTGAGAGAAAATTTCTATAAAAAGAGAGAAAAGAGAGAGAGAGAGAGAGGAGAGGAAGAAGGAGGAGCCGCCCAAGGGGGAGCTTGCCAAGAAGATCTCCCAAGCCTTCAAACCCCAAGCCGTCTAGGTTTTGTTGTTCCTCCTCTTTGTTTCCTTTTTCTCAATTCAAATACCATTTCATTTGTAATATTTGAGGAGCCATTGTCTCCAATTCATTGTAATAATTAAGGAGGAATGTTGTAAATCCATGCCCTAGACAATCGGTAAGAGGGCTTCTAACTTGTTTGAGATTCGATTTCATCTACCCCGATATAGGCTTTATGTTATACTCTCTCATCTCCTCTATGCTTAATGATATTATTATCTCTTATCCCCTTTCTTGATTGTTGAACTTCCTCCAAATTAAATCATGAAGCCACATGAGGGACATTAGCATCTAAGTTTTACATGCAATGATATGAGTATTTAAATTGCTCTTTTGGTGGATTAATTATCCATAAGATTGTGTAAGTGCGGGCATTGGGCTATGATTGCATATATCTTCGAAGAGAGCTTTCCTCCTCGAGATAAATCACCTTAGGAATTTATAGGTAGATGAGTTACTCTCCAAAAGAATACAAGTCCTCAATATAAATTTATGTGGATGATCATTAATACATTAAGGATCAAATTAGATGCATTCATTAGCCTTCTATAAAGAAAACTCTGAAAATTTCAGCATCTTGCACCCATGGTGTCTAATCCTCGAATTTTCAGCCCATGTCTATTAGTGAAAATTTTTGAAAGTTGATCCTAACCTTATACACATATTGGCTAACATTCAATCAAATTTTCAAGAATTTTAGACATGGGTAAGGCTGAAAATAAAATCATTCAAAATTGAACTTAACTCGAGACAAAACCTATTTGTGCTGAAAATCTCACAACAGATCCTTGGTAAAACTCTCATAACTCTATCTATAGAAGTTCCAAAATCTTGAAAAAAGTTTTGCTCAAAATCTGATTTTCAAAGATTTCTAACTTGACCAATTTCATAAAAATATGCAATCTATGCATAGAGATACAAGCATTTTACTAAGCATCTGCATTTCTGTCACAACGTCTGTTCCGATTTCAAGGTTAGAAATTTTTAGATTTAATTTTGGTTATCTTAAGAGTCAAAAATCCAAACAAAAATATCCAAATAAGCTTCATACCTTACTTAGGTAAATTTTTTGGGATTTTTGGATCCCCATAAAACAACAACAAACAAATTACAAATATCTACTAGTGGAACATAACCGATTCCGTTTTTCATAACTGAAACTGATTTCGCCAAGTGAATGACAAACTGATTTTGAAAAATCTGTTTTGATTGAAACTTGTTTTAAAGAAATCCTGGATCACAAATTATTCTTTCTAAACATCTAGCTGACCTTTGAGTACCAGTTGAAGAAAGCCTATGACAACAAGAATTCACTTATCCACAAATCGCCAAAAAGTTAGAAAAACATCTTTGCAAGTTTGAGTAAACTTGTTGGCACGCTCACGTATTATTTTTTTGTAAATAAATTTTTAAGTCAATCCATAGACAAAAAACTTTATTTACAGGCGTCATGTGATGATTACGCATCAGTTTGGAATGTGACCCAAAAGTCACGCTTGTTGATTGAAACATCTATAAAGGCATTCAACAATCTCACTTGTTTCAATCATCTCTTCAAAACTTCTTGCACAAGTTTCTTTTGTGCTTATCTTCATCTTTTTTGAGTTTGTATTCCTCATGTCTTGAGCTTTAGATGGCTCATCCTTGTAACAAAAAGAAGATTTCTTCTTTCAAATTGGTCCCCTTTAAATTCCTACTGTGGGTTATCATGTTTCTCCCCTAATAAAGGATGAAAGAAAGTTTCTTTTGGTACGAAAGTTACTCATGATCACAACACACAGGTCTATGAGCATTGGGTTAAGCTGAAGAGAACTTTTTGAGGGAATTCACTTGTATAGTTGTAATATCAGTATAACATTTAATTGAAATTGAAATATTATACCTTGCTTTTATTGTTTGCATTTATTATTCTATCTTCCTTTTCATTACCCTAAGGTTTCAAAAGTTGGGACTTTGGTAATTTTGCTCTAGACATCATGTGATGATTAAGCATCACTTCGGAATGTGACCCGAAAGTCACTCCTGTTGATTGAAACATCTATAAAGGCACTGATCAATCTCACTCATGCCAATCATCTCTTCGAAATTTCTTGCACAAGCTTTTTTTGTGTTAAATGATCTTTTTTGAGTTCATGTTCCTCATGTCTTGAGCTTTGGGTTATCATGTTTCTCTCCTAGCGAAGGATGAAAGAAAGTTTGTTTGGTCCGAAAGTTGCTCACAATCACAACACACTAGTCTTGGATGAGGTTTTTGTGCCAAACATCGATCACTCAAGACACGTGATACTGAAATGACTAAATCTTGAAAGAGCTTCACACTTGGCTGAGACCTACCAAGGAATATGATTGGTGGCTTAACAGGTTTGGTGCTACGTTTGGGTCTATATGATTGAAGATTAAGGTGCCATCTTCAATCTCATCGTGTGCTCTTGAGTAGTCTTTATTGTCGACCTTAATCTCCAATACGGATTCTTTGGATTTTGGTACTAACACAAACTGCTTCATCCTTAAGTGGGGCATGGTGAGTCATTATAGGCCTGCTTGTTGTGCATGTCATTATAGGCTTCCTCTATTATGGTCCTTAATTTTAGGCTCTCAATCTTCCCTATACCTATTTCTCCTTCAATTTGCATAACCATTCCTGCGAGGGGTTTATCAAAGCTAATGCTCAACAGTGAGGGGAGGTAACTTTGGACAAGCACTACTTTTCTTTGAATTATTAGCTTTGTAGGTTCATCATGTTTCCTAGTAGCATAGAAATCACCAAAGAGTTTTGTTATATTATCGAAGCCCTCATCTCTAATCATTGTTTTGATTTTTATTCTTTGTTCCTTAGTATCCCCTACAAGTATATTCATGTTTTTATTTCTCACTTTGATAGCAGAAAACAATCCAATGTTGCCTCGGGATCATGGTGGTTTTTGCAATGTTGAGTTTACTTGTATTTTTTTCATCTAAGAAAAGCCAATATCCAGAGCCCTTGAAGATCCCAAGTGACATGAATTCTTTGTGGGTGGTGTAGTTCAGAGATTGTGATCACGCATTGGAGCTCTATCGACCCTTTCCTTGAACATAGGTGGTTCGTTACCATATGACCAAAATTAAATAAAGTCGCATGCACCTACGCAAAAGCAATCTATTATCTTGGAAACGTATATCTATTGGAACAACCATAGATATATCTAGACAATCGGGTGCAACAGGGTTTGACAGAGCTGCCATTGCTAGTAGTCGTATAGTTTCTATCTTAATCAAGGCTAGAAAGAAGGCGCTCAAGTCGACAAAAGAGATCTTCTGCACCATTAGGTTTCAAAATGCCAAGATCATTGTCTCAGTCAATTGAAGATAAGTGATTCACAAAAAGGTCGTTAATGGTGCGAAGAGGATTACAAGCATATAGAGAATTTTGTTCCGCAATATGCACATCATATGCGAGTTCAATTGCTTTGGGACACATGTTAATGCATGATTGTGTTTTTCTAACGATGCATTAACTTGTGCTTGTAATTCTATTTTTTTAACGATACATTTCCAAGCAATATCCAGATGCTCTATATAAATATATATGTAGATACATAAATAGATATAATTGCAAGGGGATATGTTGGTTATGAGAACATACTATAATATTTGTTGCTCCCAAAGGAAGGAACGGCCCCACTGTTCTTTCTTTTTATTTTATTAAACGATAGTAACTTAAATTTAATTAAAGCTAATGCATACATTATACTAATATGGTACCAAGTCAATGTATTGTTAGTAATGAGCTTTTGTTGCCTTAAGAAGCGGTTTGGGACAACTTGAAATCAATTTCTTACCATTTGGTTAATCAGTATATATGTTGATGCTGAGAAACAAATTTAAAAGGTAACGCCTGATAGAGTACAACCATGAAAAACCTGGTCTAGACCTCTTCGGCTCTGATCTGGCCTGGCTGGTTGAGCTGAACTGCCTGCAAAACCGATCGGAACCAGAACCAGGAGAACTAGAACCTAACTGAAACCGGGCGCGCTCATGATCCGATTGAGGCTCTACCTATTAGAGAACAAAAATGGAACCATAACCTTTCCAGATTAATTCAAAATCCTACTTATTTTTTCAAATATCCGTTGAAGCAAACGTGAATCAGAGCTGGCTTGATTTCGAATCTTTGCAAAAGGTACTGATTTTGACTAAGAAAGCTTGCCAGCTTATCTTAATTTTCGTATTTCGTGCTTGCCATAAAAGAAAACTTCAAAATGGCCGTTCTTAATAAGAAATCAGTGATCTCCGTTGTTGCCTTGCATCTCAGGAAGACCTGCCCGGTTCAGGTAAAATGCACCCCGGTTCTACCAAAACAGAACCTAGTGGGAGGCCAGTTCAATTCCGGTTCCATGTTTTGGCAGAACCAGCATCGCGGTTTACCTGGAACCAGGTGTGGGCAACAACGGAGTTATGGAGGCGCTAAATTCTTATTGAAAACTGCTATTTAGAAGTTTTCTTGTATGGCTAGTACCAAACATGAAAACGAAGATAAGCTGGGAAGCTTCCTTAATCCAAATGATTACCTTCTGCAATGATTCCAAATCCATTCAACAGGAATAGCTGGGGAAAGGTCAATTATTTTGAGAAACATATTTGTTGTTGAAGAGTAATAAATATTGGAGTTCACTGTACACGACCTACCTAACAATTATGTAGTTCTTTAGACTTGTTCATAATAGTATAGGCAATGCAATAGACAAGCCCATGTTTTCGCAATCCTAAAAAACTTATAAGCTTCATAAGCCGTTCCTTGCATTTCTCACCGACATGGCCTCTCTCTCTCTCTCTCGTCGACGCGCACACAGAAACCCTCCCTGGAAGGAACAGTCACTAAAATTTGCATCAAAATCAACTGATTTAAACTTTCATGTGGTCAAAGTTTAGTCACTAGTATCGAAGGCATTCATTATAACTTGTTACGTGTTGTGGAGAGAGAGAGACCTAAAGATCGCAACATCGTGTTACATGTATGTCCAAGGGTTTGTTCCTAATAACTTTGCTGGCTGTCCGTCTTTTCTTACTTGAATCTTGGGAGCTTATGATTATTTCTTTGCCACCAATTGCGCTCAAAATCATGGAAAGCCGCAGCTTAATCTTAGGCAGAAAACGTGCTCCTTTTCTCACTTTTGGCTGTTTCCAGCTTCAAAATAAATCGGCGGTAGAAAATCATGCTCAAAACCGCCCAAGGCTTCTCTCTCGAAAAGCGTTCATATCCATTGCAAGTCACGAAGCAGGGTAAGATTCAAATATACTACGGTAAAAGTAATTTAGCAGCTTGTAGATTGGCTTAGCTCGCTTACCCTTGTTTGATTTCTGGCCTTAGCACAGCTGCACATGAATAACGTGCATTCCTTTCAATTTGTCTTCATGAATATGGTTCTTCAATGGTTAATAAGTCAAAGTAACATACACATGCTCCTCTAGGCAATACCATGGGCTCTGACGAGCAATGTCCAATAAGCACAAATGAATCCAACCGTGTTCGAACTTGGTTCGTCACGTTTGACTTCAGTTCATTATGAAAAATAAGCGGCTGGCTAACATGGTCGACAATTATGAATCCTTTGTCTACACAATTATGAATCCTTTGTCTACACACGAATACAAAGTAGATCGTACAAGAAACGAGTCAAACTAAGACACATTTTTGCTTGTTTATTGGACACTGGTGTTTCTGCATCTATCCAGCTGAGCCGTGCCACTCACCCTCAACATTGTTTCAGACTAGCCACATTTTTCAACTACTAAGCCCCTTTCTATACTAAATGCGGTTGGCTATATAGATTCTTTGTTCTCATGGAACTCGATCACGTATCATACTAATAGTTAACTCAACATAAGTTTTCTTTCCAATACTTTTGTGGCCTTTTTCTTCCTCTTTTAATATTTTTACAATCTAATTTCTCATATCTTTTTACTAGAACTTTCTTTGATCATCTTTTATACATGTGCAGACCAAATGATTTTTCCTCATTTTGTCATACATTGGTGCCACTCATAATTTATTTATAATAGTCTCATTACATAACGGTCTCTTCCATCTCAGCATCTTCATTTATTTCACGAACATCTTTTGTACATGTTAATAATTAACTGTCTAACACTGAGAACCATAAAGCATAGCGGGTCCAATTGTTGCTCTATAATATTTACCTTTAACCTTTAATGGTATTTTTTTGTCACATAAAATACATGATGCACATCTTCCTTTTAACTAACTCATATTAATTCTATATATAACATCTCCATAAAAAATTGACCCGAGGAACTTTTCTTACAAGGGGTACAATATGCGTCGCTCTTAATTTTATGACATTTAGAGTAACAAAATGATCAAACTTGCATGCCATATATTCTGTGTTGGTTCTATTAAGTCAAAAACTTTTATTTTCTAATGTTTCTCTTCACAGTTCCAATTTCTTATTAACTTTTTTATACTCATTCACTAATACAATATCATTTGCATGATAATATGAAATAGTTGTGCATGATAATGAAATGTCATGAACAATAATATGAATGCTAAGGTGTTAAAAACCATCATAATTATCACAACATTCTGGCAGTTTTGGATTGCCACAACTGCCCTAATCATCCTAAGATTACGTTGGTTATCTTGGAACTGCCATTTATACGAAAAGATGGTACATTTTTGTTGTTTTGTGTAACCACCATTAATAAGATAAAATGGCAGCCAAAACCACCATTTTGTTTAAAAAATGATATTGGAAGCCATATATTTTGTAGTGAATCCATGTACCCTCACTGTTGGCCTTTTATGATTTTGACATATGTGCACGTGATGGTGCAATGGTGAATCTAAATATATCAAGAACAAAGGATGCTCATGTTGGGGTCCAAGTGCAGTATGGGGTTCATGTAATGATGGGTTTTGTTTGTTTTTTTCTTTGATATGCAAGAAGCAGGTTGGGCTCACTATTCTTGATTCACTTCATATATATATATATATATATATATATATATATATATATATATATATATATATATATATTATAATTTAGAACAACTAATTTGAATGATATAGTGTGATCTTGTTGGATGACATCCAAGGAGTGAGCGGCATACCAGAGAATATTGACTTCTATTCTTAAAGGATTCAAATAGCGCCCAAGCAGCATTGCAAGTCTCTAGAAATTCAATTGAGTGTATCCCAGTGCCTTCAATAACAAGAATGTGGGTGGATCATGATGTGGCCAACAAATAGAACAACAAGATAGAAGTATAAAAGGTAACCAATATCTCATTTAAGGTGAGAGAGTTGGTATAGATAGCATAGGTTATATTAGACTATCTTTAGGAAAGGAAATAAAGGAAGTAAAGGATGGGTTTTAATTGATTGATCGCTGCTCCAATTGGTTTTTTCCATTCCCATTTATAGAGTTCTTGAGTCAGCAACAAGTGGGCTCCCCTTCTCATTCGTTGGCAATCCCTGCAGCTTCAGCCTCCATCTTCTAGTTCCCTCCATTCTAGCATCATGAATATAGGCTTGATCTCGTTCTTAGACCCAGCTACCACTAACCATCCCAAAATACCCCAGTTCCTCTGCACGTAATTGATCATCTTGCCTCCTATATCAGGTACCACAGATGCTACCCACAATGCCTCAATATTCAGTGCCAACATGTTGCCCCCTAGGACTTGTGTCCAAGATTAATCATGGAGGTAAGTTGTATATCATTAAGTGTTTGTGCCAAAATAATTTGACATATCTTTTCATGTAAATTGTGAGATCTTCCACCTTTTATAGTATCATTTGGTAGCTTATAAAGGTTGAATTTCCTAATTCCATTTCTTCTTTTGCTTTCTCTAATGGGCTTTCTCTTTGCAGTTTGTGTTCTATACTCTCATTGATCGTCATGACTGGCATTGCTATTGTCTTGCCCCCAACAGCTGACTCGGTGGAAAGAATTATGGAGTTCCATATCACTCATCAACCTCTAGCCCATAAAATGTTTTTGATCTCTTGATGCTCAAATTTTTTCATTTTTGTCCAACTAGCAACCAACTCTACATCGACTTGCTTCATCATGTCAGGAAGTATAAATGTCAACTTTAGTTAGAATGGGCCATCCACAAGCTCATTATGCTACTTGCCTCACCATGCACTTTGATGGTTAGTTCATGTATTTCTTTTCTCACCTTTTGGGTTTCTCACAATTACCTATTCCAATTTCTATTTGGCGATCTCCCGAATGATCTTGGACATGTGAGCAATCATAGATTTGCCAATTATTGGTATTGATCCCACCTTGCTAGTAGGTCAATATTTCGTTGTCCCAAGGCTCTCATTGTGGCTTTCTTGGGATGATTTTATCAGTAAGCATTCGGGAACTGGCTTTGTCTCTAATGAGGACCACCATGCTTTCTCCTTATTGTGGTTCTGCTAATTTATTATTTGCATGTGTGGCAACAAGGTGAACAATGAATTTTCATGGTATATTTTCGCCATTATGTTCAGGGCAAATATATGGTCTTCATCTTTTTTCTTGCCATGGTGTATTGCTTGGTGAACTTTGCCCTCGAAGCGCTATGAAATGAGGGTCCCTCTCAGTTAGTAGGAGGTCCATTGTAGTTTAGTTCTAGATGCATTTATATTTCCTTAAGTTCAAATTCCTTAGCATGCATCGTCAGCTACTCGTATTCGATTCACTTGGGTTGTATTCTGTTGGATTCTTATCGTCACCATTCCTTTTGAGTACATCACCCAGTCTCTTTCCACCTACGATAAGGTGATTTTTGTTTCCAATACTATGGGCCACTATTTTTCCCAACTGTAACTTGTTAATGTAATAGGAACACATGCCATTAGGGCCCGTGCAGTCTTGGCATGAGGCAGGGCCAGGGCCATAATGGCCTTGGCCATAACTGTTGGGAGCCCCAATGGCTAGTTAGCTGGCCAAGAGGCCAGCCATCAGCCCCTTATTTTTGTGGCCTTTTCTCTCTTCTCCTACCTCCGTAAGTACATATGAAATGCCTACAAATACTTCACTCATCCATGAATAAAAGTATATTGTCATTGTACAGCTTTTGACTTGTGTTTTCTGTGCTTTCGCTTTCTCGTTTGACGTATTTAAAATTTGACATCCATACTTGGATGACTTTGGATTCTTGGCGGTTCGTTGGATTTGCTTCGTGAGC
Organism: Brasenia schreberi; assembly: GCA_036023115.1. Classification (NCBI taxonomy): domain Eukaryota; kingdom Viridiplantae; phylum Streptophyta; class Magnoliopsida; order Nymphaeales; family Cabombaceae; genus Brasenia; species Brasenia schreberi. Next base: position 16,945,846 of record JAYKKT010000061.1, read on the forward strand.
ATCAACTTTCGAATATCAACAAACATTTACATGGTATTAGAGCCTCGGATTGAAGATATCGAGTGCATTGGGAAGCATGCCAACTTTGAAAATTCTACGGTTCTTGATTTTTGACATTTCGAAGTTCAAGGTAACTTTAGAAAATATGTTTATTTTGAAAATTGAAGGAAAATAATAAAGTTTTCAATTGATTACGTTGTTTTTGTGGGAATTTTTTAATTTCTTGAAAATATAATAATGTATTTGAAAATATAACTTTCTTAGAAATATATGATTATGGTTTTCTTGTATATATGCTTGTGTTTTCGAAATTAAACTTTTGATTTTAGCAAATGATTCATAACTAAAATAAATTTGTGGCTATGTTTGATATATTCAAAATATTTGAAAACTTAGTTATTGTTTATCAAAGACATGAGATAGTAATAATATTTTTGACATTCTCGTTTTACAAAAAAAAAAACTCAATGATATTTCTTTTGCTATTAATCTTAATAGTGGTTGTTCCTTGGTTTCTTAGTTCATGGTTGTTATAAGAACATTATGCGATCTATTTTTGCATAAAGAATGGTTTATTAGCTTATCTCCCCTTTCTTTGAAAAATCCTATATTGTTTCAGTGTAAATATGATAAGTTAAGATTTCTTGAAGCATGTTTTTGAAATGGTGATTAAATAATTACTTGGATTTTAAAAAAATCACTGTGTTTTTCAGTGCTAATTATCCTTTGTTGGTTGCGATTGTTTGTTTGTTGGTGTGTTTTCAGTATCTCTCCTTTATATTTTTTGGGTCCTCTTAGTATGACCTTTAACTTCAAAAAAAAAAAATTCAAAACTTTTGTGTATTCAGATTCATTACCTTGGTTCGTTCAATTAGTCTTATTTTTCCTAATTTTTGTCGGTACTTAATTTTAAAGGTTTTTTGGTTGCACCCATATGTCCATTTCGTGTTATTTTTCATGATTCTAAGTTGAGAATTGAGGGTCTTGATAACCTATCCTGGCTCAACTTCTCGGTTTCTGGGTTTTTATTTTGGAATGATTTACGGTTTCCTAACAACCTATTTTGCGATTGTAAATGTGCAATACATCTATATGGATGTTGGTTTCTCTTATGTAGTTTCGTTTGGGGTTTGGCATTTGAGTGACTTGATAAGAGTTGAAATAACTTTGTCCTTTTGTCCTTGAAAATTGGTTTAATAATGATTGAGTACTTAGCTAATCGTTGCTTCTTTATATGTGGTCTTGCTTGGCTTGTTTACTTATCACGATATCAACTGTCATTCTTTGTTTGCCATGTGAATTCGGCTAGTCTTGCACTCTTTGTTATGGTGGTTGCTTTTAGAATTCCTTGGGTTTGATTTGTCTTGTGGTGACAGTTGTGGGATATGCAATATTCTAATAATATCAGTTTGTTTTTGTGAGAACCACTTTTCCTTATCCTTGATCTAGCAATGTTGAATTATACGTGGATTAGATGGACTTATTGACAAGAAACATGGGTTCAACTTGATTATTGAAACATTTTGCTTTCTCTTCTTTCTCATGAAAATATAAATCTTTTTTGTTGCACTTAATATTATTGTATGTTTGTATAGTATTTGCATTGTTGAGTTAAATGAACAAATTTAGCTATTCGACCTGATTCTGCTGTGCATGGTATTCAGACTTGAGCCCATCCAGGTGTGTTCCTTCCAACTTGGTTATATACAATCTTGATTATGTATTTATGAAGTTAAATCAAATTGTTTGTTGGCATGTTTAGAAGAAAAATGTGTTGTGATATTTGAATGATTTCAAACTTGATTATTGATAAGATCGAAAATGTATTTGTTGGAAAACAATAAGGTGTATCTTCTTATGTAATTGAGATCCATGTTGTTGGCCTTTTGTTGAAGGCCTTTGTGATTAAGGTGCTTCATGTTGGTGGCCTTTTGTTGGAAATCAATTAATGCTTGAAGATATACTTATTGTTATTTGAGACATTTGGAAAAATGTTTGTTGACAATGAGTTACATGTACTTATATGACTGAGATTCATATTTTTGGCCTTTGATTGAAAATTAATTAAAAATTAAAGATGCACTTATTTGAAGATTTGTGATCTTGATAACTTTAAGGTTGCTTTTTCACGAGATTATGATCTCCGTTTGTTGGCCTTTTGTTATAAATCTTTATGATTAAGATGTTCCATGTTGTTGGCCTTTTGATTTGAGAGTAATCAATATTGAAAAAGACTTATAGTTATCTTGATTAACTTGTATGTGATAAAATTGTTTTAACAAATTATTATTATAAGATTTGTGATCTTGATAACTTTAAGGTTGTTTTTTTAATGAGATTATGATCTCCGTTTGTTGGCCTTTTGTTGGAAATCTTTGTGATTAAGATGTTCCATTTTGTTGGCCTTTTGGTTGGAGAGTAATCAATATTAAAAAAGACTTATAATTATCTTGATTAACTTGTATCTATGGTTTTAACAAACCTTCTGACACCTTTTGAAAAAAAACATGAAGATGATTACTTTGACTTGTTTTAATCATTCAAATGGATTGTCTTACGTTTGGAACAATAAATCACTTTTGAGTTTAAAGAATAAAGGATATTTAAGGACCTTGAGAATTGTATATTTAACTTGAAGGTTTTGAGCTTTGTCTTAAAAAGCTTGTTTGGGTTCGAGTTTATCCTCAAAACTTGGGTTTGAGCTTAGCCTTAAAGCTTGTTTGACTTGGCAGGTTTTGAGCTTAACCTTAAAAAGCTTGTTTGATTTGAAGGTTTTGAGTTTTGCCTTAAAAAACTTGTTTGGGTTCGAGTTTATCCTCAAAACTCGGGTTTGAGCTTATCCTTAAAGCTTGTTTGACTTGGCAGGTTTTTGAGCTTAAACTTAAAAAGCTTGCTTGATTTGAAGGTTTTAAGCTTTGCCTTAAAAAGTTTGTTTGGGTTTGAGTTTGTCCTTAAAATTCGAGTTTTGAGCTTAACCTTAAAAAACTTGTTTGATATGCAAAGGTTCCTATATAATATCACAAGTTTGTAGTGATTTATGAATCTAGTTGTTATAATAGATAATCCTACTTTGATGATATCAATGTTTCCAATCAAATGACTTTCTTGAATTAGAGAAAATCAACTTCATGAACTTATTTAACTCATTTTTTTGTTTACCTTCCGGATTAGATATTTTAAATTGTATTTGTGCTTTCGTTAAGATTGAGCAAATGTATGTATTGATACTTCATTGATTTTCATGCATGATGACAAATAAATTGATACATTGGTCATGGAAAGATGATCTGGAGTTGCTTTAAAGGAAGTTGTGGCAATTTGGATACTATTTTTGTGGAAATTTTTGTTAGAAGTAAATACGAAAATTGAGTTGTATTTGACTTATGTTGGATAAACTTTCAGTGTATACCCCGTAAGTTTGAAGGGGGGTGTTAATGTAATAGGAGCACGGGCTATTAGGGCCCGTGCAGTCTTGGCATGAGGCAGGGCCAGGGCCACAATGGCCTTGGTCATAACCGTTAGAAGCCCCAACAGCTAGTAGTCATTGGATTCCAACGACTAGTTGGCTGGCCAAGAGGCCAGCCACCAGCCCCTTATTTTTATGGCCTTTTCTCTCTTCTCCTACCTCATGTACATATGAAATGCCTATAAATACTTCACTCATCCATGAATAAAAGTATGTTGTCATTGTACAGCTTTTGACTTGTGTTTTATGTACTTCCGCTCTCTTGTTTAACGTATTTGAAGTTTGACATCCATACTTGGATGACTTTGGATTCTTGGCGGTTCGTTGGATTTGCCTCGTGAGCATCAACTTTCGAATATCAACAAACATTTACATAACTGATTTTATCGAAGAGCTTTGCCATATGGATGTACCAAAAATCTTATTCTTGAAGTTATTTTGTGGGGAGTCTCACTCCTTGAGGTTCAATTTGATTGTAGTTGAATCTTATTTTCCTCATTGTCTTGTTTGACAACTTGGGTTTTGGCAAGGTTTGCTTGCCATTATCGATCTATCAAGTGGTAGCTCGACAGAAGAAATAAATGCCCCTAATTTTTTGTTCTAATTTCCATATGAGTATCCTTGTGCAGGGCAAACCACTAATTTTGTCATTTGGTGGATGAACTCCTATGTGACTTTTGCTAGTTGATTTTTATCAGTCAAGGTGCTATACTATAGTAAGGAGTCAACCACTAACAATAATCCTATGTCTTATGGTACTTAGTGTTGGTAAACAAGTAGACTTCCTCAAGTTGCAACAATGACTGTCAAACCGCTTGGGACCCCTGTGTACACACACTCCCAAAACATAATCCAAGACCTAACCATTCTCTATAGAATCACCAAGAGCAGAAAAAGGTTGGAAAATAAAGATGAATCTCAAATGTCTCCAAGCTCTAGAATATCAAGAACTTGACTAAGTTTGCCTAGAAAAGAATCTCTTGTTGTACATCTATCCTCTAGTTATTTACATGTTATTGTTTTCTCCTGACACTCATCAATTCAAGACTCTGATTATGAGATTCCTACAAACAAAGAATACCCATCCTCATGCAACTTATCTATCGTGAATGAAGACTAGTCATCATCGATGCATCTTCTTTGCCCCAATCCATGATTATCCCTTTCTAGACTTCTTTCGAGATATACTTTCCTCCTGAACAATAGGCTTAATAGAAGTTTTCCTTCTAGTGAGTATACCATTGATATGCTTCTTTGTTATGAACAATGATTAGACTTATCCAAGGCGAATAGAATAATATCTCAAAAGCCTTAACGTTGGCTCTAAAAGGATCTTCTTCGTCAATCTAAAATATTAGCTTATGATATAATGTCGAGAGAACATAGTAATTTGAATGTATCCAATCCCTCCAAAATTAGCATCAATCATAAAGAAAGAGGTAGCCGAATTCTTCAAGCCAACCTTTAGCTTGACAACTATTACTCCTATGGTAACTAATGGTTCCCCTTAAAAATTAGATATCTTGAGGTTCATCAAAATTAAATTAGCAAGTGTTTTCTCAATCTCCTATAATATGCTACTCGACATTACATTTAATACAACACCTTCTATAAACGCTCATTTAAAAAGATAACCATTCACCTTCTATAATACAACATCCTCTATTCTCTATTTCATGTTCTCTTCTTCGAAATCATGTAAGGTCAACTAATTTTTCCTCTATTAAGTAAGAACTATTTTGACCCATTTGTTCAAGTCCTCGGGTAGAAACTACAAACACCCTTTAGACTTGACGTCCTCAAGATCCACTTTTGGATCACCTCCCATAATAGAGTCCCTTTTGAAAGGGTCACATGAATGCAAATCCCTAATGTTCATTAGAAGTTTGTCCATCTCTTACAGTTGAGTACTCTGTTTCTGTTTCTGGGAATAATCGTGTTCTGACTCTTATTGGAATCGATAAAATGACCCAAATGTTGTCTTTCAAAATTATGTGAGTCCATCAAGTTCAAACCACCTTCTCTACTAGGCACTCCTTCATTGAGCACATCGCTTCGGAGTAGAAGTAGTCGGTCAATGATCGACTAGAAAATGGGTGTGCGATTGAGAATTGTCTATTATGTAACTTTTGAGAGGTCTGTTTAAGGCTTGATCATTTGACCTCGAAAAGAAAGACACTTTTCATCCCATGAAATATCCAATGATGTCAAATTGTTATGTACTCGAACCTCAAAAGCTTGAGATGGGCATCAATGCTACTAATAAAACATTGACGTTGATGTATCTCTCTCCTCCGAAGATAATCTAGGGTCAGGAACAACGTATAATTATTCTCATCAATTCAAAACAATCGTTCGATGATAAAATTGATGATACAATTTTGAGTGAATCCCCCCATATTACGTCGTGATTTCATTTGATGATTCCAATGGCCATGTCCCTAAACTTGGTATATGGGGTGATTCGATAAGTGAACAGGAAAGGAGAAATCACGTTCGTTTATAGCCTTTACCTTCTCACCAGACACCTTATGTTTCAATCTCATTCGATCGGAAGACATACATGATGATAATCGACCCCCTTCACTTGAAGTGAATCGAGTTTGTTGTCTAGGTCCTACCGTAATAATGCACAATGGCAACATAGGATTATCTTCCCCTACAACTGATATAGGTGGGAATGGATTTGCATCAATCCCAAGTTTTTTTCTAAAAACTTAAAACGTCCATCCTTGATAGCTTATTGTATGATTGAGCGAAACTTGACATATTGGTTTATACTATGCGAGGTCAGGTTGTGCCACTTATAGTATTGTGACATCTTTTTGAACTCGTCTCTGGATGATATCTAAAGTCTTTCCAGCAAACAAATTTGTCGATCTTTCAAAAGCTGGTTGAAGATTTGATCGACTTTTGAGATGTCAAATAGCTAATTTTCTTTTTCAATAGCTTCCTTCTCTTTCCCCTTTGAAGCCGAAGATTATCACAAACATAAGGATGTACATATGTCAACTCATTAGTCATGACTTCGATTGAGTTAGACTCATCATTGATATCTTGCATCATATCTTCCAAGCAAGAAATCAAAACTTGTCGTTGTACATCACAAAATTTCTCGCTTATTTGCTTGATGTGTCCAGATTGTTGAGAATGTACTTGACCTCTGTCACCTGGTTAGGAAATTCAGCCAAAGTTCAATCTCTTCTTGCTAGTGTGGGAGATGTCCCACTAGTCTGTTTGAGACTAGAGATTGAGTGCAATGCACTGAGGATGAACGATGAGCATCTATGTTACATGATGCCATAGAATAAACTTGACTAGATCGAATACATAAATTGAGCAATCCTATAAATAAGCATGTGCGTCCCACCAAACATGCAAAATATGTGCTATTATCCAAAGAAACAAACCCCACAAATGGTTGAACATGGTAAGCTCAAGAAGAATGCTAGAAGATGATGAAGGGCATGCTGAAAAACTTTAACCTTCATTCTTAAGGGATAAACAAGTTTGGATAAGCTATCAAGCAATAGAACGGATCCCTGTGAATTTGATTGTATGTCTCTTGATTGATGATAGGGGTTGTGTAGGCACTTGATATGCTCAGGAAGATGAAAGGACTATGTTACATCTAAAGAAAGAAAATGGTCGTTGTATCATTGATTTCTTAATACCATCTTTGATTACACATTCTTATTTATAAAATTTCACAGAAATAACAAAGATCGTGCTAAACTTTTTGAGAGTGATTTCCTATACAGTAGTAGGTACTGAGAAAATTATCAGTCATGGACACTTCGGTTTTAGGAGTCCCACCGGAAAACTGCCTTTCTAGCATGAAGAACCTTATCACCTAGGTTTTCCTGCAGGGTTACAGGGTGACAAGGGGTTTAGGACCTTGTAGACTTAAAAAATGCAACAAAATTTTGAACCTAGCCATGAACTAGCTAGTGGAGTTTGATCAAAGAAACTGGCTCTCTTTTTTTATCAAACAATTGCAGATTGAGCCCATGGGGAGATGTAATCAACCTTAATTTAGGTTAGCCGCTAAGCCTCGCCAAGATAGCCTACATTTCTACTCATAAGTCTAGCTTGATATGTGGGACTTGTTACAAGTGATCTTAATTTTCAGTACACCTGATGTAGGTCAAAATTGGGTACATCCAACCAGATTGATATAGAATATACTGGTTCCATAACTACACCTATCCAAGTTGAACTACCTAATTTTAAAATTTCAATTATTTGAATTATATTTATAATGAAGGAATCTTATGGGAGCTAGAATTAGGGTACCAGGTTCGCGATAATCACTTGATTATCCATGGAGAAAAACCCAACCCATTACCCATCCCACTGGTAGAAGGCAGTTGTTATATATGGGACACAAATTTGAGGTCTGGGTGGGGCAGTACCAATTTCCGATCTGCCCCATTTCCATCCCCAGTTGCGGTAGTGGAAAGCAAAGTGGATGTCCACCCCACCCAAAATGTTGAAGCTAATAGAAAACGTATAGCAAATATATGGGTGAAATACTTCCACTAATTACAGATGAGATCCCCATGATTTTTTTTTAAGCAAAGAAGAGGGGACCTAAGTCTTGGTTTCAGGCCTTCTATCGTAAGACCCGGTCGTTGCTGGACCCATTAACACTTCCTCTAAGTTTGTAAAAGATACCTTATTAGAGAGGATACATAAGCAATGTAACAGACAAATAATATATAATCTGACAAGCTTATTACCATAGGTAATTTCAGAAATTATATTCGATTTTGTCAGTACAAGATAACAAGTTCATAATAATTAACTTGATAGCATGATTGGGCTGAGCAACATCCCACATGCCGCAGAAAATGCATTCACATGGGGAAAAAAGATGACATTGAACCCGGGCCACCAGACAAGGCTTGCGGATCAAGCGCGTCGTCATCATTCATGATTATCTGTTTCTTGATGAATTGGATTGGTGTAGATTTAGGCAAGTCCAGCTTCGAGTACCCTTTTAGGATGGATACCAGTACGATAAACCTGGATTGGGATCATATTGGGTTTATTATGACGTAAATTGATCCAATAAAATAATCCAAACTATGTCCAAACAACATCCAGAGAAACTCATTTAAACATTTTTAGATTGAATGTTTTGAGATGTCAACTCCATTTATCAGTTGCATTTATTTGGATCTGATCCAAATAAGTGGGCGAGGCGAATCCATTTAGTTTTTACCCAGCCCACGCTGATGGTGACGGGTTCCGTATTGGGTCAAACCGGTGAGTTGAGCCCCCAACTGTTGCATGTGCGTTCACGCCTGTCCGCTAATGCATGCATGGTCACATGCAAATGGATTGATTGATGAGGCAGCAACTGTCTAGTAAGGTTAATAAACCGGTGTGTCAGGTGTCGCCAGTTTTAGTCTCCGGATAAGGACACCTTGGCCTGCCACGAACCCCGCCCATAACCGTGTCACAGAGAGAGAGAGAGAGAGCTGGTAACATTTCTCACACAGTATGTTTCAAAGAAAATACATATATATATATATATATATATAATAATTGGTAGAGCTACCAAGCAGAGTCTTGCAACTGTCTCAGATAGTATTGTCTTTGAAATATATGTATGTATGTAGTAATTGCCTTTAAAATATATGTATGTACTGTAGGAAAATACATAAATAGATGGAAAAGAAATATACGTGAAAAATCCTCTTGGATCAATCAACCTAAAGCGGAAGCATCGAAACCCATCATCACCCTGATGCCTGCTTTTCCCAAGGGCGGGACCTGGTTTTTCCTCCTCATCACGGAGTCATTGATGGCACGGCCTGTATACCGATCAAGAAGAGGAACAAGCCCTACAACCCCTATTTATATTATTCTACTCTCATCAAACACAATAAGGAAAGTTAAAAAGAACAAATGAGAAACCTACACCAAGGGTAATTATCAGGTTAAACTCTAAAAAATGTAACACAATATTGATTAAACCTTACTTAGATGAGATCAGGTATATATTATATATTATAATATATATACACACACACACACACACACACATATATATATATATATATATATATATATAGAGAGAGAGAGAGAGAGAGAGAGAAAGTTTGATACCCAAGTGCATCAGGTACACTGAACCTAACCCGATTCTTGCATTAAAGAAAAAAAAACACAAAACGCAGTATTCAATGAACCCATGCTGCACATGGACCCAACGTGAACGTCCTTTGGTCTCGATATATTTAGATTCATCATTGCATCAGCACGTGAACATATGTCAAAATCATAAAAGGCCAAAACTGAAGGTATGTGTATTCACCAAAAAGAATATGGCTTGAAACATCGTTTTTTTCAAAACAAATTGTGGTTTTGACTACCGTTTTATCAAGTATTGGTGGTCACAGAAAATGCTGTAATTTTTAAGGTCTTCCCATATGAAACGAAAGTTCCAATATAACCAACTTAATCTTAGGATGATTAAAGCAGTTATTGTGCGGTCGGAAACGGCTAGAATATGTGATAATTACGGTGGTTTCAACCGCCGTAATGAATAATATTATCATGCAAATCATCATTTTTTTCTTTCCAATGGGCAACCTGCTTTTATAATATTCAAGAATATAAATATCCACAATGTGATTGAGCTTCAAATATCTTTAGATATTTGTATTAAATGTGGCAACATGTACACTTTTTGTGAAGTTACCAGAGTGATCAAAACTAGCATCCAATTTACATTTCATACAACTTGAATATAAAAGAGACTCCGAATACAAGTTAATGCATCATTATAAAAATAAATTCACAAGCACAAGTAAATGCATCTTTAAAAAAATAAAATCATGGATTAACATCTGTCACAAAGCAACTGAACTCATATATGATCTGCATATTTAGGAACAAAATTCTCTTTATGCTTGTAATCCGCTTCGCAACATTAACAACCCTTGTGTGAATCGCTGATCTTTAATTGACTGAGATAATGATCTTGGCATTTTTAAACCTAATGCCACAGAAGACCCTTCTTGACCCCAATCTCTTTCGTCGACTTGAGTGCCTTCCTTCTAGCCTTGATTAAGCGAGCAACTATACAACTACTAGCAATGGCAGCTCTGTCAAACTATGTTTCACCCAATTCTCTAGATATATACAGGTTGGTCCAGTAGATATATGTTTCCTAGATAATAGATTGCTTCTGCTTACCCTTCTCCGCAACTTATGTTAGGTGCATGCAACCGTATTTAATTTTGGTTATATGGTAACAATCCAACTATGCTAAAGGAAAGGACCAACAGCTCCAACGCTTGATCAAAATCTCTGAAATACACCACCAACAAAGAATTCATGTCGCTTGAGGTCTTCGAGGGCTTTGGATATTTTTTTTCTTAGATAGGAAAAATACAAGTAAACTCGGCATTCCATGATCCCGAGGCAATATTGGATTGTCTCCCGTTAGTAGGTGGGAAATAAAAACACGAATACACCTGTAGGGGGTAGGAAGGAACAAAGAATAAAAATCAAAACAATGATTAAAGATGAGGGTTTCGACAATATAACAAAACTCTTTAGTGATTGCCATGCCATTAGGAAACATGATGAATTTATGAAGCCAATACAAAAGAAAAATAGCGTCTTTATTCAAAGTTACTTTTGAATCGTCCTCTATTGGTGGCGGACGGATTCCGGCGTTTCCAGCGAAGAAACTTCAACCAGCTTTGTGTCGTTGGTATTTGCCGGCTTTCTGTACGCAGCGGATTTGAGTGATTGAGTGCGAGGTTCCCACACAGGGGCTTTCCCAGGATGAGATATCAGGTCTGTATATTGTTTGAGATCAGTATTTTTCTATGTACCTCGACATGTAATGGCTGCCTTTTATAGGCAACCTGCTCCCCCTCATCTCGGATACTCCACCAGTGGCTTCCCTTGTCCGGAGCAAATCTCGGATACGTTACCGAAAATCCCAGTAACGTTCATCCATTACACTTTGGCCCTATCCGTTCAGGTAACGGACTGGATGGCCAGTCCAGCCGTTACTTGAGCCGAGAATGGCCACCTGTTCTTATCTATAACATCTCCCACTGGGCCATTCGAGACAAGTGAATCGACATACTAGTTTTCCTCCCACTTTTCAGGGTTTTTCCTAGTTATTTCGTTTCCTTATCGTAATCAGAACCAGTTGTGTGGTTATTTTCCTATACAATAATTTGTCCGTTATATGGTTATTTACATATACAACAATCAAACATACCTCAAACCCATGTTAGTAACATGTTTTGAGAAGAGATCCTCTGTTATGCCTTTTGTTAAGGGGTCTGCCAACATATCCTCCGTTGGCATGTATAAGATGGATATTTCCTTTCTCATAACTATATCATGAACATAGTGGTATTTTACCATTATATGCTTGCTTTTCGAGCAATCCGCTCCACTCTTAATAAGAGTAATTGTTGCATTGTTATCACAATAGATAACTACTGGCTCATCAGTTATTTTCAACTTCAAATCTCATATGAAGCGGCTTATCCAAACATCACTTGTTGCAGCCATACAACAAGCTACATACTGAGCTTCCTATGTATGCAATGCTACACAACCCTATTTCTTACATACCCAAAAAACAATACCACCTCCAAATAAGAATATTTGTCCCGAGGTTGATTTGTTGTCATCTTTGCTCCTAGCAAAGTCAGCATCTGAGTATCCTACCACTTTTAGTTCATCTGCTTGAAAACGCAGTTTCAAGTCCTCTGTTCCTTTCAGATATCTTAGAATCCTTTTCACAGCTACCCAGTGATGCCAACCAGGATTACTTTGATATCTACTTTTAAGACCAACAACAAAGTTAATATCAGGTCTTGTACACAACATATCATACATCAAGCTGCCAACAGCTTGTGCATAAGGAACATTAGGCTTATCGTCTCCTTCACCGGGACAATCAACCTTACTCAATTTGACCCCTTTTGTATCAGGTGTATCTGCAGACTTGCATTCACCCATTTTAAACTTCTTGAGGATATAGTCAATATATCTCTCCTGACTCAGGCATAAGAGTCTAAATCCTCTATCTCAAGAGATCTTTATTCCCAAGATATAGGATGCTTCCCCCATATGCTTCATTTCGAACTTGGAATTCAACCATGACTTGGTTTTGACAATATCTCGTTGTCGTTTTCAGTCAACAATATGTCATCTACATACAATGACAAGATAACAAAGTGGCTCCCACTGTTCCAAACATATACACAGTGATCAAGTTTGTTAGCCACAAACCCAAGTTCTATAATGGCATTTTCAAAAGTCAAATATCATTGGCGAGGTGACTATTTAAGGTCATATAGGGATTTTTTTAACCTATATACTTTATCTTCCTAGCCTTCAACTACAAATCCTTCGGGCTGCTGTATGTATATGATTTCTTCTAAATCCCCATTTAGAAAAGTTGTCTTTACATCTAACTGATGTAAATCCAATTCATAGTATGTAGATATTGCTAGGATTATCTGTATGGATGCAAATTTTGCAACTGGAGAATATGTCTTAACATAATCTATCCCCTTTTTTTGCGAAAAATCCTTTGCAACCAACCTCGCTTTAAATTTGTCGATTATACCATCGACCTTATATTTCTTTTTCAGAACTCATTTACAGCCTATAGCTTTTCTTCCTTTTGGCAAATCAACCAATTCCCATACTTAGTTTTTCTCAATGGGTTCAATTTCCTCATCCATGGCTTTCTCCTAGTCTATCGCTTTTGATGAGTTCATTGCTTGTTGATAAATCAATTTATCAGTCAACTCATCTAAATCTATCGAATTACACACTTCTTCTACAAAATAAGTGTGATAATCCTTTAAGTAGGATGAAGTGGCTCTTGGCCTCTTATGTCTACTCAAGGTATCAGTACTTTCAAGAAGATCTTCTATGGGCTCAAAAGATGATTAGTTTAAGTCTACCAAATCATCAACACATTCCTCATCGTTCTCTAGAATGTCATTCTTAGTATCTTCTAAGAATTCAACATCTTTGCTTTCAATGAGTCCATGGTCCTTATGATAAAACCGATATCCTTTTGAACCTTTTGGATATCGAATAAATATACATCTCAAGGACCTGTTGTCTAGCTTATCTCTAGACTGATCAAGGATCTTGACATGTGCAATAGATTCCCACCTCCTGAGATGACCTAGGTTGGGTTTTCTTCCAAACCACATCTCATATAGTGTAGTGAATACAACTTTACACTGTACTCTATTGAGTATGTAAACAGTTGTACTTACTGCTTCTCCTTAAAATACATTTGAAAGAGAGGCATCAATTAACATTGACCTTATCATATTCAGCAAGGTTTTGTTGTATCTTTCAGCTACACCATTTTGTTGAGGTGTCCTGGGCATTGTATTCTATTTAGTAATACCAAAGTCTTTGCAAAATTCCAAGAATTATGCCGAGGTATATTCACCTCCTCTGTGTGATCTTAAGACTTTGATCAAATGCCCTAATTGATTTTTTACTTCTTGCTTATATTCTTTAAAAGCATTAAGTGCCTCAAATTTATGTACCAAAAGATATAAATACATATATCTAGAGTAATCATTGATAAAGGTTATAAAATAACCCTTTCCTCAATATGACTTTACTCTAAAAGGTTCACATAAATTTGTGTGAATAACTTCCAACAGGGTTGTTGCCCTTGTTATTTCCTTGGAAAAAACATTCCTTGTCATTTTTCCTTGTATACAAGCTTCACACTTGTTGAAAGTATTTTCCTCAAATCTAGGCAATAAGTCAAAGTTGGATAATTTTCTCAACTTTTCTAGACTTATATGTCCTAGGCGTTTATGCTATATATTCACATCAATAGTAAAGGCACTCTCAATATAATCAGAAGATGCTTTATTTTCATTATCATATAATTTGAACAATCCTTGTTCTACATAAAATTTGCCAGAGAACAAAATTCTCCCATGCTTACCCATAGTCACCTTGTTAGGAATAAACCTAACCTCAAAACCTTTCTTTACTAAGGCAAGGACCGAGACCAGATTGTGCCTTATTGATGGCACAATTAATACATCGGTTAATACAATTGGTTTGCCTTGTACATGTATCCTGAAGGACCCAATATCGAGAACATTTGAGAAAGTACTATTTCCCATATAAACTCGATGTTCCATAGGTTGATATTCCTTTAGATCCATTGCCCCTTCCTTGGTCTTCGAGATGTGTCTTATAGCTCCTGAGTCTATCCACCAACCTGTCACAAGGCGGTCTAAATACAAGCTAACTAAAATCACGCAGATTATGTCCTGCTTCTCCGATTGTTTGCACTGTGGGTTGTTTCCTCCACCTTTCTTGTTGCGACAGTCCCTTTTGTAGTGTTCATCTTTCCACAGTTGAAACATTTGATTCGAGAAATGACTTCTTGCAATTTCTTAAAATTTTGACCGCTTTTCTTGTTGTTGTTGCCAAACCTTTTATTTGGTTTCTTCTTCTGGTTGGATTTGGAGTTAGATGCTAACTCATCCTAAACTACTAGCAATTTTTCTTTCTTGTTTTTGAGCATATGCTCTTAGTCTATTGCTAGTTTAAGAGACAACTCAGAAAGGTTAATCTCAAGCCCTAATCTCAGGACAGTGGTGACCATGTTCCATGACAGGGGTAGACTGTTTAATATCATTGATATCTGCATCGGTTCGGGGATGACTGATTTTGCTACGACTAAGTCTCTAGCCATTACCAGCATGTGATTTACATGCTCAACCACATTGTCTCCTTTCATTTTGAAGGAGTTGTATTTTTGTAGTAACAATTGCACATGCAATTTTGTTGTTGTATCATATTTAGCTATTAATGAGTCAAACAACTCTTTTGCGGTCTCATATTCTTCAAAGACCTTGATCAAGTCATCCTCCATATAAGTCAATATGATTGTCCTTGCTATGGTATCATCTTTTAGAAATGTTTTATACATTTATTGTTGCTCATTTGCATTTGGGGGTGGCAGACGCATAATTTTCTTTAGTACATAGTCAACACCTTCTAGTGTTAGAGCTAAAGGGATTCTTCTCTTCCATGTCTGGAAGTTGAGACTGTTCAGTTTTTCAGTCTTTGCCAATTTCAATACACATATCCTACACTCATTTTTATGTGTTTGGCAAAAGTAACAATTAAGCGGTCTAAAAAGGAAACCAACACAAAAACACAAGCATACATAGCAAGAATCATGTTAGTATGATGCATGATATCAAGCAAATAAGCTAATAATAATTTCATGATCTTTTTGGAAGAAATTTGAAATTTTTCCTAAGGAGTTTCTACCATTGTACTCCTAAAATAATACCAAGGTCAAAACAGTAATTTTATCTATTTGTCTCTTTTTATAATTTTGTAAAAACCTAAGGACAAACTCGTAAAATTATTCTGGTATTTCTGTAAACTTCACAACTGATCAGGGCTAAAATTGTAATTTTAACCCTCAGGATAAATCTGTAAATTTTCAAAAGTACAAGAGTAAATCTGTCTTTGGACTAAATCGCAGAACTGAAATTATCCAAACCGAGAAGGGTAAAACTGTAAAGTAATAGCTCGATATTTGATAATTTTCACCAATAGCCAGAGGGTAAAACAAACTTTTTGCTCAATAAGGGCAAAATAGTCTTTTTACCTAAAAATATCTGTACAAAATGGTAATTTTGTCGAATAGAAATAGTGTAATACTTGAAAATCGGTCAGGGCAAAATAGTCTTTTTAGTTTATTCCCCAAGGCGATTTTTAAAAAACGCTAGTTGTTTATAGAAATCGCTAGCGATTTTCGGGAAACCACAAGCGGTTTTGGAAAACCAGTGGTTTTCCAGCCCACGATTTTCCAAAACCGCGGTTTTCAAAATTTTTTCTTTCTTTCTTTTCTGACAAATACAAAAAACATTATAGATTTCAAAAGAGAAAAAAAAACGAAAAACGCAGGAGGAGAGAGGGAGAGAGGAAGAAAGAGCAGGGGAGAGGGAGGTTGTCCGGTCGGCGGTGGTGTTCGATCGACAGCAGCGTCCCAAGCTTTTCCCGGTTGTCGCGTCTTCTGTTCTGCGGCATCCGATCGGCTTTTCCCGGCTGTCGTGCCTTCTATTCTGCGGTGTCATAGGCTTTTTCAGCTTCTGGCCTGTTCGGCTTCTGACCTTTTCGCCCTCTGGCCTTTTCGGCTTCTGTCCTTTTATTGCCACCTGTCTGCTTTGCCTCTACTAACCCCCTCTGATCTCTTTGATTTCTTCTCCTTTCATGTTTTTCCTCTTTTTTTTCTCTCTTCGCTTACTTGTTTTTTTTTGTAGGGTTTTTAGGCTCTGATGCCAGTGTTGAATCGTCCTCTTTTGGTGGCGGGCGGATTCCGGCATTTCCAACGAAGAACAGCTTCAACCAGCTTTGTGTCATTGGTGTTTGTCGGCTTTTTGTACGCAGCGGATTTGAGTGATTGGGTGTGAGGTTCCCACATAGGGGCTTTCCCGGGATGAGATATCAAGTCTGTATATTGTTTGAGATCAGTATTTTTCTATGTATCTCGACCTGTAATGGCTGCCTTTTATAGGCAGCCCGCTTCCCCTCATCTCGGATACTCCACCTATGGCTTCCCTCATCCGAAGCAAATCTCGGAGACGTTACCGAAAATCCCGGTAACATTCATCCGTTACACTTTGGCCCTATCCGTTCAGGTAACGAACTGGATGGCCAATCTAGCCGTTACCTAAGCCGAGAATGGCCACCTGTTCTTATCTATAATAGTTACCTCCCCTGATTGATGAGCATTAGCTTTTGTAAACCCTTGTACGATTAGTAGTTATGTAAATTGAAGGAGAAATAGGTAATAGAGAAGGTTGAGGGCCTAAAATTCTGGACAATCATAGGGGAGGCCTGTAATGGCATGCAGATCAAGTAGTACAAGACTCACCATGCCCCCGCTTAAGGATGATGCAGTTTGTGTTGGTTGACCAAAACCCAAAGAACCTATATTGGAGATTAAGGTCGATAGGAAAGACTAGTCAAGAACACTCAATGAGATTGAAGATGCCCCATTGACGCCAATCAAACCCAAACCAAGCACCAACCCTATTAAGCCATCGAACATATTCCTCGGTTGGCTTCAGTCAAGTATGATGAACTTTCAAGAGTTGTTCATATCAATACCACTTGGCTTGAGTCAGAATGGTTTTAGGACAATAACCTCATCCAAGACCTATGTGTGGTGATTGTGAGTAACTTTCATACCAAAAGAAACTTGTTTTTGACTTTCATCCGGGGAGAAACATGATAACCCAAAGTAGAAATTAGAAGTGGGGCCAACTCAAAAGAAGAAACCTTATTCTTGTTGTGAGACTTTCGAGCCATCTAATGCCAAAGACATGAGGAATATGAACTCAAAAAAGATGAAGATAGGCACAAAAGAAGCTTGTGCAAGAAGTTTCAAAGAGGTGATTGGCATAAGTGAGATTGATTAGATGCCTTTATAAACGTTGTTTCAATTGGCAAGCATAACTGAGATTGATTAGATGCCTTTATAAACGTTGTTTCAATTGGCAAGCATAACTGAGATTGATTAGATGCCTTTATAAACGTTGTTTCAATTGGCAAGCATAACTTTCAGCTCACATTCCAAAGTGATGCATAATCATCACATGACGTCAAGAACAAAAGGATAAAAATGCCAACATTTGAAATCTCGGAGTAACGAAAAGGAAGATAGAAAAGCAAATGGAAACAATAAAAGCATACAAAAATATTTAAATTTCATTAAATGTTATATGATATTACAACTATACTTGTGAATTCCCTCAGAAATCTCACTCCAGCCTCACCTAGTGCTCGTTGAAACCATCAGTTTGATCAATATTGAATTGGGAATCCTCTAATTCTAGGTGTTGAGAAAGCAAAACCTACAACTCTGCTGACTCCTAAGCAAGATCTCTAGCCAATTGAACCAACACTTCACTAGCAGTGATGCTTGTGATACCAAAGCATTGAGGCTAGAAATGACTTGAGACATTTCATGAAGTTGTTTCTTGAGGTCGTCGATCTCAGTCCTAACAGAAGATCTAGTAGTTTTTCAAGTATCAAACATGTGAAACTAATTGTTCAAATTTGATAGAAATTTTACTTCGAGCCTGGGATGCTTAGATGGATTGATTTGAGCGCCACCACATTCTTATTGATCATGACGGAAGCAAGTTGGGTCTTTGCCAAGATCTTTCGAAAGCAACAAGCCTCCATCTGCTCACAAATTTCCCCACAAATCTCCAGAGCTTTATTCACCTTTTGGTAAGTTCTAGGGAGAAGGTTCCTTCTCATTGCCTTGGATAAGTCTAATAATTGTACTTGAAGCCTTCGAGATATAATCATGTCAATTAGCTACCCAAGGTTTTACTTTTGTCTTGACTGATTTATGGTCAATGCCTAAGATGACTCATGGATAGTCATCCCCAAGTTATTTGAGATTGCTTCCAACGATTGGAGGCATCTTTATGTAGAACAAAGACTTGGGAAGACATATACTAAACAGCTTGGGAAAAGCAAAAAATTGCCCCATTCTTGTGATTCCACCATTCATGAGAGGGAGAGCAACATTCAATTTCCTAACCAGAAGCATAAGTCTAATTTCATCTCAGCACATTCTTTGATCGGGGTGAATTTCACCTCGAAAGGAACAATGAGACTAACAAAGATAGTATTCACGTTTCTAATGACAATCAATCATGTTTAGTCCAGTTGCTTAAGCAATATAAGGATTGTTTTTCTTGGGAGTTTCATGAGATGCCTGACTTACCTCGAGAGTTGGTTGAGTTTATTATTCTATTGAAAGGAAGGATGAAGCTACAAAAAAAAGCGATGAGAAGGTTCAAACTTGATGAGTTTGGACATCAAGCAAGAGATACCTCTTTTCAAGGACAAGTTCTTCAAAATAACTAGGTATATTGATTGGTTGTCTAATATTATTTCTATTCTTAAGAAAAATAGTAAACTACAGGTATGCATTGACTATCAAAATCTTAACTTGGTCACTCTGAAGGATCAATATGTCATGCCAACGACTAATATGCTTATTGATATAGTATATGCCTATGAGATTTTGTCATTCATAGATGATGCCTCCGAATATAACCAAATTAAGGTAAATGTTATATGTTGTAAACATGATTTGTTCCTAGGTTATTTATAGAATTTTGAACATTTGTGGTCAATTTTGAGAATTTTGAACCTTTGTTCGACCTTGTGCAAGCTTTTCAACGGATGTAGAAGGAAGCTTAAAATTGAATACTTACAAGTGTGCTTTTGCAGTTTCTACTAGGCTATTCCTAGTTTCTTGGTACATAATAGAGGGATCGAAGTTGACCCAAGAAAGGCCAAGACCATGATCTATGCTCGACCACCAAAGAAAAAGAAAGACTCAATATAGGACATTAAGGAGTACTTTGTTGGATGATGAATTGTACAAGAGAAGCCATCAGGATTTGCTTTTGAGATGTTTGATAAAAATAAAGTTTGGATAGTGATGATTGAAGTTAATGAAAGAATTTGTGGGGTTCATCAATCATGGCCTAAAGTGAAGTGGTTGAGATGTCAACATGTGAAGTTATTGGCTAATTATACATCAAGATTGCATCAATTATGCAAAAGAGTGTCAAGAATGTCAATGGTTTGGTCCTTTACAAAAAGCACATATGGTAGAACTACATTCAATCATCGAATCGTGGCCATTTTAAGGTTGGGCCGTGAACTTAATAATAACGATCTATCTAAAATCTTCAAAAGGACATACCTTTATTGTAGTGGCAATAAATTACTTTAATAAGTAGGTTGAAGTCCTACCATTAAGGATGGTGACCCAAGAGGAGGTAATCAGGTTCATCAATGATTATATTACTTTCAATTTGCAACATTACAATCGATTACGGCTGATCAAGGGACAATGTTCATAGGAGTTGCTATTAACTTGGTACATTCAACCCCTCACTATGCTGGTGAATGGACAAGCAGAGGCTACCAATACAGTGATTGTTACTCTCATATAGAAGTCCCTTACGAATAATCTAAAAAGATGCATGAGGTGTTGCCCAAGGTTTTTCAGACATATCGAAACTCCAATGCCTCAATGACTGGAATGACAACATTTCAACTTATGTATGGACAAGATGCGGTGTTACTGATATAAATTAACGTCAAGTATTTGCGGGTAGCCAAGTAAAATAATTTACAACAAGCTACATTGTTAATGGAACTTGATTCGGTAGATAAAGACCACTTGATGATATTTAATAATTTACTTGCCAATAAGTGAAAAGTTGCTTGAGTTTATAACAAAACATGTTCGAGTAAAATGGTTCTAAGAAGGGAATTTAGTTTGAAAGACCATCCTACAAGTCACCAAAAAAACCTACAATTAGGAAAGTGGTCTCTCAATTCGGATGAACCATATTTAACCTCTAAGATTTTGTCAAGAAGGGCAAACATATTGGTGGAAAATAAAGGGGAAAGAGCATGCGAAGAGTATAAATGGAAGATATTTGAAAATGACTATCCTTCGATTTGGGGAGCACAATTTGTTTGAAAAGTTTAACGAATATTGGTGAAAATTTCTTGATTGGAAGAGCTATTGATAATCATGGTATGCTCATAGAATACGATCTCGAGGGAGACTTGTCACCAATATAATCACTAGTTTGCTATGCTCCTTTAAGCGTAAGGCTCTATTGTTGCTCAAAAGAAGAAATAGTTAATTGGTTCAATAGAGATGGGTTTTGGGATACAAGTTGTGAAATATTTAATTGCCTATTTTTAATTTTTGAAGTTCTTCATGTCAGCCAGCAAAATTCATAATAATATCAAGCACCTCAGTTGGAGGCTCAAACTTAAATCCCTATGGTTTCAAGACTCGAGGGAGCTCGTATGCTTGCTTCGACCAACACTTCATAGCCTCGGTCGAATACTTTGTAAGCAATTGTGACTTCTGGACCAGAATTCACTCTTATGGAAGGGGCCACCGACATTTATGCTTTGATTTCTAAAGAGTAATCAAGTATTAGTTGTCGCGGATCTATGAGAATTGTCAATAGTTATCACATCTACATTCGCAATTGGATTGTCTTGTGCAACAACAAGCCCAATAAAGAATACATCCTACCAAGTTTTGGTCTCTATCTTCTAATCTACGAGATAGTATGTACTAATGTCGAAATGCTCATGAGCGCATTGACCACCTCAGATGTGGCTTTCTCGCTTGAGAAGTTATGTCCCTTATATCACAAGTAGCCTCTCTCAACAATTGCTTGGGCATACGCTATCAAAAATTGACAACTACAATTGGGCTTATGAGGAAAAGCGATGAAAATTATGAGAACTAGAGGAAACCCACCTAGAATCCCTTTTGAGGAGTCAAGCACAAAAGGAACCATTGGCAACCAAGAACTTGAAGACTCTAGAACGAGACTATGAGAAATAAGAAAAAGTATGCAATTGTTCTTCCCTTGTAATCCGTCTACAGCTAACGTGAATCCACTTGCCCCCATTTCTTTCTCTTCATTTTTTCGTTGAGTGAATCTTATCCAGCCCTTCCACTCTTCTAACCATATGAATTATACTTCCAATCCTTGATCAACCTCATAATTTAATAAAAAACAGGATTCTACTACATGCAAAGACATACGTCGCCTTAGTATGGGCTTCCGAAACTTGGGTTGCAACGACTACTATCTGAGGTGAAGCAAAAACTTGGGTTTTAGGTTCCTAGTTAAGATTCACCTCGTGGAGTGTTTGAGACTTGGGTCATAGCAACTGCTACTGAAGGAGGAATGAAAAATCGGGTCTCTTCTTAATCGGGTGTACTTGATACTTGTCTTAACCTATGTTTGATAATTATTTTCCATAATTTCATAGTATGACTCATTAACTTGATACCTCAATAATTCACACAATTCTGAATGTCTCCCTTGTTCTTATATACGGGTATAAGTGTACTCGATCTCCATTCCTCGGGCATCTTTTGGCTTCTCCATATTTCATTAAATAGCCTTGGAGCTAAGTGATTCCTATTTCTCTTAGTATTTTCCAAACTTCAATAGTTATATTATGTGGTCCTACCGTTTTACCACCCTTCATATGTTTAAGAGCCTCTTTAACTTCATTCTTTTGAATATGTCGGTAGAAATTGTGGTTTATATATTTTTCTGATTTGGCTAACTCTCCTAAGCTAATGCTAACATCTTTATTTTCATTAAAAAACTTATAAAAATAGTTTTTTAAATCTATTTCTTATATCATTATTTGCCA
Source organism: Brasenia schreberi (assembly GCA_036023115.1). NCBI lineage: Eukaryota > Viridiplantae > Streptophyta > Magnoliopsida > Nymphaeales > Cabombaceae > Brasenia > Brasenia schreberi. The sequence goes on from JAYKKT010000061.1 coordinate 16,968,620, forward strand.
CTAGAATTTTCTTACCCTTGTCTTTGATGCATCTAACAGAATTAAGATCTTTAGTTTTCTTATCTCTATCCCTAGCTATCCTAAAAATATCTCTTTCACCCTTTTTGAGTTGAGTTTTTTATATAAATCCTCTAAAATTTTAGCTTTTGCTTCACTAAGAGCCTTTTTCGCGTCTTTTTTTGCTTTCTTATAAGCCTCTAAAGTTTCACTAGTTTTCTTAGCATAATGTAATTTGTAACATACCCTCTTTGCCTTGATTTTATTTTGCACTACTTAACTCCACCACCAAGCTTCTTTTTGTGCCAGTACAACTCTCTTAGATTCACCTAACACATATTTTGCCACTTTCCTAATATGTATAGCCATATTGTTCCACATATCATAAGGTGTACCAACATAATTTCAAACATCTCCTTCAAGGACTTTCTGTTTAAATATATCTTCTTTCTCGCTTTTGAGGTTCTACCATTTAGTCTGAATAGCTCAATACACTCTTTTCTTCCTTGTCCATTTTTTTATTTGTAAATCCATAACTAAAAGTCGATATTGGGTGGTTAAACTTTCTCTTGGAATTACCCTGCAATCTTTACAACATGCTCTATCCTTTTTTCTATAAATAAAATAATCAATTTATGTTTGTGATAAACCATTCTTATATGTAATTACATGTTCATCTTGTTTTTTGAAGATTGTATTGACAAAAAGAGATCAAATGCCATAGTAAAATTTAAAATCTCCCTATCTTCCTCATTTATATCCCCAAAACCAAAGTTTCCATGAATACCTTGATATCCTAATGCCTCTTTACCGACATGTCCATTTAAGTCTCCTCCTAAACAAATCATCTCCTTTTGTGGAATCCTTTGAATTACCTTATCTAACTCTTCCCAAAAAGTTGTCTTTATACTATCTTCTAGGCCTACTTGGGGTGCGTAAGCACAAACTATATTCAAAACCTCTGCTCCTAACACTAATTTTAAAGTCATGAATCGGTCGCGATATTGTTGTATGTCTACTACACTATCCTTTAAATCTTTATTTATGATAATACCAACTCCGTTTCAAGCCTTTTCCTTACCTGAGTACCATAATTTAAAACTTGTATACTTTTTCTCCAACCCACTTTATCTCTTGTAAACATAAAATATGAATCTTTCTCCGAATAATAGTATCTACCACCTCTATTAGCTTACCAAATAATGTTTCGATATTCAAAGAACCAATACGAATCTTATTATGTAGTTATAACTTTTACCCCCGCATGCATCATATTGAAAATGTGGAGACCCTATATGTAAATTATTCACTACATTTGGGCGACAATGTAGTGGGACTAACTTCTTTACCCACACCCTTCCATGATATGGGAACCCTCTCTGTAATTGATTCACTACATCGAGGCAAAAATGTAGTGCCCCTTGCTTACTTATCACTATATTTTCAAAGTAAGCAAGGGGCACTACATTTTAAACCTGTGTAATTCATGGTGATTTAAAAGTATATAACAAGTATATAATATGTCTATGATATTAGACTTTTCAAAGATATATATATATATATATATATATATATATATGAAGGATGTTAATTTTCTTTGTTTGGTGATTTAGGGAGCCTTGAGGGAGCCGCCTCACTCAAAAAACCTATAATAGCGGTACAATTTTTGTTTGAAGTCACGTGGATCACCTCAGATGCCTAACCAAAAAATTTCTACTTCAGCCACTGTTCACATTTGTTCAGCTCAAGAATGAACGCTGGCCTTAGGCCATTTCTTGGATATCTTTTATGTTTTAATGACAAATGAAATCTACAAGCTTGATTGGAAGGAGTTGGCTTAGTTCTCTTGATTTGACTCATATTATAGGTTTAGAAGATTTTTAGCATACTTCACCAAATCAGTGTTAAATACAAAAAGCCGCTTTTTGCACCCAGAGTGTTAGTTCACCTGGTGGTGTTTTGTGACTCCCACAACCGAGGTGCGAATACGATTCTCCTCCGACGAGGAGAAAGGTGGTGTTGGATCTTGCGTGCTTGAAGAAGTTGGCCTTTTACTTGAGAATATCATCAAGTTGATGTGGTATGGCTAAGATAAACTCTTGAAGAAATGTGGCAACAACAAAAAGGATTAACATGCACCAAACTGTTTTAAAGGTATGCTTGAGCACTAACCTTTACTATATTCAGCTTTTCTAATTACAAAGGATCTACTCCACCTTGCAGAAGAGTGGTTAATTTTTTGATAATATTGACAGAACAAGATGGCTAGTACTACAACTCATTTGTTTAGAAAATTCCAGTAAACTGAAGAACTTGAACAAGAAAATACTCAATTAAAGGAACAAAAATATGAAAATAGAATTGGTAGGAAAATTGTAAAGGTGTTGCAGGCAATATTTAGATCATTATTTATAGTGACCAAAATAGCATTGACTTTATATCAAAAGACGTGACCGACATGACCACTGAGAAAGATCGCTCAAATGTGAACATTTGCATACGTTCAGTTGACTAAAGAGCCAATGAAGAAATGCTTTTCTTCATTCTAACGAACATTTATTTTATAGCCTTAAAAGTGTTGTTAAATAAACATTCTTACGAACTTTGAATGGTTGACATCTTTCAAGTTTAGTCAGGTATTGCAGCCAATCAGCACTTGTGAAGAGGCAAGGCTTTCCCATTTATACCGACATAAGGTTAAGGGACTTCTTATGTGTGAAACGTTATGCACATCCAATGTGTATGATGCCATCATATGACTATAGACTTTGCCCTATGCAACGAGCTCTTTACCAACGGAAGCTAAAATGAGGGCATTTTGCTATAATTATTATCTTAAGATAAAATAATGAGAAAGACGAACAAGGTCACCGAGTCGTCTGCTCCCTTACTTTATGTTTTTTTTTTAAAGTGTGCATGGTTTGTACAATGAGAAATAACTCACCTAGTGAGGGGCTTGAATCATAAGTTGAAGGTGATGAGTTTGACGCCTACGTCATGCATTAGGCTTCAGCAGCTCCATTGTATAAAAAAAGATGTGCATCTATTGGAAATGTGATTATAATACTTTGATAATTGATTGTTGTAATGCCAAGCAATGGCCATTCTCAGCATGTACATGCACGAAAATGACAGACTTGCATTTTGCCGTTTTTGTGGAACAATTTACAAAATCAAATAACCATAACACGTAAACGCGTTACGAATAAGACTAAGGGCTCCAAATGAAAAGCCCACACAGAAAAGACAGAGAGGGAGTGAGTCAAAAAATGGAAGGCATTGCTCTATAAATTGAGAGCATTGACTCTACAATATACACAAAAAAACTGAAAGACTCCTTCATGGGAATTTGTCTATGGGTAACCAGAAAACACACACCTTTCTTCGTTCCTCTTCTCCTTTAAGCTCAGAGAGAAGATCGTTGTTGTTGCTCGGTTGCTTCAAGGATACCAGATAAAGAAGAAGGATCGGTAGGACCATCTGGGGCAAATAAACTCTGGGCAAGGATTGGAGAGTCCCGTCATCAGTATCAGGGCAGGAAAATAGGAGAAATTATAAATTTATCCCCGATCTGGTTCTGAAAATAACAGAATCAAGTTATGAAAAACTCAAAAATGGTACTTAAAATATGTTTAAAATTGCTTTTAAGTACCTTAAGTTATTTTTAGTTTAGTAGATGGATACTTTGCAATATATATCTTAATGGTTGACTATCTTTTATATGTTGCTCATTGTATGTTTCCTTTTTAAATTGTCTGATTGTTATTTTTGCCAAACATATAAAAATGAACTCCAGAATATGTCTATCCGAATTGATAAAAACAAAAAGATTAAATGGTCTTAATTTTCAAACATGAAAAAGAAGAATAGCGTTGGCTCTTACATTGGAAGGTTTAGACTATGTGGTTAGAGAAATTGTACAACCACCACCCTTTGATGTAACTGAGCAACAAAAAAGAAATATATAAAATATTTCTAAAAGATGGCACGATAACAAAAACTATTATATTAATATATATGGAGGATGATTTGATTAGTGTTTTTAAAGAGTATGAGACCATAAAAGAGTTGTTTGACTCAATAACAACTAAGTATGACACTACAACTAAGCTTTTTCTACAAAATAAAAGAAGGAGATAATATAGTAGAACATATTAACTATATGTTGGTAATAGCAAGGGACATAGCTATAGCCGAATCAATTATCTCACAATCAATGCAGATATTCATAATACTAAACAGTGTTCCCCATCATAGAACATGAATGCTACCGCCCTTAGACTAGGGGTTGAGACAAACCTTTCAAAATTCTCCCTCAAACTAGCAATTGAGTAAGAGCACATGAATAAAAATAAAAATGATAAATTACTAGTAGCTCAAGAAGAGATATGGTCCATCTCTAAAACCAAAAAGAAGAGAAACAAACCAAACAAGAAGTTTGACAATAATAACAAAAAATACGATCAACCTTTTAAGAAAAAGTAGAAAACTGCTTCTTGGATTAAGTGATTCAACTACGAAAAAGTGGGAGCACTATAAGAAGGATTGCCATAACAAAAAGAACGAGAGAAACACTCAATAATGTAGATAATCGGAGAAGTTGAACATAATCTACATGATATTTGAATGCTTATACATAGATTGCCTAGTGACTAGCTGGTGAATTAACTCTAAACCAACGAGACATATATCGAAGAACAAGGAAGGAGCTATAGACATAAAGGAATATAAATCAGGAGAACATAAAGTGTATATAAGAAATAACACCTTTTCTGATGCCCTTGGAGTGAGGTCCTTTAAGATTCATGTACAAGGCACTACCTTATTTAGGAAGGGCATTGAAGTCAGGTTTGTTCCTAACAAAGCAATAGTGTGGAAGTATGGGACAATATTCTTCTTCGGTTAATTTGATGTTGAATATGGTTTGTGTAAGTTGAATATAAATAAAAATAAAGGTTCTTCTGCTTATATTGATTATACCCTTAATGTTATATAAATGTGTGGCATAAATGCCTAAGATATATAAGCTTGAAAAGTTGAGGAAGTTATACCCTTATTGTTATTTTAGGTGTATTTTAGGTGAAAAGATTTTAGGAAAATACTTTTGATAAAGTAGCCTATATACAAGGAAAAATAACAAGAAAATATTTCTTAAGAAAATAACAAGGGCAACAACCCTGTTTGAAATCATTTACACTAATTTATATAGACCATTTAGAGTAAGATCACATCAAGGAAAGGTTTATTTTATAACTTTTATCGATGATTACTCGAGATATACATACATATATCTCTGCACATAAATTTGAAGTACTTGAAATATTCAAACAATATAAGCAGAAAGTTGAGAATCAATTGGGATATACAATCAAAGTCTTGAGATAGAATAGAGGTGGAGGGTACATCTCTGTAAAATTTTTGGAATTCTATAAAAACTTTGGTATTGCAAAGCAAAATACAATGCCCAAGACACTTCAAAAGAATGGTGTAACACAAAGATATAATAAGACCTTACTGAATATGATAAGATCTATGTTATTAGATTTTTTTTTACCAAGGATATTTTGGGGAGAAGCGGTAAGTACAACTATATATATACTCAATAGAGTACCTTGTAAAGTTGTGTTATCTATACCATATAAGATGTAGTTTTAAAGAAAACCAAACCTAGGTTATCTCAAGAAGTGGAGATCTATCATGTGAAGATCCTTAACAAGTCTATAGACAAGCTAGATAGTAGGTCCTTGAGATGTATATTTATTGGATATCCTAAAGGATCTAAAGAATGTCGATTTTATCACAAGGACTATGAATTAATAGAAAGCAAGGATGATGAGTTCTTAAAGAATACTAAGAATAACATCCTTGAAAATGATGATGAATATATTGATGATATAGTAGATATAGATCCATCATCATTTAAACTCATACATGATCTTCTTGAGCAAACCGAAACTTTAAGTGGACATAAAAGACTTAGGGTTACACCGTCCTATTTAAAGGATTATCACACTTACCTTTCAGAGAAAGTGTATAATTAAGTGAATTTAGATGAGCTAACTCATAACTTGACATATTAATAGGTTATTGACTCATCTAAATTATTGGACTGAGAAAATACCAAGTCTGAGAATTAACTGATTTGCCAAAAAGAAGGAAAGTTATATGTTATAAATGAGTTCTGAAAAACAAATATATAAATTGTATTATTCAGCTTGACATGTATGTACCTATGTTAACAATTTGTAAGAATATTATTGACGGCACATAATCTTTAAATTTGTGATCTCTGGTGAGTTATCAAAATCTTTCAACTTCTATCTCATTCCTAATTTCTTGTCCATGTATTAAATATATTTACTATATGTTTGGTTTTCTATTATTTTTTAGCGAAAATTATTTCTTCTTTAAAATGACATGAATTTTTTTTAATAATTTTGATTATAAATTATTTTTAAATATAAAAATAAAAATTAATCTAAATACACATTTAAATGAATACTAATAAATCGTGAGATCTAAAGAAATGTCACTCAAAATCCAAGAAAAATATAATAGAGATTTAAGGTGATGGATTGTCTTCCTCGAGCATTTGTTGGTAGAAATATGCCTTGTAGGCTTGTAGCTCCCCTTTGATAATCTCCTGCAAGCTGCTTCCATTAACTTCTTGGAATATAAATTTAAGCATATAGACATGAATATTCTTCCCTCAATATTGTATCATAACAAAGGCTTATAAGATAATTGGAGGCAAAATGTTTTAAGAGTAATTAGAAAAAGGGTGAACCATTATGGCCAGGAAAAGGGGTGAACCATTATGGCTAGGGATATTTAGGGCTGTCTCCACCCTTTCTCTTGAATGGTGGCTGGACTAGTTGGTAATTGAGTTTTCTAATGGGTTGGACCTGTTGGAGGTGGGGGTATTTGCAATCATTTCAATGCTCAAGTTAGTAAGTGTATAAGCAAGAAATAAAACAAAGATGTAATAGAAAGCAAAATGAGAAAAAGTAAAGAGAGAAAGAAAATAATTATTTTTGCTTAAAGGACAATGACTATTTATAATAAGGACAAGTGGTGTGTATTACAGTCCCTGTAATGTAAGGCCAATGATTGAAGATATTAAAAACCTTCTTATACGAAAGTATTGATATGTGTTTGGCCAAGTTAGTTACATATGAGGTTTTAATAAATATTTGTAGTGTTTGAATATGAAAAGCTTGGCTTGGATCAAAGTAATAGCTTGAGTTATGGTTAGAGGGTTAGGTTTGAGTGATGTGGGTAATAACCAATAAATTTGGTTCGATCAGGTATTTTTGAGGACGAGTCAAATTGTATATTATAATAACTATGCTTTTTATTATTATTATTTTTACATAATTTTTTACACTTTTTTTATACCATTAATTATATTATTTTATTACTTTCTCTCATTTAATCATTATTCTTTAAAAATATGTGAAAAAAGTGTATCATCAAAAAATGTGTAAGGAGAATTATTTTTCTATTGATAAACGAAGTCACTGCAATCCTTACTATTATGAGAAAGAAAAAATTTAAGTTCATTTTTTTTATATCTTTTTACATCTATTCTACTAATTAAATTATTATAACATATGTACATTTTTATAAAAAAGAAAGTAAGAGAAAGAATATTAATACATATATATTATAATTTGACTAATAAAAATAAATATACCTGAATATAAGAAAATTAACTTAAATTTTGTTTGTATGAAAAATGAGATAAGACTATTGGGTTGGGACTGAGTACTCTACTACAGTCCAGGTTCTAATGATAAAGGTGGTTTATTTTAGAGCAGTGAAAACTAAATATATTGGCTCAAGTGATCAATTCATTAAGAAAAGTAATCTTGATTTTAAAGCCATAGAATTGTAAGTCATTACATGGCTTGTAAGCTTGTCATAATTGTTTACATTATTCACTTCCTATTATTCGCCTAATTAAAATATATTTAATTTTATTTAATTTATTTATAAAATTATTTTATATATCATAAAATTATTTTAATTACATACAAAATAATTTAATTTTTTTTATATTAATATATAATATAAATATAATATACATAATTCAATTTACATAAAACATTTCCTTACATTCTTCTAAATAGGTTATTAAATTCTTAACAATCGATGCTTTTATGTTGATGATGTTCGTACATTGTACACTTATGAACATGTAAATTGTGATTAAGTATTTTTCTGTACAAAGAAAGAAAGCTTTGCCATAAAAAATATAAAATAAAAACAAATAAAACACAAATATACGAAGCTGAATAATGTTTTATGTACATGCATTAGATGTGAACATTCCCAGATGTGAGACATATATGAATAAATGATAAATATGACACGTGTTACGTGATTTTTGTTGATATTTATTGGTGGTTTGTATGTTGTGATTATGAATGTGTGATACATAATAAATGTATAAGAAATATAATTGTGCGACAATACTGGTCATATCATGACGATATATTATAGGCAAACGACATACGACTAAGGTGGTTGAGGAGTAGCAGGATGGTCATAGTGACTTTGGTTTGGTTTTGGTTGTTAGAGAATAATGGGCATAATTATTGAAATAAATAAAAGGGAGAATTTTGTAAATGTGTCGGTGTGCATATATAGCTTATTGTACTTGATGTAGACATTACATATATGTTTAATTAAGTGTGAGCAATGTGATTTATGGACTTGCGTGGATTTAGGTCAATATATTTACCGGTTTCTTGTCTGTGTTGTATTTTGATTTAAAATGAACATGTTCTCGTGCTTGATATACCTATGTACTGGACAATCGGTTGTGCTTAGCCCTTTATTTAATTACAGCTCAAGCAAGCAGGGCAAGATAAGAGTAGTACGAGTCAATTAAAAGATGAAAAAAGTAAGATATCTATATTTTAAAAATTCTTAGCATTTCTATTCTTGAGGGTTATAGGCCACATTAGACTGCTAATAAGAGATTTAAGTGCATAGGGACGGGTCATTGATCATCAAACAGGAAGATAACACGTCCACATTTTGTCTATTTCTGAAGCCAACAGTAGAATTACTCGATTAATTACCAAGTTGAGAAGAGCCAAAACTGGAAAAGGATCATAACTTTTATACGTAAAAAGAAAAGCCGGTTTTGAAGGATTTTTAGAGTGCAGTTGGCTGCGAATAAATTGATCACAATATCGAGCTGATCTCAATGCCGGTGAAATTGTATTGTGTAATTGCGTATCCACTCTCTCTCTCCCCATAAAAAAGGAAAATAAAGCCAACAGAGATCCAGCAATATCGTGACAATTGTTTTATTATATGTCGGCAACAACAAACACTGAATTAATTAATTTGGAATGATACCTTCGTGGTGCACTCAACATGTTGTAGGGATCTTATTTAATTAAAAGATATTAGTTCGTGGGCACACTCATTGGTCTTCTAATCTGATCTTTAACCGTTCAATTTTTAAGTCAAAAAATAAATAGTATGAAATGCACTTACTGTACATATGAGGTATCATTTTGTTTTTGAAATTTTGAATTTCAATCGTTGTACCACATTCTCTCTCCCTATATATAAATAAATAAATAAATAAATAAATAAATAAATATATATATATATATATTTATATTTATTAACACAAAAAGAGAGAGGCTAATAATGCTAGAAAACTAAATCCATAGAGCCCCAAAATTGCATATCCCAAAATTGTTCCAAGACGATACATACCAAATGCCTTATGAGAACATGGTGATTCTTGAATGTGTCGGTAATGGGATCTCAGCAGAGAAGTAAAATTATAACATATTATTTCGGAACCGTAACCCTAGCCTCCAACCCATAATTACTTGAGGGTTTTGTAGTTTCTAATTAAACACATTATTAAATCCCATTGAAGTAATGTACACTTTGTGTTGACCGATCTCTTTTTGTATCTAACTAGGCCGTTTATTATGGAACCGTGACCTTAGGCAATTATTCAACTGTTGAAGTAAAGGGCAAAGGATGTGTGGATCTAAAGTTTCCTTTGAGAAAGATCTTGACTCTTTAGAGAGTTAAGCATGTTTCAACAAATCACCAAAATATCCTCAGTAGTCCAATTTTAGTTAGGAAGGGGTTAAGATTAGATTGTAAATGTAATAAAGTCACAACTATATGAATTAGTACTAGGTGTTGCTTTTAAAATGACTATTTGTGTGATATAAAAGATTTATTTAAAATTCATGTAAAACAATATGAATTTTAATGTTAAGAAAACCTCTACTTCTACTTCTTCTTTTTCTATTTGTAGTATTTAATCATCTGATATATGCCATGTTAGGTAGGAACATTTAAATTTTGATTCTATGAAAAGAATGGTGAACTTAAATCTTATCCCTAGATAAAAAAACATAAATATAATATTTGTGTGCAAGCAAAGCAACCTAAGATCTATACGATTGATAGGAAATCCAAAATTTTGGATTTGGTGCATATTGTCATTTATATATTCAATGAAGTGAACTAGAGATAATAAAAGATATTTTATTATGTTTATTGATGACTATAATAGACACTATTATATTTACTTACTTAAAAGTAAAGATGAAGCCTTAGAAAATATCAAATCTTTATAAATGAAGCACAAATTCAAACTAGCAAAGTACTTAAATGCTTAAAGCCTGATAGGGGAGGAGAGTATACCACAAATTTTTTTCAAGAATATTCTCAAAACAATGGTATTGTTCATGATGTTACTCCTCCCTATTCTCCTTAGTTTAATAGGATAGTTGAACGAAATAATATAACCCTTGTGTTATGATAAATATTTAACTTTAAAGTTTTGGGTTATCTACCTACATGTGTAGGAAATTGGAGACTTGAATATGACTTGTGATATTCTAAATAGAGTTTTTCAAAAGTATAAGAAAAACAATCCCTTTAACCTTTGGAACAGTCGAAAGACGAGTCTCAAATATCTAAAACTTTAGGGGTGTCATACAAAAGTACTTATCCCTTAATAGAAGATAAAGAAATTGGGACCTAAAATAGTAAATGTTATATTTTCTACACTACGTGGAGATAACCAATGCATATAGATTTTTTATCTTAGGATCTAACATATCTAGCATAGATGTCAACATGATTATTGATATTTATGATGATACATTCTTCGATAATGTGTTTCCTATGAAGACTGCAGTTCTCCAAAGTGTATCTTCTAGAGATCCTGACCCTACTACTAGTTACATTTTTTATCATGTGGAAATGATGACAAATGTGAGTAATGATCTTAAAACTATTATTTCTAGATTAGATGACTTTTACCTCCTGATTGTTCTATTGTGGATTGCAAATAGTTTTTAAAGAAGAAAATTAATGTAGAAAGAACAATTAATAAGTATAAGACTAGGAGGAAGGGAGGAGAGTATACCTCAAATATGTTTCAAGAATATTCTTAAAACAATGGTATTGTTCATGATGTTACTTCTCTCTATTCTCCTTAGTTTAATAGGATAGTTGAACGAAATAATATAACCCTTGTGTTATCTACGTACATGTGTGGGGAATTGGGGATTTGAATATGGATTGCAATATTCTAAATAGACTTTTTCAAAAGCATAAGAAAAACAATCCTTTTTACCTTTGGAATGATCGAAAGAACAGTCTCAAATATCTCAAACGGTAGGAGTATCTTACAAAAGTACTTATCCCTTAAGACAAGATAAAGAAATTAAGACCTAAAATAGTAAATCTATATTTTCTAAATTACGTGAAGACAAGTTATACATACATATTTTTAGTCATACGATCTAACATATCTAGCATAGATGTCAACACGATTATTGATATTTATGATGATACATTCTTTGAGAATATGTTTTCTACGAAGACTAGAGTTCTTTAGAGTGTATCTTCTAGAGATCCTGACCCTACTACTGGTTTCATTTCTGATCTTGTGGAAATGATGACAAATGTGAGTGGTGGTGATCTTGAAACTATTATTTGTAGATCAGATAACTCGAAAGAAATAACTGAACCATTGAAAAATAAACAACCCATAATTTCAAATGACTTTTACCTCCTGATTGTTCTATTATGGATTGCAAATACTTTTTAAAGAAGAAAATTAATGTAGATAAAACAATTAATAAGTACAAGGCTAGGTTAATTGCTAAGAAAAACACACAAAAATAAAGAATAAATTATTTTGATACATATTCTCCTACTTCCTATATGACTATAATCTCAATGTTTATAGCACTACCATCATATATGACCTCACAATCCATCAAATGGACATGAAGACTGTCTTGTTGTATGGTGACCTTTATGAGAAAATTTATATGAATCAGCTAGAGGGATTTGTGGCTCGTAAAAATGAGTTTGAGGTGTGTAAGCTTGTTAAATCATTATATGATTTGAAACAAGATCCTAAACAATAGCATGAAAGTTTGATTGTGATATTATCTTTTTGCTTTGTTTCTAAAGATTTTGATAAGTGTGTTTACTAAAAGTCGATAAATGATGCATTCATCATCCAGTGCCTTTATATAGATGATTTTATTGTTTGGTTTTGATATGAGAATAGTAAATGAGAGTAATTCATTCTTGTGTAATAAATTTTAGATAAAAAATATGGGTGTAACTAATGTGATATTAGTACTTAAAATCATAAGGTCTACTGATAATATAGTAATTTGTTAGTCTCACTATATTGAGAAAGTTTTAGAAAGATTTGGATATACCTTTGGACAAAAATTAGAGTGGTATTCTTGTATCTCAATTACAATATTCTCAAATTATCAGTAGTTTGATATATCTAACCATTTGTATATGACCATATACGGCTTTTGCCATATATAAGTTAAGTATATATATTAATTATCCAAATACAACTCATTATAAAGCTCTAGATATAATGCTTCATTGTGTAAAAGGAACTATTTTTCTTGGGTTGCATTACGATAAACATCCTTCGATTCTTTAAAGATATAGTATGCTATCTCGATTGTGAAAAACTGTGAGAGTAATGGGGTCACTAGATACTGTAGACGCAGGAAAATCCCCGCCTCCCTTTGGCTTCTCAGGGCCTGGAGCGAATCCTCTCGTGTGTCTAAGGCCTATTTGTATAAACAGGGCGTGCCAGCTAGCTTACCTAACCTAGCGAAGATATATTTTAATCTGACTTCTAACGTGGTGAATGTGAGCAAGTGAGCTCTTGTCGTCGCAGACCTTCTTGCACCGATGCGCAAGGGTCAGTCTGTACGCTTTAAAAATCGAGTTTGGGATAGAAAAAGCCTACGAAAGCGGTTCGAGGTGTTTGATTCGGGTCTTTTTAATGCGATTGCAAATTTTAGATCACGTGGATTTGCACGTGCCTAAGTTTTTCTTTTTATCCCTTTATGGGCCACCTAGGTGTGTGTTATGAACACTCCACTACATGGGGCAAATTTGAGCGAGAGTACGGGGTTTGCTTTGATGCAATATGCGTCCTACCTCGTGGTATGGCGTAGATGCAATGCAAACTCACGCTACTCCAAAGGAAAAACCCGAAATGTAAAGACAATGCCGAAGGGAAATGACTTGTAATGTAAATGCCGAAGGGAGATATGTATATAAGGTATATATGGGCCCTTACTCGGATCTTGCAAATAAGAGCGAAGGCTCAATGTGTGTGAGTGCTTGAATTAAAAGACTACACACACGACATGAAATAAAACCCCAAATATAACTTGCAATATGGCCTTAACTAAGGTCTTGGGAATAAGAGCGAAAGCTCAATGTGTGTGAGTGCTTGAATTGAAGTACTACGCACACAACATGAAATTAAACCCAAATAGTATAACACGGCCCTTACTTGGGTCTTACAAATAAGAGCGAAGGCTCAATGTGTGTGAGTGCTTGAATTGAAAGACTACGCATACGACATGAAATAAAACCCAAATATAACTTGCAATATGGCCTTAACTAAGGTCTTGGGAATAAGAGCGAAAGCTCAATGTGTGTGAGTGCTTGAATTGAAGTACTACACACACAACATGAAATTAAACCCAAATAGTATAACACGGCCCTTACTTGGGTCTTACAAATAAGAGCGAAGGCTCAATGTGTGTGCGTGCTTGAATTGAAAGACAACACACCCAACTTAAGCAAAACCCTACGTAAGTTAAAGTATATATATATATATATATATATATATATATATATATATATATATATATATGTATTAGGGGCTGATTAGGCCCGTGTGTGTTCAAAATCGTGCACGACTAAGAGAGTGCACGTGTGTGTGGGTGTGCCAAGCCACGTTATTACAAGCGGGGGGAGACTATACTCCGTTATTACAACCCCGTATCGAATTAAATTTAAGCAAGTATACAACTAAGGACCGAGTTAGGCACTTACTTATAGCTGGTCCGAAGATGCCTTGCTTGAGCGTGGGCTTGGCCTTCGCCTTGGGCTGCAAGAGGGACCTCCGCAGAATTGAACGGCAAAGGGGGCTGCTGGCCGAATGCCTTAGGTGCGCGGGAGGGGTGCTTTGAAGGTGGCCGGCTGCTAGGAAGGGGGCTACCTTGGTGTGTTGGGCTAAAGTGACTAAGTAGGGTCACTAAGGGAGGGTGTAGTGTTAGGAAGTATGGCACTAAGTGGGAGCCTAAGGGAGTATCTAAGGGAGTGCCTAGGGGAGGTATGTGGCTGGCGGGTGGCTGGCCGAAGGGATATGTGACAGTCGGTTGGAGTGGCCGACTAAGGGAGACTCGGTGGTGGTGGTTGCTAGGGTAGCTAGGGCTGTCGTAGATGGGAAGGAAGCTAGCTAGGGTATGGGATAAGGTGGAGTTAGGGGCTGGTGGGAAGTGTAAGGGATAGGTCCTAGGGAGCTAGGTAGAGTGGCCGGTTGTTGTTAGGACGGCTAGGTAATGGCGGGTGATTGGAGTGGCTAAGGTCTGGCCGAATGGGTAGGATGGAGGGTGGCTGGTGTTAGGGTGATGTGGTGGTGGTGTAGGTGGCTGAGAGTGGAGGGGGAGTGAAGAAGAGGTAGCATGAAGTGAAGATACTAACCGGCGGTGATGGAAGGCGGCGGATGGAAGAGGAGCAGCCAGGTGTTTGAAGTGGCTGGTTCGGCCGGATGAAAAGGATGGCGATGGGTGGTTGGTCGGCTGGGGTGTGGTGGAGCAGGTGGAGCAAGGTGGTGGTTGGCTGTGGGGCAGGTGGAAGACCTGGCTGGGAGTGGCTGGGCTCGGTTGGCAATGGGGAATGGAGTCGGCTGGACTGGCTGGGATGGAGAGAGCTTGGAAAACCCGCCCCTTCGGGGGGGGTTTATATAGGGCTGAAGAAGTCGGTTGGGGCTGGTATTAGGAGGGTGGTTAGGTGGTTTAGGTAGGGGTGGTGTGGTGATAAGGTGGGCTGGTTTTGGGGTAGGGCCAGATATTTTCATACAAGGGGTTTTGGGTAGATGGTGTGCTAAGTTTAGGTGGGGTGGTTTAGAGGTTTAGGGTTTAGCTAGGTGGGTTGGTTTTGGGGTGAGGTTTAGTGAGGTGGGTTAGGTGATTAGGCTAGGATTAGGTTAGGTTTAGGAAAATTAACCTAGGTTTAAGGAAGGATTAGGGAAGTGGGTTAGGTGATTAGGCTAGGATTAGGACAAGATTAGGGTAAAAGGCAAGGATTAGGTGTTTTTGGTTAGAATTGGATTAAGGAGCTCCCTTTGCATGACCCATAGACCTTAATCACATCATGTTGGTGCAGCCCTAGGTTAGGTTTTGGCTAATTACAAGCTTAAACCCACTTTAATTAGGCTAACCCACATGATTAACCCCAAACTTGACACACAAGTCAAGCTTAATTACAACACACTCCAATCTTATCCTCCCCCACTCTCTCTCATGCCCATAATCCCACGTGAAATTCAAGTGGGCCCCACCTCCATTTATGAGAAGGTGATGTGGGCCATGGATATGGATATTGGATTGGATCTCTAGATCCAAATCCAAATCCAAGTCCACACATGGGTTTGGATTGGGATCTAGATATATATGGTCCATATC
The DNA here is from genome assembly GCA_036023115.1 of Brasenia schreberi. Taxonomy (NCBI): domain Eukaryota; kingdom Viridiplantae; phylum Streptophyta; class Magnoliopsida; order Nymphaeales; family Cabombaceae; genus Brasenia; species Brasenia schreberi. Next base: position 16,984,651 of record JAYKKT010000061.1, read on the forward strand.
CGATCCAAACTGAATTCTGACTCCTTCGGGCTGTGTTCGAAACGAATGGTTTGTGCGGGGTCTGACAGCATCAGTACTCCGTCTGCGTTGGGTCTTCGCCAACATGATCGTCCGCCTCTGTTTTCGCCTTTCGAAGCTGATTTCAAGTAATGTTTTGATGATAACTGGGTCTTGGATGTTCGAGATCCTGGGGGTGGATTCAATACGAGAGTTGTTGTTCCGGGCTCGACTTGTGCTCCGGTTCCAGGCTCTCTTTAGCTTTTCTGGTCCTATCTTGATCAGGCCAAGCTGCTTCGGGGTTTCAAAAACGTGTTTTAAAAGGTTTTTAAAGCCACATTATACATTTTTGAAATACAAAGTTCAAAACATATGTACAGGGTCGCCTGGAAGACTCCTAGGTTTCCAGACTCAAAATGGCCCTTTAGGTTGCTTTTTATAAAACTAGGTTGTTTTGAGGAATTCGTGGGATTTCGGGGTGTTTACAGATGCCCCTCTTTGGCCTTGTCCAAATCGATTTGGATAAGGGCAAAGATGACAAACACCCCTTTCAATATCTCCCTAGATCTAGCCACGAAGAATATGGGATTATCCCAATTTTTAGCAAAATCTCAATTTACAAACTCTGGTAGGAGGAGATATCACGCCAAAGGGATATGTTATGGAATCTAGTCCTAAAAGGGGATCATGTTTATGCAAGTATCATGCGTGGAATGCAGATGCATGACATGGGTGTGGTGCCAAGAGTGACGACCTCCTAGAGACCAGATGTGGTCAAACTCTAGAGACTTACAAGGCCTGTTGCTCCAAGTGAGCAGATCCTATGCTGTTCGATGTTTGACTTTTCAAAATCTATTTACAAAATTATTTACAAAAGGGACAACTGTCTTGAGTCTCGATCCAAAGGATCTCGAGCTCTTCGTATTTGCCCTTGTTTGAGTCTTAACACTCGCTTATCTAGCAGAGGTTTTATAAGAAAATAAGGCCTATTTCAAATTCCTACGCCTTACTCGAAACGTCGAATTCTCAAACAAGATGAAATTCAAGTAAGTAAATCCTATTTTTACTTTAGGATTCCTCGAAATGAACCATGCTTTAGCTTGGGATAAGCCAGGGATGGGAAAGAGATACCACGGTCCCTTGTGAAGCATCCCGTGGTTTAAGGCATAGAAGGCGGAAAATTACTCATTTTGAGCTTTTTGGCCTCTTTTCCTTTTTTTCATAGAGGGTCTCTGTTTGGGAGTATTTTTTCTTTAATCCCTCTTTTTCACAAGAGAATCGTTGTTTTCTTTTGAATTCTGGTTTCTTTCTTTTGGAAAGATACTTTGAATGGGAAATTCCCTTTGTTTGGGCCGTGTTTTTCCTTTTGGAAGGAGAAGAGAAGAGGGGAGGACTTATCCCAAGCTTACACTCGATCCATTCCAGATCAGCCTATTTAGAAATAGCACGTACTACTTGCAAGTATCTTGCTATATTGAACTAGGCCTTTCTTTGTAAGAAGAAGGATTTTGAAATGTAACCACGATTTTGAAGACTCCACTCTTTCACAAGTGTGAATTCTCTCACTCAGGGTCACACGACTTTGCCTTTGCACCTTATTTTCAGGTCTCAGGGCAGCTATCCCTAAAATTTTTGAAAACTGGAATTTAATCTAAATCCTACATATAATACTTCTTTAAGTATTGAATATTGATAGGATCTGCTAAATTCCTACCTTCTACATCGATCAACCAATACGAATTGTTCGTAGTGGTTGCCCGTACAATATAGGGTCTATCCCACTTGGGGCGCCACTTTCCGAGTGGATGTGGGCCACGATAATGGATGGTTTTTAAGACCAAATCTCCCACTTCAAAGTGGTGAGGTCTCATGTGTTTGTCATAGTGTCTGGCTATCCTTTGCTAGTATGCATGAGCATGATCCATGGCAAGGAGTCGCCTCTCATCTAGCAAATCTAGTTCGGCCATCCTAGCATGCTGAAGCGTCTCTAGGGGGAGGTCGAGTGCTATGGATGTATGGAATGAATGCAGTTGAGTATGAATGGGAAGAATGGCGTTTGTGCCATAGACCAATTTGAATGGCGTGGCATTCGTGGGAGTCCGGATGGAAGTCCTATAAGCCCATAAGGCTTCATCCAGCTTCTCGTGCCATGTCCTACCCTTCTCTAAGGTTTTCTCAATTATGCTAATGAGAGTCTTGTTTGTGGCTTCGGCTTGGCCGTTGCCTAGAGGGTAGTAGGGCGAGGAGAAGTGGTGAGTTATGCCATACGTGTTGCACAACTTAACCATCCGCTCGTTCTTGAATGGGGTGCCATTATCAGACACAAGGTCTCGTGGAACCCCAAATCGAGCCAAGATATTCCTCCAGATGAAAGCCACCACATGTTGCCCCATCACGTTGGTTAGGGAAATGGCCTCCACCCACTTGGAGAAATACTCCGTGGTTGCTAAAATAAATCGATGCCCATTCGAGGCCTTTGGAAATATTGGACCTACGATGTCAAACACCCACATGGTAAATGGCCAGGGGCTGACTATGGAATGCAATGCAGATGATGGGATATGAATGGTGTGCCCATGCACTTGACATGGATGACACTTCCTAACATGATCGTGGCAATCCTTTTTCAGGGTGGACCAAAAATAGCCCCCTCTAAGTATTTTCATTGCCATCATATTGGCATTAACATGACCACATTCTCCATCGTGGAATTCATGCATCACTATCCTAGCCTCCTCTAGGTCGATACACCTAAGCAAAATGCCGGTAAAACTCTTTTTGTATAAAACCCCACCCAGAATGGTGTATCGGGTCAAAATCTTACGAATGAATGCCTTATCTTTGGATGTGGCATCCTCGGCGAATCCCCCATTTTCTAAAAACTGTTTGATGTCATAAAACCAGGGTTTTTCGATAGAGTCTGGGTTATTTTGGCGAATATCCATATCGTGTGTGGATGGGTTGGGCGCATGCCATATTTCTAAAGATCTGGTCCCTGAAATGGGATCGACCTTTAGGGCTGAACCCAAGGAGGAGAGGACATCGGCGATGCCATTGTCCTCTCTTCCTACGTGTGTGAGTTTACATGATTGGAAGGACTGGACCAATCGAGTGGCCAACTCGTGATATGGAAGTAGTTTTTCATTACGTACTTGCCAAATTTTCAAAACCTGGTTTATGACAAGGAGTGAATCTCCAAAGACCTCGATGCATGATGCCCCTAGAGTTTTCGAAATTCTTAAGCCTTGTATGAGTGCTTCATACTCAGCTACGTTGTTGGAACATTCGAAATCTAAGCGGACTGCTATGGGAATCTCGCCCTTTTCAGGGGAGATTAGGATGACCCCAGCACCAGCCCCTTGTTGGTTTCGTGCCCCATCGAAGTGCATCTTCCACACTTGGTTTTCGAAAGAATTTGCCAAAATGTGGTTTTGAAAATGGTTTTGCAATATGCCTTCATCAGGCATTTCAACAAGTGTGGGATATGCGTCCTCCAAGGGAAACTCAGCCACGTAATCTGCTAGGGCTTGCCCCTTAATGGAGATGTGGTGATGGTATTTCAGGTCATACTCCATTAGAAGGAGTTGCCATTTGCCCAATCTACCCATGAGAATGGGTTTTTCGAACAAGTGCTTGATTGGATCAAGCTTGGACACTATCCAGATCTCATGATCTAGGAAATAGTGTTTGAATTTCTGGTAGGCCCAGACTAGGGCCAAGCACGTCTTCTCCATGGTTTGATAATTTCGTTCATAAGCTAAGAGAGTTTTCGAAATATAGTAGATGGCATACTCCTTATGGGTGTCATCCTCGTATTGAGCCAACAGGGCTCCTAAAGCATTCGCATGCACGGAGATGTAGAGTAAAAGCGGTTTTCCTTGCTTCGGAGGATTCAAAACGGGGGTATTAACCAAGTACGCCTTTAGTCTCTCGAAGGACTTTTGGCATTCGTCATCCCATAAGAATTTCGTGCTCTTCCTCAATAGTTTGTTGAAGGGTTCGCATCTAGTTGCCAGATTCGATATGAATCGGCAAACGGATTGTAAACGACCTTGGAGGCTACGAATTTGAGTGAGATTGGAGGGTGGAGCCATGTCTATGATGGCTCGACACTTAGAGGGGTCGACTTCTATACCCCTTTGGCTCACCATAAAGCCCAAAAGCTTCCCTGATTCTACCCCGAATACACATTTTTGAGGGTTTAGCTTTACTTTGTAAAGCCTAAGCCTTTCAAAAATCTTTTGCAAACATTCGATATGAGTGCATCGGGTTTTGGATTTTGTCAAGAGATCATCTACACACACTTCTACGAGCTCATGAATCTGATGATAGAAGATCATGGTCATGGCTAGTTGGTATGTTGCGCCGATATTTTTCAAACCAAAGGGCATGACTGTATAGCAGTACGTGCCCCATGGGGTTGTGAAGGCAGTCTTACCCTGATCTCGTGGACTTAGTTTGATTTGATTATAGCCTGAATAGCCATCCATGAATGAAAACATTTCATGATTTGCAGTACTATCGACTATCAAATCTATGTTTGGTAAAGGATAATTATCCTTTGGAGTGGCTTTATTCAGGTTTCTGAAATCGATGCATATTCGAATTTTCCCATTGGTTTTTCGAACTACAATGATGTTTGACAGCCAATCAGAATACGCAATGGGTTTTATAAATCTGGCTTTTAGCAGATCTTCTAAACCCTCTTTGACTTGCGTGTGTACATTCGGGTGTATTTTCCTAAGCTTTTGCTTTATGGGTTTTACATCCGCATCTAAGGGAAGACGATGCTCGACAATGCTGGAGTCTATGCCCGGCATGTCTTCATACGTCCATACAAACACATCTAAATAGGTTTGTAGAAATGCAATGAATGTTGATCTTTCATGTTCATGCAGACATGCGCCTATTTTGATGGATTTGGGATTGGAATCATCCCCTAGGTTCACCTCTATGAAATCTCCTCCTACTGAATTGGAAGGCCTTTCAAAATCAAGAATTTTATGAAATTCTGGGAGCTCAGAAGTGGGATCTTCCTCAAGGGGATCCACTTCTGGGCTTCGATCATTCTCGTGGGCTATACAGAAGTGGGAATTTGATGTGTGGTTTTCAAAAAGACCTAGTTTTGTACTTGGATTTTCAAGTGATTTCGAAATTTTTGGTCTGGCTATGTAGACGACGTTTCTTTCGAAATCCTTTTCTTTTGCCAAAGTCCTACCAGGAGCAGCTATGTACAAAATCTTTTTGGTATTTTCCAAATTTTCGATTTTTTTAGGTTTTTGTAAAACAAGAACCTTGGGAACTATACAAAGCACTCTATTTTTGAGTTTTTGTTTTTCCATTGTTTTTGGCTTTTCTTCTTTTTCGATTTTTTTGATTTTAAGCTTTTCAAATGTTTTTATATTTTTATAAAAGGGATCTTCCGTCATACCTACAAAGGGAAAACATTACGGGTTAGACTCGGAATAGGAGATCTAAATCGTAGGTCTCTTCTAAGGCAGGTTCCAGGGCACCCTTGACCCAGGTGGTCACAAGGGGTGGCTCTGGCGATATTCTGGGAGTATAGCCGATCCCATATCGGCTTGGGTTGGCCCTAGGAAGGATGGGCTCTAGGAGACCCTGGTTCTGTGCCCCTAGACTCTTGTAGGGCGTGTAGCCCATGTTCAACAACATGTTCCACGATTTCTTATTTTTTGAAAAGGTTGAGTACAAATCGTGGTCCTAGAACATGTCGTCCATATTGTGCTCATATGGCCTTTTGTCCAGGGGCTTTTGAAATAGGGAACGCTTGGGTTTTCCTAGAAGAGTTAGAATCGAGAGGGGGCCTGCTTTGGGCGGCCCCTTCACACATACAACCTTCCTAGGGTTGTTTAACACGAGCCTTGACGGCTCAATCCTAATCTGCCCCAAGTTAGCCTCATGGGCCTAAGAGCTCGATAAACAAGGGGAGTTTATGATCCCTTGAAGCTTTGGGTGACTCTCACCTATGATCACTACGACTTGGTCCCTAAAAGGGATTTTGACACACCTGTGGAAGGTGGATGGCACGGCACACAAGCTGTGTATCCAGGGTCTTCCCAACAACAGGTTATAATGGGGGTGGATGTCCAAGACATGGAACACCCCCGTGTGTGCGATCCCTCCCGTTTCCATTGAGAGTTCGATTGATCCTAACGGCCTAGACGCATTCCCATCGTATCCAGTGATAACGATGGGGCTTGGGTTCACTGAAGTCAAGGTGACTCCGATTTTATACGCCACATGAAGTGGAAGGATGTTGAGCCCTCCTCCCCCGTCGACTAGGCAGCTGTCCAGAGAGTGGTTATTCAGAACCACCTCGATATGTAGGGCCTAGTTGTGGGACTCGTAGGGTCTATCTACATCATCTTCTGAGAAAGTGATGGGCGATTTTGCTCCTAATAAAGCCACTTGGGCAGACATGGATTCTGGACTTATGTTCGAATCAACCTTGGCCCTTTCTAGAATTTTCTCTAGCACGAGTCTATACCTAAGTGAGGTTTGTATAAGCTCTAGGTTAGACATGTGGATAGGAATCTTTGAAAGGTGGTTTTCGAAGTCATAAGGATTTAGGATAACTTTATCCTTGTCTCCTTTTGGCAGAACACCAGGGATACATGCTTTTGAGGGGCCAGGCACACTGACCACTTTTTTAGCTCTTTGTAGGTGCGGGGGTTGATAGATCCTCCCGGATCTAGTCACTTCCCTCACGACCAGCCTAGGGTTCGCGCTAAATTTGGCTCTAAGGATGAGTTGAGGAGAACCTTGGAGTTTCAAAACTGGTTTTGCCGGGGATTCCACTTTTGGTGGTCCCCGAATGACGACTTGGGCGGGCTTCTTGTACAATACAAGAATGGGCACACAAGTGGGTCGACCAGACTCAGATTTTTGCGCTACTTCCTTAGAAAAGGTGAGGGTACATACCTCCTTTCGTTTCCCACTACCACTGGCGTGTTTGGGAAAGGGTTCTTTGAAGATAGCTTGAGGTGGCTCAGGTTCCGTAGTGACCTGGAGCCGACCCTCCGCTATCAAGTTCTTAATTTTATTTAAAAGGGAGAAGCAGCGTTTGGTATCATGGCCTTTGAGCCAATGATACTTATAAAATCGATTTAAATACCCCCCTTTGGAAGTGACTCCTTCGGGGATTTCAGGGAGTTCTATCATGCCTTGGGCAAGTAGGAGGTCTAGGACCTCCGATACAGGTTGCCCCAGCGGAGTGTACTCCCTTTTATTTTCTAGTTTTTCAAAATTTTTGGAAGTGCCTGTCATGCCTGGATCCACCCGGACATTGGCGATTTTATGGGGCTTTGCCCCTTTATCCATCGTGGGTAGCCCATAAGTGATGGGCTTTTCCAAGCAGGTTTTAGAAACGGCACTTCCTTTCCATAAGTGATCGTATGTCCCTTTTCTCAAATTCGTTTCGAAAAGGGAGGCCTTTTTGATCAACTTGTGGAAAGTTGAGATCTCGTGGAGCAAGAGAAGGGTTTTTAACTTGCTTTTAAAGTTATCCAGGATGAGCATTACTACGCATCCTTCGGATATGGGCTCTCGTACTTGGCCCAAAAGTGACCTTCATCTTATAATGAAGGCATGCACATCTTCATTCATGCCTTGCTTTGTATCCCTTAAGGTATTCAGAGTCGGCGTGACTTCTACGTTGTGTGCAAATCTTTGCATGAAGCAGTTCGCTAACTCTTCAAAAGTAGCGAACTGGCTTATGTCGTAGGAAGCCAGCAATTTGGCAGCTGTGCCTTTAAGGGATAAAGGGAACCAATACACCCATTTCATCGAGTCCTTTTTCTTCTTATGGGTTCGACGCGAGAAAAGCTGCAAGTGAGACCTAGGGTCTCTCATGCCATCATACCGATGGAAGTTCGGTATTTCATTGTCACTGTCTGTTTCGTAATCCATAGGAAGAAAATCAGACAGGACGTAGCTTCTTTTCTCTTTATTCTGCCCTTTCAGCAACTGTTGTAGGGCTTTACGGTCCTTTTATGTGAAGGACTCGTGGTATTGGTTACCTTCCATTACGGAGGCCTCTTTGTGCTTGTGAGGTTTTTTAAATTTTTTCTTAGGCCTTTGTTCACCATTTGATGAACAGGAATCGCCTACTTCAGCCTCTTGGCTGAGAGCATCGATTTTGGCCTCAAACTCCCTTCTCAGGTCCTCGATTTCATCTAGTTTGATTTTGTTTTTGAAAATCCTCCTAGAGTGAGAACTTGATGCACATGAGCCTTGGCTCGACACTTCACTTGGATTGGATTTTGACATTCTTTCAAGCTTTTTCAAAATTTCCTAAGTACAAGCAAAGAAAACAAAGTTTAAAATGACACCTCTTTGAAAAATCTTTCATAAGTTTCTAGGCTAACTCGATTTTTGAAAGACTCACGTCCCACCGGGCGTGCCAATCTCTGTATACGCAGGAAAATCCCCGCCTCCCTTTGGCTTCTCAAGGCCTGGAGCGGATCCTCTTGTGTGTCTAAGGCCTATTTGTATAAACAGGGCGTGCCAGCTAGCTTACCTAAGCTAGCGAAGATATATTTTAATCTGACTTCTAACGTGGTGACTGTGAGCAAGTGAGCTCTTGTCGTCGCAGACCTTCTTGCACCGATTAGCAAGGGTCAGTCTGTACGCTTTAAAAATCGAGTTTGGGATAGAAAAAGCCTACGAAAGCGATTCGAGGTGTTTGATTCGGGTCTTTTTAATGCGATTGCAGATTTTAGATCACGTGGATTTGCACGTGCCTAAGTCTTTCTTTTTATCCCTTTATGGGCCACCTAGGTGTGTGTTATGAACACTCCACTACATGGGGCGAATTTGAGCGGGAGTACGGGATTTGCTTTGATGCAATATGCGTCCTACCTCGTGGTATTGGGTAGATGCAATGCAAACTCACGCTACTCCAAAGGGAAAACCCGAAATGTAAAGACAATGCCGAAGGGAAATAACCGAAGGGAAATGACTTGTAATGTAAATGCCGAAGGGAGATATGTATATAAGGTATATATGGGCCCTTACTCGGGTCTTGCAAATAAGAGCGAAGGCTCAATGTGTGTGAGTGCTTGAATTGAAAGACTACACACACGACATGAAATAAAACTCCAAATATAACTTGCAATATGGCCTTAACTAAGGTCTTGGGAATAAGAGCGAAAGCTCAATGTGTGTGAGTGCTTGAATTGAAGTACTACGCACACAACATGAAATTAAACCCAAATAGTATAACACGGCCCTTACTTGGGTCTTACAAATAAGAGCGAAGGCTCAATGTGTGTGAGTGCTTGAATTGAAAGACTACGCACACGACATGAAATAAAACCCAAATATAACTTGCAATATGGCCTTAACTAAGGTCTTGGGAATAAGAGCGAAAGCTCAATGTGTGTGAGTGCTTGAATTGAAGTACTACGCACACAACATGAAATTAAACCCAAATAGTATAACACGGCCCTTACTTGGGTCTTACAAATAAGAGCGAAGGCTCAATGTGTGTGCGTGCTTGAATTGAAAGACAACACACCCAACTTAAGCAAAACCCTACGTAAGTTTAAGTATATATATATATATATATGTATTAGGGGCTGATTAGGCCCGTGTGTGTTCAAAATCGTGCTGCTGGCCGGATGCCTTAGGTGTGCGGGAGGGGCGCTTTGAAGGTGGTCGGCTGCTAGGAAGGGGGTTGCCTTGGTGTGTTGGGCTAAAGTGACTAAGTAGGGTCACTAAGGGAGGGTGTAGTGTTAGGAAGTATGGCACTAAGTGGGAGCCTAAGGGAGTATCTAAGGGAGTGCCTAGGGGAGGTATGTGGCTGGCGGGTGGCTGGCCGAAGGGATATGTGACAGTCGGTTGGAGTGGCCGACTAAGGGAGACTCGGTGGTGGTGGTTGCTAGGGTAGCTAGGGTTGTCGTAGATAGGAAGGAAGCTAGCTAGGGTATGGGATAAGGTGGAGTTAGGGGCTGGTGGGAAGTGTAAGGGATAGGTCCTAGGGAGCTAGGTAGAGTGGCCGGTTGTTGTTAGGATGGCTAGGTAATGGCAGGTGATTGGAGTGGCTAAGGTCTGGCCGAATGGGTAGGATGGAGGGTGGCTGGTGTTAGGGTGATATGGTGGTGGTGTAGGTGGCTGAGAGTGGAGGGGGAGCGAAGAAGAGGTAGCATGAAGTGAAGATACTAACCGGCGGTGATGGAAGGCGGCGGATGGAAGAGGAGCAGCCGGGTGTTTGAAGTGGCTGGTTCGGCCGGATGAAAAGGATGGCGATGGGTGGTTGGTCGGCTGGGGTGTGGTGGAGCAGGTGGAGCAAGGTGGTGGCTGGCTGTGGGGCAGGTGGAAGACCTGGCTGGGAGTGGCTGGGCTCGGTTGGCAATGGGGAATGGAGTCGGCTGGACTGGCTGGGATGGAGAGAGCTTGGAAAACCCGCCCCTTCGGGGGGGGGTTTATATAGGGCTGAAGAAGTCGGTTGGGGCTGGTATTAGGAGGGTGGTTAGGTGGTTTAGGTAGGGGTGGTGTGGTGATAAGGTGGGCTGGTTTTGGGGTAGGGCCAGATATTTTCATACAAGGGGTTTTGGGTAGATGGTGTGCTAAGTTTAGGTGGGGTGGTTTAGAGGTTTAGGGTTTAGCTAGGTGGGTTGGTTTTGGGGTGAGGTTTAGTGAGGTGGGTTAGGTGATTATGCTAGGATTAGGTTAGGTTTAGGGAAATTAACCTAGGTTTAGGGAAGGATTAGGGAAGTGGGTTAGGTGATTAGGTTGGGATATGGCCGGGATTAGGGAAGTGGGTTAGGTGATTAGGCTAGGATTAGGACAGGATTAGGGTAAAAGGCTAGGATTAGGTGTTTTTGGTTAGAATTGGATTAAGGAGCTCCCTTTGCATGACCCATAGACCTTAATCACATCATGTTGGTGCAGCCCTAGGTTAGGTTTTGGCTAATTACAAGCTTAAACCCACTTTAATTAGGCTAACCCACATGATTAACCCCAAACTTGACACACAAGTCAAGCTTAATTACAACACACTCCAATCTTATCCTCCCCCACTCTCTCTCATGCCCATAATCCCACCTGAAATTCAAGTGGGCCCCACCTCCATTTATGAGAAGGTGATGTGGGCTATAGATATGGATATTGGATTGGATCTTTGGATCCAAATCCAAATCCAAATCCAAGTCCACACATGAGTTTGGATTGGGATCTGGATATATATGGTCTAGATCCGATCCAAACTGAATTCTGACTCCTTCGGGCTGTGTTCGAAACGAACGGTTTGTGCGGGGTCTGACAGCATCAGTACTCCGTCTGCGTTGGGTCTTCGCCAACATGATCGTCCGCCTCTGTTTTCGCCTTCTGAAGCTGATTTCAAGTAATGTTTTGATGATAACAGGGTCTTGGACGTTCGAGATCCTGGGGGTGGATTCAATACGAGAGTTGTTGTGCCGGGCTCGACTTGTGCTCCGGTTTCGGGCTCTCTTTAGCTTTTCTGGTCCTATCTTGATTAGGCCAAGCTGTTTCGGGGTTTCAAAAACGTGTTTTAAAAGGTTTTTAAAGCCACATTATACATTTTTGAAATACAAAGTTCAAAACATATGTACAGGGTCGCCTGGAAGGCTCCTGGGTTTCTAGACTCAAAATGGCCCTTTGGGGCTGCTTTTTATAAAACCAGGTTGTTTTGAGGAATTCGTGGGATTTCAGGGTGTTTACAGATATGCGTTTCTTGTAGGTGGTGATACTGTCACCTAAAAATCAAAGAAACAAACTACCTTTGAGTCAGAACTGTGTGCTTTGGATGAGATTGGATTAAAAACTAAATAGCTTAAAGAATTTATGCCTAGTTTACCAATGGCAAAAAAGTACTTTCTATAATTTCAGTGCATTATAATATCATGACTACCATTACTAAAATCAGTAGTTTTAAGTATAATTAAAAGCAACCGAAATACATCCAAGTCAGACTTAAGTCTATAAGGGCTCTTATGACTAATGGGGTTATGATTGTGCATTTTGTTGGATTCAAAGATAATATATTCAATCCTTTGACTAAGGGTCTATTAGTAGCCTTAGTTGAGAAATATAGGTTGGAGATGACAATGAAACTCATGATTTATTCACAAGTAGTGACAACCTAATCTAATTAAGTAGTGATCACATAAACTAGCTTCAATGTAGTAATAACAAGTTGTTGGGTGCATAGGATGACACTTATTTCTATGTGATACTTTTAATTTTTGTGTGTTCATCTCCTATAAACCTAAAGTGTTATAGCTATAAGTTTAGCAAGAGATTACTCTTTAAATGAGATCGAGTCTTAGGACAAGATGCTAGCAGTATATCCTTTGAAATACCTAACTAAGTGATTGATATTATGAGACCGTAATAGGAGAATTAGGTTGTTTTTTGGAACCAATCATGATACAGTTTATAGATGCATGAGCAATAATGTATCAATCTTAAAGATCATGCCATAACCTTTATTATATTATTTTCAATAGACACATTTATACCCAAGGTTCGGGTTTAAGATGTATATTCACCTAGTTCATTTAAGGGTAATATTGGATAACTTAAGTAATAGTTTAAACATAAAGGTGCCAATACTGAAAATATAATATAATGCTTGATTCAGAAGGGCACTTTACACTTCAGGGCTTTATGGAGATTGTTAGAATTAATGTTAATTAATGTTGAGTTAATTAAATCTATGTGCATTAATAATATTTAATTCATGCTTAATATCACTAAAAATTCAATTGATGCATCATTGATATATGTGAAAGCCCTAAAGTGTAAAAGTCATATATGAAGAATTTGTGCATGTATAGACAAAGAGACAAAAGTCTAGTCCTATATTGGAGAGGAGAACAAACCCATATGTCCTTTTAATTAATTGGTAGCTTATGAACCTTAATTTAAAGAGCTTAGAGAGGACATAGTACACCACATGCATGTGGATCGGGTTGGGCTTGGGCTTAAGAATTGTCTTTGGTTTATCTTTTGTACAAAACAGTTTTAATCTAACGGTCAAATGGATCTACGGGAAAACGGTTATAGGACGAACAAGTGCATTAGTTAGATCCGATCAGAGATCTGTGACCCACCATATTTTCTATAAAAAAGGATTAGGGCTTTCTATATTTCCCTCTATAGTGACAACTCTATGCTCCCCTTCCTTTTCTTAACCAAGGCGACCAAGGCGACAGTCGAGGACGGCTTGGGTGAGGTGCGTACGCTTGTCATGTGTGATGCGGATGTCAAGGTTGAAAAATAGAAAACTAAAAAATGCCCTGGAATCAAGATTTAATCAGCTCACAATTCAAGAACAAGAATGTAAATATATACATATCTAGGAATTATTATAATGTTGAGGACATAATCCATCCAAGTCAAACCTGAGGACCAGTAATACAATCTAAGTCGAGGACAAGTCAAGCAATGAAAAATCAAACTCAAGAAGATTTCACAAATAGCCGTCCAAACCAGTACCAGTTGATTACTATGCTCATTAATGAGCGATTGACCATTAAATTAGGCTTATTTCCCTTAGCTTGTAGGATAACCATGTAGTACTAGTTCCTATGTGTTATTTCTAACTTGTTTTAATGTATGTCATTACTGTTCTGTAATATCTATTTAAGTCATTGGAATGAAACGAATTGCAGTTCTATTTGAAAGCATTTTGATGTGTAGAAGTATTTATCTTCCCCTTATCTCATCTAAACTCATCTAGCTTGAGTTTAGTAGCGATTACCAAGTTCATTGTCCTTATCAGATCCAATTGTTGTGGAGAATTCATAGAAGACTAGAAATCATTGCAACCAAAATGCCTAACAATTGTTTGGTTCGCATAATTTGGTGCTTTCATTGAGATCCTTCGCATTACAAAAGTGATCTTTTCACAAGGTTAGTTCAATACTTTTTATTTTGTCATGTTATTCCATCCTCCCCTTAAAATCTATTTTCTTCCCCAAATAATCAAATTGTTCTATGTCATTACTTTCATCAACCCCTTCCTCTATTCATTGTAATCATTTCGCTCTAGTCAAATCTTTTATTTTTGGTTCCCATCTTTTATTCCCTTACTCATCATCACAACCTAAACCTATGGTACCATTCCAATCGTAGTTCTAGAATTATATCTACCTCTAATGCATTGGGTTTTCATTGATTTTTGGTTACTCCTAATCCATTGGAAGTTGAAGGGTTGTCTCTTGAAGACACCATCTAAAATAGAATTAACTAACGACAAGAACAAATGCAGAAGCAATTACAAGAGATATCTCAAGTTCTTCACATGATCATTAGAAGACAATAAGGCGAGCATCGTGTAACAAATAGTATCATCCCATCAAAAGAAAGATTGTTGAAGAATCTGTGTAGATGTACACTTACAATCAATTCACCAAATGTTATATTTGTTTTGGATATGGACACAAACTCATCAATTGTCCATATGTCTACAAAGAAAGCACTACAAAACCTATAAACATGCTTAAGGATACCAGGAAACATTCCATTGAATCTTGGAAGGTTTCAACCTCTTAAAAACCTTAATGCAAAACCAAAATAAGTTTTAGACACACTTACTGTTGATGATGATGAAACTAAACTGATTACCAAAGAGTCTACAGTAGTGGACCTCAAGCCGACCGTAGAAACAACACAATATATTTCCAACGAAGAGGATCCACACATAACCTACTTGATTGCATCTACATGGAATTACACCATAGATGATCCTCAATTTAGAAAACTTATTATGGTGAAAAGGATGTTTGGAGAATAGTTACAACCTTCACTTGTCCCTTTATCTTTTTAGAAAACAAGCAAGAAACATCAAGTTGATGATCAACAGAGCAATCTCAAGGCAAAGAAATCCTATAAGGCAAAATCTTTCTTTTATAATATGGAATTTTGGCCACCATCATTTGTATTGAAGGAAAACATGTATGAAGTCAATACCCTGATCTCACATAGTAAGTCTCTACCATAGAAAAATAACGATCAAGAAGGTCTTCTTACATCTACACAACTGGGTTCACTATCAATTACAACTGTTGGAAATTGTTTGGAACCTGTAATAGTAGGGAACTATGAGATCCCAGAGGCTGAAACAAAGTATTTAGGGGTTGGTTTAACTAGTTTTAAAACTAGCTCCCAACACCATCACCAGATGCTTAAATGTTACAACCCTTGTATGCAACTACTAAAGACCATTAGATTTGAGGGCAAATCTTCTTCTACCTAAAGGTTATGATGCAGACATCAAGGTTGAAAAAACCAAAAAACTGAAAAATACCCTGTAATCAAGCTTTAATCAGCTCACATCTCAAGAACAAGAAATGTATATACATATATATATATACATATATATATATATATACATATCTACGAATTATTGTAATGTTGAGGACATAATTCATCCAAGTCGAACCCCAGGACCAGTAACACAATCTAAGTCCAGAACAAGTCGAGTAGTGAAAAATCTACTCAGGAAGATTTCATAATTGGTCATCCAAACCAGTACCAGCTGATTACTATGCTCATTAATGAGCCAATTGACAATTATATCAGACTCATTTCTTTTAACTTGAGGGATAACTATGTAGTGTTAGTTCCTATGTGCTATTTCTAACTTTTTTTAATGTCTGTTATTCCCGCTCTATAATCTCTATTTAAGTCATTAGAATGAAACAAATTATAGTTATGTTTGGAGGCATTTTGCTGTGTGGAAGTATCTTTCTTCCTCTATCTCATATAAACTGGTCTAGCTTAGGTTTAGTGACGATTACCAGGTTCATTGTCCTTATTAGTTTCGATTGTGGCGGAGAATTTCTAGAAGGCTAGAAACCATTGCAACCAGAATGCCTAACAACTGTTTAGTTCACATCAGTGTGTGCATTTTATCCTAAAAGAAAAGTGTAGGTACTCGTATGTACTCATTACTAAGGTGTGGATTTCTCTAAGGCAAGCACACATAATTTTTTTGCTTTTGATTCTTGTTTGCTATTTTGTGGCACGGTTTGTTTATGACATTCTTTGGATATGCGGTTGTTCTTGATTTGGGCATGTTTATGATTGTTGCATTTTAGTTTTTTTTATGCATGTAATCTTATAGTATTTTCCAACATCTAAGGCTAAAAAGCATACGTGAAGGCTCTATAAACCGAAGAGGGCGACTGAGGGTCACATGTCGCAATGATACCAATGGTGATTAGAAGTTGAACAGAAGTAGGAAGCCAAAACTCGGGTAAATGCGTCGTTTGACTTAGACAATTTATATTGATGAGGATTTGCAAAAGAGGAAGTCTATCTTTTCTTGTAAAGTTGTTTTTTGTATGTTTAGAAAGTAGTTCACATGTATTCAAGAAAATGACTTCACAATTTTCTCCTTACTTTTGTAAAGTTATTCGTTTATCTTTGTAAAATAATTTTACTTTTGAAAAGGGCATCTCAGTAAATCAAGAAAGATGACCTTTCTTTTCTTATTTTATGAGTACATGTTATTAGGAATTGAAAGTGGACATTGGATAACTTACAAAAAACTAGAACCTGAAAAATGTTAAAAGAGAAAGATGAACACTATTGAAGTATTGGAAGAAAATAATAATAATGACTTAACTTTTCTTGAGTTAATTGTTAACATGATATGATATGACATAAGATCAAACTTCATAGAAACAAAGAATCCATATAACTGGATTCCATCTAGTGTCAAAAAAGGCTTATATATACACACGCGCATGGGTAGACGCTATAAACAACGGTGTCCTTTAGGTAAGAAGCTCAGCAGAAAATTACGCTCGAAATAATTTGACCACAAAATCGTGTTTAAGGAAGTCTTTAATGTGAAGACGAATTTAAGATGTAATGATTGAGAGAGAGAGAGAGCTGTAAGGAAGACCGGTTTCCCTGTGGATTCTGATTCAAACACGCCAAATGCTGCATTCTCCAAACAACCAAATCATTGCCACGATGGTATTGCAATATTTTTTTCATACAACAAATACAATTTTAAAAAAGAAGGAACTTTTCGCCAGCTATTTCTGTTTAATCGCTTGCCCTCATTTAAGAGGGAATCATTTCGACTAAGGAAGCTTCTCGGCTTATCTTCATTTCCAAGTATCGTGCTAATTAACGATATGAAAAGCTTTTAAATGGTGATTTTAATAAGAATCTGTATATGATACAATTATGCGGAGGCTGGAGACAGTTGCGTGCGTCAGGTATGGAACTCATGACCTTCAAACGGGTCAATCTCCTAGCCAGGTGAGCTGTTGCTCTTTATGCTCGATGTTAATAAGAAATTAGCAACAAATGCATTGGCAATAGAAACGCTTGGTTTGACTTTCCCAATGGGCGGGTAGGGTACGCAATGCATCATCCCCTTTTCGGGTTTACTTCAAAGAGGATTCTGATCATCATCAACAAAAACAAATAAATAAATGACAAGAAATTGATTTCAGGTTGCCATAAACCAACTTTGAAAGTGCTTGGTCCAACAAAGGCTCACTACCAACATATTAAATTCATTTGTTAAGTTTAATTCAATGTATGCATTAGTTGGAATTTTCTTTAAATTATTGTCATTCATTTTTTTTTAAATGGGTGAGCCTATTCCTTACCTGTTGAGGATACATACATGATTTACTGTCTCACAACCAATATATTCCCTTCCAATCATACATGTATATTCATTATTGTCAAGGTAGATCATTATGTATTTTCTGCAACAATTTCTTATTATCCTTTTATTAGAACTGAGAAAATTCAGGAGACTGTCGTAGACATGCCAGACGAACCATACAACATACGTTTTTCATGTTCAGAAGCATGTATGTGCGCGCACATCATTTAAGTAAAGCTCCTATTCTGAATAAACCGTCGGATCTTGAATAATCCTCAGTTTACACATCATTACTCATATTTTCTGCAGTAAATTCGGAGTAAGGATCCAAAACATAGCCCACCGTTTGACCATGCTTCATCTACGTTCTGTATTCGGGTGGGGCGAAATATCTACTTAGACTCCATGTAGATCTGCTACGGGCCATTATCAATCATGTAATAAAGAAAAGGGTACTTGTACTGAATCTTTCATGAAAATCACATCACACCAAATTTTATCTCTCGTGAGGATAAAGTTCATGGTATTTTTCATATACAGCAATGAAACTAGATGGGCAGCAACAATAGTCGGTGCATCGTCAAAATCACAACCAACAAATTGCTTATAGTTAAGGTCAAAGGATTTCCATTTACTATGCGTTACTTTTGATCTAAGCCAAAACCCGAATCCGCATACTGCTTCGTTAATCAGACCCGAAACATCAGACGATCATTGTATATATCCAAAAGAAGCTGAATATGATGGATCTACTCATTAGTCATCAGATATCTCTTGCAGTTACATCCCAAACGATGCACTGTAAGGTAAATCGTCTAATGAACCACCCGTCTGGCAAGCGATGTTATGAAGATGCACATGGACATGCCATAGAGAAACATGGTTTTGGTTTTATCATATATAATGTTAATTGGAGACTCCCATTTGATTTTGGTCGCTAGATTATATTCGCCGTCTTATTTTGTGACAATTTAGCATTCTATCATGTGCTTAAGCCATACAGAAACGGTATTTTATGTAGAAATTCGTTTAGGGTGGGGTGAAGTATGTATTGCACCTTAGATTAAACGTGGCTATAGCTTTTCTATTGATTTTTTTAAGTTTGAGGTTTGAAAGCCCCACCTTGGCTCATTTTAGATCCACCACTGCACATGTATGCGTTCTGTATCCTCACGACAAAGTTCGGCTAATTTATTCATAACGTTTAACTTAGAATTGGCTAGCTTATAACTTTACATTTCTTTGTTCATGTCATCACCACGGTATGTTAAATGATCTCATAATCCATACAATCAACTCGAGATAACATGTATTTTTTGCATACGTGAAATCATAATCCTTTACGAGTCACGTATCCCTTATTTTTTCAAAACTCTACCTCTTACCAATTTATCCCAGTAAGGTTCAAGTCGAAGCCAGGTATAAAAGCTGTATTTGTCCCAATAAGGTTCAAGTCGAGGCCAGGTATAGTTGTTTTTACCTTGTACCCATTGAGAAAAAGAGAACCCAAACCTGTATCTATCCCAGTAATGTTCGAGTGAAGGCCAGGTATAGTTATCCTCGTCCCCAACCCGCGCCGTTGCCATCGCGATGGTAAGTGAATCCTTGAAGGGAAAGGAATGGGTGGCACTCGGCTCTTTTAAGAAATAGTCAATTATATTTTCACGCCGGGATCTGCGTGACAGAAACTCTTTACCCGCATGATCAAGCTTCGGACGGTAAATAAATCGGGAAAAGCTGAATAAGAGAAATGTCAATGCATGCATGATCTGAGTGCCGGTACGAGCCGCGCGCGCACACACCATCCCGCTGCAATCGAGCGTTCACTGCCACGGCCTCTCTCTCTCACGAGCCACTGCAACTGCCACAGCCTTTGCCTCCCGCCATTTCAGTATCGTGTCAATTGACACGATTGCCCTCACTTGTATCACCTGATTTACCCCGAGGCCTTTGCGTCTATATATGTAGCTTGCCGGAAATCAGGGATTGGAGTTTCGTGTTCATGTTGTGTTGTTTCGTTTTCATGACACAAACATGCCAGCCTGATTCTTTTTGGGTTGTGTTCATGTCGGTTGTTAGTACGCATCATGTCTCAAAATTTTTGCCAGTTTCATGTTTTGGCTCATACATGTGTTATTATGTTATTTCTTCTGCGTAAAAAGCTTTCAACTAAAACATGTCACGCGGTATGAAGTATTTCGGGTTACTATTGGATTTGGTGGGCAAGTAGTGAATCCTTCTAATTGGTGCCCTTAATGGCGTTTGAATTTGGAATATCAATTTTGAATGCGTAACCCCATTCTTTAATGACTAACCGAATTACACAAAACATAAAATATACCATAACCAAAGGCACGTTATCCAAAGTATTGAGATTCATATGCAAAAATCAAATTTACAAATCCAAATCGGAACCTAATTTCCTTACCAAACACAACTAACTGAGCTCGAACGTGGATCACCCTGGACTAATCCAGATATAGATTCCATTATCGAATCGGATATGTCTTTCATGTAATTGGGAGTGTCACACTGCAAAAAGAGTCCAAATAGACAGCTACTTATCTGAACAATCGGATCCGTGCTAGCAAATGAGACGTGTTCTGCCAAATAAGAATCATATATGAGTTGTTGAAATGCGTGCTTCAGTTCTTGTTATGAGGAATATTCTTGGTATAACAGATGAGAGAAATTTGAACATTTTTATTATGAACTTGGACACACTTGCCAAGGAACAAAACAAGTCGGCTGTCGACAGGTGGGATTCAGGTAAGATCTTAGCATTGCTGTATCCGATTTACCTGATTTTGCATAATCAGATCTGCATTTCAACCCGGATTTGGGTTTTGAAAAACATTAAGAACCGAATCCGAGTTATTTATACGATAAGGTTGATTTATATAATAACCTAATCAAGTTCAGATTATCCATCTGCCCGACCCAGTTGCAGAAATTGAAAACTGAATCCAAATGCATCTGTTAAGTTGTTCCGCATTTTGTGTTTGGGTCCAAATACTCGGAGCCGGGTTCAAAGTCAAATTACAATTTTGAATGTGATCCATTATCATACGTAGCACACGTGACAATCGATACATGTATTTAACTATGTCGAAAAAGGTCAAAATGTGTTCTAAATCTAAGAATTGCCCAAAACCAGATTGTTGCTAAGGTTGCTTCAGCTCAGATGTCAAGCAATGTATGATTTGACCTGCTCCAAAATGACAGATTGTGCTGTTGTTGGTGCATAGAAGGCGAGCTTGTATTGTAATTTTTACCTGCCTCACGGGTACCTACACCGTCCTACGTGGGGCGGGCTCTCAAGGGAAAAAAACCAGGCTCACTGTGGGTAGGGTAGCAAAGACTGGTAGAGCTTAAGTTAAATTCATGTCCCCCCACCAAATATATTTTATTTATATATATTCATATTACAAGAAGCTGCTATATAATAACATATTTAAGTGCTAGTAAATCCAAACAAATGTTAACCATTATTTTTTATGATGAATAATTGAAATTTAAATCTAAAAGTAAATATTTTTTAAATTTAAATTTCAATCATCCATCACTAAAGATAAATTATTGAAATTTGTTTGGATTTGCTAGCACTTAAGTGTGCTATTACATACCAGTTTTCTATATATTACATGCATATATATATATATATATAATATATTTAATGTAATATGTATATATACATATGTGTATATATAAAGAGAGAGTGGGGTAGACAATCTCCCATGCTAGGTATTACTTGATCATCACCACCATCCGTATGATCAATCGGACGGTGGTGATCAAAACATCCATCTCGAGATGCATCTTATGCACTCGTTAAATGGTCTCAAACTTTGTACTGATGTTGATGAGTAAGTCGATCTACATCGTCCATGCAATCACACGAACTACGCCAATAGACTAGTAAAATTTTACTTAAAAAGGTGTCTAACATCCCATAGTTTCTCCCTCTCTATATATCACTTCTAATTACATAGTTTAGAATATCATAAAGTAAAATTTATATTTTATGTAAATATATGGTATTAATTTTTTTTAATTTACATTTTTTATAGGTTGAAGCCGGGGAGAACGGAGTGAGGTCTAATAGGCTCTTTTCAGTGTGGGGCGGGTGTGGATGGAGGAAAACCCGCTCTTACCTGCCCCATTGCCACCTCTAGTTTATGTTGGGTCTTAATCCTTTATGTTTTCTTTTCTCAAGTCTTGTAAGCCCAACAGCCTGATGCTACAGTAACAAAAGCGTATTGGCAAACCAACTTATTAGGATATGAGCTGATCCGAACTAGGAGTAAGCTGATCCTTGCCCTAAAAGGAGGGGTTGGTTTGTAGTTGTTGGCTGGTCCTGCATCCTATCTCGGTCTGGTTGTGGCAAAGACGTGCAATGTATGGAATGAACCAACTTAAAGTAACGGCAATGGGCTTGATGCCTCAAGAAGGCTTTTTGCTTCTTTTAAAACAAAAGAAGTGTGTGTGTGTGTATGCAGGCACACACTTTATTTCAGTGAACAACAAAAGGACTTATTAAGACATGACAACTACATGTACTTAAGGCGATAACCCACCTGGCAGGACTCTCGACTCTCTGAAGGCTGACCATGAGCTCGATTCTCAGGGTGTGGAGGTGCAAATACCGTGGCACCGATGGATTAGCACAGTGGATTTGGGTCTCAGCTACTAGACGAGAAATATTCAGGGGTTCAACTCTAAACAAAAGCTCAATATTCAGCATTATTTGCTTCCATGGCAGTTAGAAGCAGACAGATGTGCATAACTCTCTTAATGTTCGCCTTGATGTATATATACCCTTTATAGCAAATTTGTGTACGCATACACTTTGAAAAAAAAATTAAAAAGGATGGTTACTTTTATAGTTAACCGCCCAATTGAGCTTGTTAAAACAAAAGCTGACATACATGCGAATGATTTCTCATAACATGAGGATACATATGATCAATAAGAGCTCTCTCTCTCTCTCTCTCTATATATATATATATTATATTGAGTCGAACCGGAAGGTCACGGGGTCCTTGAGCGGCTGGTCCTCCTACATCAGTTCCCCAGGGTGGAGCGTATATGGAGAATTTGCAAGGGGTCCCTGACTCATCTAGGGAGAATATATATGAAACGGCTTCTTAAATCACGCATGTTTTGCCTAAGTAAATCTCGAAAACACACTGGGCATTATCGGTTGAAAATCCGTACGTCTTTCCTGACAAGGCCCTCAGAAAATGAGTATAATCCCATTCTACCCTTTAATAAAGATTGTGCTTGGTTCGTCCTCTGCCCTTTAAAACCCCAGTGACTGTCTACTCCTCTTCCTACACCCTCCACCACGCCGCTCCGGCGACTGGCAAATTTCACCGGCGAAGAATTCCGGCATCTTATTTGGTCGGAACTCCAAACTGATGTGACAATGCCGGCTGAACCCATCATGTTCCCGGCGAGCTTCGCGCCCAGACAAGCCGGAAAGCGGCCTGCTCAAACGCTGCAGCAAGCGATTCACGAGCTAAGGCAGCGCACAGCTGTCTGCCTGAACAAGCTCTCAGACCGGGACACCTTTCAACTCGCGTCGGCCGAACTCGATTCGCTCGCTCGATCCCTCACCCCGGACTTCTTCTCCCCTTTCCTGTCATGCCTTTCGGAAACAGATCCGGACCATAAGGGCCCGGTTCGCCGGGAGTGCGTGCGCCTCCTCGCAGCCATGGCTGAGTCGCACGGCGACGCGCTCGCTGGATTCGTTCCCAAGATGATAGCCGCCGTCGTCCGGCAGCTCAAGGACGCCGACTCGGGAGTCCGAGCCGTGTGTGCCGACGCCGTCCAAGCGATGGCGGAGCGGGTGACTCGGGTTCCCGTAGCGGTGATCCTCAAGCCTTTGTCCGATTCGCTCGGAGAGCAAGGCTACGCCGTACAGGCCGGTTCGGCCATGTGTCTCGTATCCGCCATCGATGGATCGCCCGATCCGGATCCTTCCTACCTTGAAAGAATGGTTCCCAGAGTGGTGAAGCTTCTGGCAAGCCAGAGCTTCAAGGCGAAGGCCGCCCTTTTGGCGGTAGCCGGATCGATCATCAACGCCGGTGCTGCGAAAAGCCAGCCGGTGCTCGCTGCGCTCGTTCCGGCCATGGCGGAGTGCCTGAAGAGCAGCGATTGGGCAACCAGGAAGGCTGCAGCGGAGGCGATCTCGCAGCTGGCCACCATGGAAGGCGACGCGGCCGCGGAGTTCCGGTCGCGGTGCGTTGACTCGCTGGAATTATGTCGCTTTGATAAGGTTGGGACCGAATCGGATTTATCCAAGTTATTGTTCCCGTTCTTCTTTCCTGAGTCTTTTTTGGGTTTGTTCTAGATCTGATCGGTGACAAGTTTGATCCATATTTCGGGATTTTGCAAATTTTCTTTTCGGCTTTTGGTGAAGTGGAACTCTCTTAGATTTGATGGTGGTGTTGTCGTTACTGTGTTTGGGTGGGTTCTCACGTTCCGTACATTTAATTCATAAGATCAAGGCATTATTTTTCGTAAATTGGGATCTGGTCCTATGGTCCTACTACTAATCGGGGCTAAATTCTCAATTCTATTTATCCAGAAAAAATGGATAATTCCACATGGTTGCAAGATACCTAGATTTTAGATCTCTTTTTTTATTTGATTCTCTAAGTGTTTGATTGTTCCTGAAGTTGATGTAAGAATGTTTTGGATTTGCATTCTGACCAAAACCAAAAGCAAAACCGAGCTTTTTCTCACACTATGTTGGGTAGGCTTCGCGGATCCTTGGTTGTCGTTGAGCGCGACTTTATTCTTCGTTGAATCCACATTATTTTTCTTTGAGCTTTATTAATTTGGAATCCTGCGAGTGGATTTCTTTGCTCCGTTGGTGCTTGGGAAATTGGGATCTTGATATTTGCTATTTCTGAACCATAATTTGATATGTGAAGACAGACGGTTAGAGCGTTTGAGCGGCATTGTTGGATATATTCTCGGAATTGGCTTATTTGAGATACTCGATCAAGTCCCGTTAGATCACTGTAACTAATGTTTCGTTGTTTTCTGAGAGATTTATGTCTCCTTCGGTATGCTTTTCTTGATGTACCATTTTATTGGCCTTTTTCGGTACTCAGATCCTTTGTCGGTTCCTTTGTACTTATGCTTGCTTGTATCTGCTGCTTAATCAAAATCAGATGCGCCTTGATCTCATACTTCGGTAATGATTTTCTTTTTCTCTAACATTATATGTATTTTAATTGATGACATCAGGTGAAACACGTACGAGATTCAGTAAATCAGGCATTGGATGCATATAAGAATGTCTTTAATGAGTCTGAGGAAAATTCTCCATCGAAAGGTATTGCTGTCGATTCACACTGGAGTCTCTAGTTTGAAAGGATTTGATGGTATCGATACTTGTTCTTTCTCTTTTGCTGTTGTGGTCCTGCGTGACTGATACTGACTTTGAATCATTAAGGGCCTTGTTAGTACCTGTCGAATTCAATCATGTAGGATCTTCTAATGGATGCCAATTGCCGTGGGGACTGGGAACTCAAATTCAAATTCTCTTAAAAAATTTGTAATTTCCAGAGTAAATTTGCTATTTTCCAAACTTATTAATTTCAAATGCGAGTTGCATCGTCCTTAATGAAATATGTACTTTGGTATGTATAATATTTTCGACATCTCTTTGCAGACACACATGCAGGCACGCATGCACAAGCACAAACACACACGAATGTTGCTAGGTTGTGCTCTGTTATGGAGAAGCTGATATCTTGTCTCCTTTCTCCCTTCTGTAAACTTTGCTCTTTCAGTTTGTGATATACTAATGAACCTATGTTAATCAGAAAGCAAAAGTGGAAGACAAAGATCAAATGATGTCAGAAGTACTAGTAAAGCTGCATCGAATTCTCCATTTCTGAGAAGAAAGGAGTTCCCAAGGAGTCAATCACCTCCAGACGCTGTATCTGCCACTGGAACGAAGAAAAAGAGTGCAATAAAAGGAAATAAATCAAACCATGGGCTTGGTAAAACTGATAAGAGAATATCTGATTGGAAAATAGAGATTGCCGTGCCTCGAAGTCAAGGTTTTAAAGTTTGTGAAGAGGATTGTGTCCAGGAAGATGAAACTGTCCGTGGAATGAGGGACATGGACAATGTACACTCCAAGCAGTTGAGTGGAAATGGCGAAGAGAGGAGTCACAGAGCAGGTGGGAGTCGTGGGATTTCTCGCATAGTCCCATTGCATGAGAATGAGAGTTCTATCTCTACTGTTGTAGTCAGCAATGCTGTAGAGTCAGACAATAGTGAGAACGATCTGACTTTGATCCGGAGACAACTCTTACAGATTGAAAATCAGCAGACTAGCTTGTTAGATCTTCTTCAGGTACGTGTACTTTGACTTCAATCAACTCAAACTTAAATTGTATTAAAGCATTAGTAATTAACAGTTCATGTTTGGAAAGTCGTTACATATAAACGTTACATATAAACTTGCTTGGACTTTCTTTGAACTGTTCCTGCACTTTTGGAATATGGGGACTTCCCTATGTTGGTGTTGATGCTTTAGTTGCAGATCAATTTCTACTAGTACATTAATATCCCCGAGTTAGCAATGCTCACCCAAGTTGTGATTTCAAACTAATCAGTGACAATCCGATCCTGCAGACTTTCAGGGTTCATGCAAACACTTGATTTCCTACATCTTCCTGATTAGAGCATAGGAATTTTATTTACAAAGTTAAAGTACTGATTCTCTTACCCTTTCATCTAGATGTTGATTGGGAGCTCACAAAATGGTATGAGGTCTCTGGAGTCTAGAGTTCGTCGTCTTGAGATGGCGCTGGATGAGATCTCACATGACTTAGCTGTATCAACGGGAAGGGTCCATGGCATTGACAACGGTGGAAACAGATGCTGCATCTTGCCAGGCACCGAGTTCCTGAGCTCAAAGTTTTGGAGGAAAGCTGAAGGAAGATATACATCAGCTAGATTCTCCGTATCTGGCACATCATCAGCTGGTCTGTACAATTCAGGGGCTAAGGAAAGCGTTGAGTCATTTAGGACGGAAAACAGAAGGTTTAGAGGTTCCGTAAATCCCCTGGCAGAGGCTCATTCTCGAGGTGTGGATGCTCTTCCTCATGATATGCCTAAGCAAGCAATTTCTATTGCAGATAGCATCAATAAATGTTCTTCCAACGCAAACATATCGTGACCCAACATGGTGAACAGGTGATTAACCCTCATCTTTCTATTGCTTTCTTATAATTAATGTTTGAAATTCTGAAATCGAAATTTCTTCTTTAGTCTATGCTTGTTGGTTAAAATGGAGAGGAGCATCAGGTATTCTTTGTGATAAGAAGATACCATTAAAGTTAAAAGGTAAATATTATAGAGCAGCAATTAGACATGCTATGTTTTATGGTTGTGAGTGTTGGGCAATTAATCATCAACATGTACAAAAGATGTCTGTGACAGAAATGAAGATATTGAGATGGATGAAGTTTATAAAAGGCATGTGTACTCAATAATATGCATCAGAAATCAATGACACAATTGCATATTTTTCTTCCTTTACCTTTTTTAAGAGTAGAAGTAATATAGTCTCCTCATCTTTTTCAGCATATTGAGTGTTATTCCTTTTTATGTAACCCTCATTGGAAATCGAGATATGCACAATCGGATTCTTAAGAATCCATCTTGTCGTTGATACCTTATCCAATTCTTTTCTTTTTAAAAATGAGGGTTAGAGTTTTTTCACACGCTCTCTTATCTTATGATGTTTTAGTCATGTGTAATGTGTTCTATCATTCGTATATATGTATGTATATATATATGCATATATACATATATTGTGTGTGTACATATATAGGTCGGTGTATGCATACCACTTTGTATGCAAACCTATGGAACGACCGTTTAATTGAACGATATGAAAAAAGACCATATACATAATGAGGTTATTATAAACAAATTAGGAGTGACACCAATAGAGGATAAAATGAGAGAATATCGTTTAAGATGGTTTGAACATATAAAAAGAAGATCAGAAGAAGAACATGTAAGAAGGTATGAAAAACTAGATTTTGAAAGTATTAAAAGTAGAGGACGCCCACAAAGTGTTGGAAAGAAACAATAAAGAATGGTCTAGCTTATTGTGAGTTAACTGTTAACATGGCACATGATAGGGCTCTGTGGAAACAAAGAATCCATGTAGCCGACACCGTCTAGTATGGGAAAAGGCTTTGTTGTTGTTGTAGTCAATGCTGCATGGGTTCTGTGAAATATTCAAAGCCATATTTTCAATCCCTGTTCAAAGACAAGATCTGAGCTGGTCCCAGTAATCAAGATTGTCTGGTACTGCTGAGAAACTGATGTCGATTGCTGGTAGTGCGACTAAGCGTCTCCTTCATTGTGTGCTTCCCTGGAAAAGTTTTTAATTTGTAATATGTCCTAATTTTTCATTATCATTTGGCTTCTTAACCATCTCTCAGATTGTTCCATATGACTGGATGAAGTGAATTCTGGCGAAAGCAGGATGAGTAGATTTGCTGATTTCCGATGTTGATACAACTAAGTTCATGCCTCTGCTTAAAATACCCATCAGGAAAGATCTGCATGTCATAGACCGGCCCGCTGGATTCCTCTGCTCCTTTGCTAGAACTCAATCATAAATGGTCATTCCGCTATAAAGCATGTTAGGCGTACAGCATATGGGGGCCAGCTTTCATACGTTTCTTCCCCGGCGATGACAGGAAAAAGTGAAGGGGAGGATCTTGTTAAGCATTGTAAGTCTTTCCGTTTTCTGGAGATCTCTCAAAAATTCAGATTCATTTTCTACATCAGAGAAATGATTGAACCCTATATTATCAAATTTGCGAGAGTTGTAATGATTTAATGACAGTGCAGTGCAGAGGATGGTTGTGAATGAATTCTAGTGCTTTGTAGGGGCGGTTTCCTTTTTATCCCCACTTTCTTTGTTCATGAGACCATTAACAAAAACTAAATCTAAAATCAAAGGGAAAAGAGTTGTCAGCTTTTCTTTTTTTTGTGTCTCAGTCTTGATACATATGAGACCTAATGACAATAATTTAGAAATCATACTAACAGATGGATACAATATAATAAGGTAATTATTTGCAACTAAAGACCCCACTTCTTGGTGAAAAGCTTTGACGAATTGTGTATATTCCTCAAGCAATGAAAGCATAGTTAAGAAACGACAAATGTTATGCAATACATGCTGATTCTTTTCCCTTTTGATTGGCAAGACGGGGATTAGGCGAACTATCAGATACTCGCACCCTGGTATTTAGTTCCTGACCTTTTGTCAAAGAGTGCAACCCCTTAGACAGTGAGCTACTCTCCTTTGGGGCTGGTATGGATAAGGTGCATCTTATGAAAAAAAGTTTCTGTTTTCACATCTCATACACAAACATGAGAATTTGTTTTCATACTGAGTATTTGTTATGTGATCAGCTAGATTTTATGGCCTATACATCCAACTTTTAAGTAATGAAACTCTACTATGAAAGGAAATCCCATAAACTCAAACAAAAGTTCTCAATAGAATAATTGCATAGCGAATGACAATGTAAGTCAAAGACAAGAAATATACTGTCTATGACCCTCTGGATGTGCAGCAATATTGTTTCCATATCCAAAACCAATAGAAACCGTGGTATACACACATTCTGGAGAAATAATTACCAAGAAAACCTACGTTATAGAGAGAGAAGTTGTAGCACCAAATAGGCATATGATTATAGAAGGCCAAGAACCAGAGCCCTCATGTGTGGCTCAGGCCCATTGGCTTAAGACCCAGGATTGAAATCCTGCTTACGCTTGAGTTTTAATTAACAGAAGACTAATCTTGTCATGAAGCAGTTGCATGAAGGAGAAACAATTAGGTTTTCTTGCATGACATTTCAATTATGTGAAAGTGCTGTAAAAACAAGACCAGTGACTTCCCTTTAATAGGTAAGGGGATGGACTCTGGTGTTGTATTGTGTGAATCCATGGTGTAGTTACGGGTATCTTTCCATGTGTATGCTGCCCCTCAATTATTAAGCAGCAATATCTTTGATTGGGTGTCATCTCTTTCTTTACACAATTAACAATCTATGCAAACTTATACGTATCTTGATATATTACATGATAAAAATTTAAATCATTCCAATATCAATGGTGAGACTGGAAAAAGGTGTGCACAACACAAGAAACTACATCATAACATAACTAGTTTGTGAAGGAAATGATCCTATAGATATCAACACCGTAAAAAGAATGCCACAAAGAATATGATCAGAAATAGGATATACCCAAACTGGACATCTTAGCACGAGGTCGTGACATCTAACTAGCTCTAATGTTAGGCTTGGAATCATCACCATTTTCTTGACTATGATTTGTTTTGTTTTTACAGTCTTCTACTGGTTCTTGTTTCCCGCAAAGCAGGCATTCTTTCAGAGTTCTCCGTTGAAGATAAACATCTGTCCAAAATTAGGTCAATAGAGAAAATAAATTATAGAGAGGCCAAAACCTGATCCCAAAGGAGTATCGGATATTGCAGAGCAGAATGTTGATGTTGGAAATGAGTTTAGCACTATAACATCATAAAGTTGGCAATAATCTCTACATTCAATCCCCTAGTAATATTTCTCGTGCTTAGAAACACGATATTTTTGAATAGCTTGTAATAAATATATTTCTGAAATATGTTACTAAAATAGAATAAAGAACAGGTAAGGGCCACTAAGAACAGATTTGACATGACATAGAAGAACAAGAGAAGCCTAATAAGCACCATATTGATGAAACTTGAATAAAATTTGCCCTAATTCCTACTCATAAAGCTGAAATCAACAGGTGAGCAATGCCTAGAATAGAATTGAACATTAGATTGGGTGTAAAACAAGAAAATGAACCTAGATCTACATGCAATTACAAAGATAAGATGATGCAGACCAAGAGCAAACCAAACCAAAGAATAAGAAAACATGCTAATATGGAACC
This sequence comes from Brasenia schreberi, assembly GCA_036023115.1. Classification (NCBI taxonomy): domain Eukaryota; kingdom Viridiplantae; phylum Streptophyta; class Magnoliopsida; order Nymphaeales; family Cabombaceae; genus Brasenia; species Brasenia schreberi. The sequence goes on from JAYKKT010000061.1 coordinate 17,015,279, forward strand.
TACTATCACAAATACATAAGAATCACAAAAGAGATCTAAATGACATGAAATGCCCAAATTATGCCCTAATTCTGAGTGGAAATAACAACCCTCACATAAAGACATATATATTAAAGAGGATTTTCATTGACGCCAAAAAATTGCTGATCACAGAGATTCATGACCTTTCTGCACAAATGTAACAGATCCGATCAATCAGAAATCCTTCAGAGATACCATATCTTGTTGATTGCTTCATGGACACGCACACAAAGTTTAGAGAAACAAACACCGGTTGTTGTTCTCCCTTGATTTCTCCATGTAACGAGCGAGCTATAAACACCCAATTTTAAAAAAAATATGATTTTGATTTTAAAAACTTGCTTTCGAAAAACCAATGGTGAGGCACATGAAGTAATAACTTGAGTCTTACTTTATACAAAATTAGCTCACATGGAAACAAGTTAAGGTGGTTTCAGAAAAAGAGAAGAGCCCATAATTTAAGTCCCTATTGTAGTTCGATCTAATAACTCCATAAAACTCAAATCAAGTTCTACATCCATTTTAAAGGAAGGTAGATAAGGAGCAGATACTTATAGAACAGATCCAAATCCAGTTCATCAAGGAACTCAATTATCATGAATACAAATATTTCAAGAAGAAGAGACAAAATGCAACTTAGAGATTTGATAACAATGGCATGTTGGCAATGGGTCCTGCTGCAAGACAATTAGCATGAGTCGAAGTAGGTCACCCAATGCATAACGTCAGCACTCTCGAGTCCAAATTAGATAAGTCTTGAGTTTAAGTTTCTTTAGTTCTTTCTTATATGTTACTTTTCTTGAGTTTAATTTCGAATTAGATAGTAGGTCATCTAAGGCAAAAACATACCTAATCTCTTACTTTTCTTTCCATTACTTCAAAAGCAACTGCTTTAGTTCTTAAAAGAAAGAAGTTTGAGAAGGTTCAATTAGCCGAAATGAATTTCTAGAAACAAGGCTTATAGAAATGTGGAAATTTTAACATGATATATACCAGCATTAGAATCTTATATGTAACACATATACACTTATACAATTGATAGTTCAAAGCTTGTCTACTATTGAATGCAACCCATATTTTGTTAGGTAAATATTCAAATCTTGAGATATTTTTATCATAACTATAAGATTTTAAAGTAATGATTTTTTAAATGGTGAGGATTTTTGAGTGATTTTCAAAACACCCAAAAAACTTAGTAAAGGGTTCAGATTGCAGCCATGTTATGGCATTAAAAGTCACTCTCTCAAGTGGCAAATGTTCTCATTACACTTGATAGTGGTTGTAACGTATTATACAATTGTGACACTAAAAGCTATCTCTTGAGTGGTAAATGTGATAGTAGCACTTGATAGTGTCTAGAACTTATGGTGCAACCAATCATGTTGTCGTACTAAGAGCCACCTTCTTGAGAGGTAATTGTGCTCATCAGTAGCACTTGACAATGGTGAAATTTATGGTGCAATTAGCAACCATGTTGTTGCATTAAAAACTACTTTCTTGAGTGACAATTATACTCAGTAATAATACTACATGAGTTATGTTCTCTATGTCTACATATGGTGGTGTTGTAAACAAGATTCATCTAACTTTTCTCCTATAGTATAAGCCTTTTCATACTTAGTAGTATTTCAAAAGGATTTACAAGTCCTATTGTAGTGCTAATTGGATTTGTAATTTCATCATCTCTTTGTTTTGTTAGTTTGTCCAAGACTCGGTTGTGTTCGTGTAAGACGAACCATGGGTATTAGTTGTATCTTAAAGGTATTTTTCAGGGTCCATTGTATATGCTTATATGACATCGGTGGAGGCAAATAAACCTAAAGGTTATTATTTATCATGCTTCAAAGAATATCACTATATTAACCTTCTTTTTCAAGGTATTAAATTCAACCTCTTAAGTGCCAACCACTAAAGGAATTGTACTATCTATAAGAACTCAACACCAACATTGACTCGATTCTTTTCTAACCTAGTGTGGTTCATCTAAACCAAAAATTGAAAGAATGGGATGGATGATTCTTTCATTTCTTATTCAATCAATAATAGCAAAGAAACCATATATGCCTCATTCTTTCTTAGGTTGAAACAACATGAAACAAGGGCAATTTGGTTGAAACAACATGAAACAAGAGTAATTTCTTTAAGAAAAATAAAGGAATTTCAGTCCTAGCAAGAGGAGGGAAATGGATATACTCCATTTCAAGTGAGTAAACAGAATTTCATGGACAAGATACATATAAATTTCTGCTAAAAGCCTTATTTGATGAAAGCCATATATATAGACATGAGAATCTTGAAGGTAGGATCTACACAAGGGAAAGCGCTTGCCATATTAAGGGCATCTCGAAAACGTCCATGTTGAAATATAGATTTTAAATTAAGGAGAGTGTCAATGCCATATGTGAAAAGGAAAAGACTCATAGAATGGCAAGAGGTAGATAGAGCTTTTGCACATTTTTGTTAATGCGTGAAAATGATCAAACCTTATTCCATAATATTACCATGAGATTCTTCTTTATTCTTTTTAATTATGTCCCTAAGAGGACTTAGTTGCTCCATTATTTACATTTCATCTCTTTTTTCATTTATTTTGAGAAATGACCAATCTTGATGCTTTCGTTTTTTCTATTTCTTGATCAAGAATTATGGATCCATTGATCTATATGTCTATGTCTATATTGAGATTGGCCCTTTTCATGAGGATTATGTAAATATCCAATTCCAAAAATAGGAACTTCGAAACAATTGAGACTTTTTCAAGGATTGGATACAATTACCAAAGTTTTCATAAATACCTTGATATCCTAATGCTTGTTTATCGATATGTCCATTTAAGTCTCCTCCTAAACAAATCAACTCTCTTTGTGGAATCTTTTGAATCACCTTATCTAACTCTTCCCAAAAAGTTGTTTTTATACTATCTTATAGGCCTATGCATAAGCACAAACTATATTCAAAACTTCTATTCCTAACACTAATTTCAACGTCATGATTCGGTCATCATATCATTGTATGTCTACTATACTATCATTTAAATCTTTATTTATGATAATACCAACTCTATTTCGAGCATTTTCCTTACCTGAGTACCATAATCTAAAACCTATATCCTCTATCTCCTTTGCTTTTTCTCCAACCTACTTTGTCTCTTGTAAACATAGAATATGAATCTTTCTCCGAATCATAGTATCTACAACCTCCATTAGCTTACCGGATAATGTTCTGATATTCCAAGAACCAATACGAATCTTACTATCTATGACTAACTTCCTTACCCCCGCATCCGTCCATATTGAAAATGCGGAGACCCTCTCTATAAATTATTCACTACATTCGGGCGACAATGTAGTGGGGCTAACTTCTTTATCCACACCCGTGCATGATGTGAGACCTTCTTTGTAATTGATTTACTACATCCGAGCAAAAATGTAGTGGCCCTTGCTTACTTATTACTGCATTTGGGTTCTCAAGCGCGTCGCTAGGCAAGGATGCCCCAAAGCAATGCTCATAATTTGTGTAATCCATAGTATAAAAATCCGATAAAGTTTTACGCTAGCTATCAGAAGCCTAACACAACCCTCCTCCTTTATTCGGACTTGGGACCGAAAATACAAGGGTGATCCCTTACATAGGCGGAGTTTCTTGAATATGTTTTGTTAGCTCGTCAAAAACCAATACAAATAATTATGGACTTAAACTTGATCCTTTATGTAATCTAATATTTATCTCAATAAAATTTGTCATTCCGTTATAAGTCCTAACACATGTTTGTACACTATCATACATGTGTCTTATAAGATTGATATATGTACTAAGAAATATCTCTTTTTTCCAAAGTTCCTCAAAGAATATATGTTGTCACTCTATTTTTAATCATTTTCTAGATCAATAACTACCATGTAAAGGTTTTTTTTTTTGCTATAAAATATTTCATAAGTCTTCTCAGTAGCCTCAATAGTAGATCTCCTTGGTATAAATTCAAATTGGTTCTATGTTGTACTCGATATTTGTCTTAATCTACGTTCAATAATTATTTCTCATAATTTTATAGTATGGCTCATCAACTTCATACCTTAATGATTTGCTGAATTTTGAATATCACCCTTATTTTTGTATGTGGATATAATTGTATTCTTCATTTATTCTTAAGGTATTTTTGGTTTTTTATATCTCATTAAATAATTCTCTTAGGATTTTCTATACTTCTATAGGAATATTGATTAAAACCTTAGGAGCAATATAATACCTTCTCCTTACATTTATTCTTTGTTATTGTGCAATATGATTTAACAACTTTTCTCAATATATTGTTTGCTCCATGAGTCGTCACTCTTCTACATTCTTTACTAGGAAAGCCTTAACCAGCCAAGACCCCCTTGGCCGACAGACTTGTCACCAATTCAATAGATGAATCGACCACTCCAAAGGAATTGTCTTGCGATCTTGTCTAGATGATTGATCACTCTTTGAGGAAGCTTATATGTGTTATCATCTAATAAATCACAGTAAAAAATAAAGTTGATTGAATACGCGCCATCTGCCCAGGCATAGAGAAAAATTTACCACTCAATTTTTCAAATTTTGCATAAACCAGAGCACAATAATCTTGCTTAACCCTTCCCATGAAGATATGTACTTAAATGGAACACCGCAACTACGTAATTGTTTAATTTGATTAGTTCTCCCACTAGGTAATTTAGATGGACTTTTTTTTACCCACATTAAGCCCTGGAAGCCGTAGAAACTCTTCAATGGTATTAAGAAAATGCTCCACTGGCATATTCTTATCTCTAACAAAAAGCGACACATAATGTGAATAAAAACTACTGCTCAAATGAAATCCTTTTTCCTAGACTGGGATGATATTACCTCTGACCCTTCCTCGTTTAACGTCTGAGTCTTTTCATTATAATCAGAAATAAATACAGGATAGAGATATCACCTTGGGTACGCTCCTTGAGCATTTAAAAATTTCACATGTTTGGCCATTAACCAGAATCATTCACTCCATGATAATAGAGATTCGCTTGTCACCAAAGCCAATTAAGAAGTGTGTGATTCACAAAATCCATCTCGACTTTATCATAAGCCTTTATTAAATTTGTCTTGAAGAAAATAGAAGGTTCTTTACTAAGTTTCATACCATCTACAAGCTCATGTGCGATGAGGATACTCTGATGAATGGTGCCTTCATTAAATAAATGTCGTCTGATTCTTTGAAATAATCCATTGAAGAATAGGCTTCATCCTATTGACAGTAGTTGTTTACAGAGAACTGCACGATCTTATCGACCAGAAGTCAGTAACCTGGTGTCTCCCTCTCTTTTGGGATAAGAACAATGTTGACCTCTTTCAGTAAACATCCGCTAATATCTCAACCATGATGACAAAAGGAGCCTAAAAACCTATTAAGGCCTTGGAACTATCCGTGATCATCTCAAAGATTGCCTTCTTAATCTCTTCATTCTATATCGGTTGAAGCAATTTCTTTTTTTCCTCCCCGATCTAGAGCTCCATCGACGGTTCCTTATGGGAAGAACAAAGAGGTTGCCGCTTAGTAGGGAATAGGTCTTCAAAGAACTTAGATGCTTCTGCTGGGATGTCCTTCGGAAGTGTGCATAAGGAGCCATTCTCTTCTCCAAGAATGAAGATGGAGATTTTCACAAGATGTTTAAACCTTGCATGAAAATGATGTATTTCATACACATATCTGGTTTCACTTTTTTTTTGCCTCCAAAACTTATTTTTTCGCAGGAGAGTGTAAATCAACTTGCTAGCTTTGTCCTAGTATATAAATGGATTGCCCCCCATCTATTCTAGATCCAATGTAAGATAGCGAAGTCATTCCTACTTCTTTCATTGTTTTACCATGGGCATAGCAATTTGAGTGAGACTTGCTTCTATGAACTCATTATACTCATCCATCAAAATAATTGTTAAATGTCACTATAAACCATATGATTATATGTATAAATAACCAATATGGAACAATCATAAACATGCCCAAATCAAGAACATATGCATGTCCAAAGAAAGCCATACATAAATCATACAGAAAACAAGCAAATTAGAAACAAGAACAAAGAATTTATTGGTGTGAGTCACCCTTATGGACTTATCTTAAAGAAATCAATGCCCTGCTATTGAGTATGTATGGGTACCTATACTTTTCTCTCATGATAAAATGCACACACGACAATAACACATACCTTACTTGAGTTATCTTCAACCACACCTCAATCACCTTATCTAGAGAATGAAAGGAAAGCCGGAAGCAATCATCGTAGAGAGAAAACACGAGAGGAGGGAGACGGAGTTGAAAGAGTATGCCGCGATTAAGTGTGAATTAGGGAATCCCTAATCTCACTTTATAGTAATCTTAATGGATCTCAATTTTGATCCGAACAATATACCTCTTTGTCCTGTAACCATTCTCATATAGATCCATTTGATCATTAGATCAAAACTTTATCATGTAAAAAAATAGACTAAATACAATTCCCAAACCCAAGCCGAGGCCCAACTTAGTGCACTCGTGCATGCACATGTATGGTCTAGCATGTCCTCTCTAAGCTCTTTGAACTAAAGTTCATAAGCTACCAATTATATAAAAAGACATGTAGGTTTCTCTCATCCATTAATATAGGATTAAACTTTATCTCTTGGTCTTCACATACACAAGTCCCTCACATGTAACTTTTATACTTTAGGACTTTCATATATATCAATAATACATCAAATGAGTATTATCGGATACCAAACATGAACAAATGTTATTAATGCATATGGGTTTAATTAATCCAACCTTAATTAACATTAATTTCAATCTTAAGATATAAAGTGCCTTTCCGAATCAACCATCATATTATGCTTTTAGTAATGATATCTTTTCATTTGAACTGTTACCTAAGTTATCCTATATTATCCTTATAAGAACTAGATGAATATACATATTGAACCTGAACATTGGGTGTAAATGTGTCTATTGGGAATAACATAATAAAGGTTATGGCATGATCTCTAGGATTGATACATTAATGGTCATACATCCATAAACTATATCATTATTCGTTCCAGGAAACAACTCAATTCTCCTATTAAATCCTCACATTATAAGTCACTTAATTGGGCATATCTAAGGATGTACTACTAGCATTATGTCTTAAGACTTGATCTCATTCAAAGAATAATCTCTTGCTAACATTTAGTCATAATACTTTAGGCTTACAAGAGACAAACACACAAATACTCAAAGTATCGTATAAAAATAAGTGTCATACTATTCACCCAACAACTTGTTATTACCACATTGAACCTATTTTATGTGATTTTCACTTAGTTACATTGTGTTGTCACTGCTTATGAGTAAATCATGAGTTTTAGTCCTATCCTCAACCTAGATTTCTCGACCAGGCTACTAATAGACTCTTACGAAGAATATCTACTATATTATCTTTGGATCTAACAAAATGAACATCCATAACCCTATCAAACACAAGAACTCTTATAGACTTTAAGTCTGACTTAGATGGGTCTCTATCACTTTTGGTTATACTTGAAACTATTAATCTTAGCAATGGTAGTCATACTATTATAATCCACTAAAATTGTAAGAAGTTACTTCTTTATAGTAGGTAAACTGGACATAAGTCTCTTAAGCAATTATGTTTTTAGTTGAGTCTCATCAAATCACATAGTTTTACCTCAAAGATAGAATGAGCTAAAATGCTTTGTTTCTTGAATTTTCAAGAAATAGTATCATCACCTACAATAAACATATATCTAGTGACTCATTACTCTCAAAATTATTTGTAATCCAACTACCATCATTAAATCCTTTAAAAATAGAAGAATGTTTACCGTAATGCAATCTAAGAGAAATAATTCCCTTTACATAGTGAAGTACCCTCTCTAAAGCTTTCCATTGAGTTTTATTTGAACAACTGGTGTATTTGCTCAACTTACATAAAACAAAAGCAATATCCAAACATATACAATTGAATAGATACATCAAACTAATGATAATCTAAGAATATCATAAGGGTTTTAAGAGGAATAAAGTTTGTATATACAAATCTTTCTAAAACGTTCTTAACATAGTGTGACTGAAAGATTATTATATCATTAGTAAACCTTATAATTTTAAGCCTTCAAATCATATTACTTATATCTTTAATCTCAAACTTACTACACAAGAACAATTTACTCTCATTTACTATTCTCATATCAAAACTAAACAATAAAATATCATCTATATACAAGCATACAATGATGAATGGACTATTGATTAACTCACAGTACATACACTCATCAAAATTATTAGAAATGAAGCCAAAAGATAATATATCATAATCAAACTTTTCATGTCATTGTTTAGGGGTTTGTTTTAAGCTATATAATAATTTAACAATCTTAAACAACTTAGACTCATTTCTAGGAGCCACAAATCCCTTTACCTGATGCATATAAATTTTTTCATGGATATCGCTATGTAGTAAAGTAGTCTTTACATCTACCTGATCAATTGTGAGGTCATATAAAGAAGTCAATGCTATAAGTACTTAGATTGTGGTCATCTGAAAAACATAAGAATATGTATCGAAATATCTATTCATTCCTTTTATGTGTATCCCTTAGTAACTAATCTGATCTTATACTTATTGATTGTTTCGTCTGTATTTTGTTTTTTTATAAAAATTTATTTGCATCCTATAATACAATCAAGAGGCAAATCCACTCATTTTTAAGTACTATTACAAAGAATTTATTTGATTTCATCATTAATGACTTTCTTCCAAAACTTAACCTCAGGTGAGGTTATAGTCCGTTGTAAGGTGATAGGATTATCCTCACTTTCAAAGTCTTTGGATATCTTTGACTGTTTATTTCTCCTTGGTTCAATTGTTTTCTGTTATCTGATCTAGAAGTATTTATGAGTTGCACTTTTCTACCAAGATAAAATGCACACACATGGCAAAAATACACACCTTCCTCGACTCATTCTCGATTGTGCCTTAGTCACCTTGATTGAAGAATAGAAGAGAGCAAGGAGCAATCACCACAAAAGGAAAACATGAGAGGAAGGAGATGGGAGGAGAGAGTATGCAGTGATTAAGTGCGGATTAGAGAAGCTCTAAGATTAAAACTTTCTCGTACAAAAGATAGATCGAAGACAATTTCCAAATCTAGGTTTGACCTGACGTGTCTATCATGTCCCTCCAAAACTCTTTGAACTAAGATTCATGAGCTACTAATTATATAAAAGGAGATATGGGTTTTCTCATTAATCAATATAGACTAAACTTCGTCTCTTATCTTTACATGTACAAGTCCATCACATATAACTTTTATACTTTAAGACTTCACATATATGAATGATATATCAAATGAATATTGAGGGATACCAAACATAAACCAAATGCTATTATTGCACATAGGTTTAATTAACCCAACCTTAATTAACATTAATTCTAACATTAAATAAGCAAAGATCACGTTTTTGGGTTTGTGTGGGGACACACATCCAAAATTTACAAAAGTATAAGTTCATAGAGAAAGTGAATGCCTTGTGTTGTTCAAATACAAAATTGAGATTCTTACAAGGACCATACATGCTGTAGGTTATATGCCTTCTTAATCTAATGAGCAAGGCCTGCTCCTGCCTTTGAGTTCAATTTTATTATCTTTTTCTTTCTTTTATTTATTACCAAGATGGAGTTACGCAGACCCCAACCAGAATACAGAAAAAAATGTGAGCTGTAACACTTTACAAAGAAGGCAATCAATCTGGTGATATCTCCATCACTCTTTCTCGAGCACAAGCCAAGAATGAGAATTCAAGAGAACAAGGCCACTACCATAAAAAGGTGCGTTCAGGATCTCTCTTTCATTTGAACTTTATGAACGAGTCTCCCCATCTCTCTCTCTCTCTCTCTCTCTCTCTCTCTCTCTCTCTCTCTCTCGGAGTAAATCAATTAGTTACTCGTCAGTCTCGTCCTCTAATCGACGCGAACAAGTTTCTGAACCTACCCGACCCGAGGTCATTGACCCAACAAATTCGTCAGGAGGTCATTGACAGTTAACTCGTCCACGTGGACGGCATCCAGAGGCTTCCCCCTCTCAATAGCAGAATCCCGCCGTCACAAATTTGTTGCCTTTGCACCGAGAGCCTTAGCTCAACGCAGGGCGCTCTAGCGTCGTTGAGAGTTCGACTCCAGATAGGCTTTGGCCTCCTCTTGTAACCGAAAGAAAAAGAATTTGTTGCCTTCCCGAAAAGCGAACTGTTGGCCGTTTCGCCTTTCCCTCCGTCTCCATCCCTTCTCTCAGTGAGTGTGTGTGGAAAAATTACGATTTCGTTGTCACCCTGATATCTCAGGCTGCAGGCTTACGTCCCGTCAAAACCGGAGTCAAAGGAGTGGATTTAATCTGAACCGTACGTTTTGTGGGCCAGTGAGGGACAAGTTGCAGAGAGAACGGAACAGTGATTTTTCTCTTCCTACGGAAAGAAGCAATTCTTCTAAAAATTGGGGAATTCAATCTGTAAGCGTTGGGATTGAGAGTCCGGACTTGCGTGGGTATGACTTAGTGTCACCTGTTATAGTTCAGGGAGTAGCGTGTGTACAGGCACTTGAGTGGCTCATCCTAGTGCAAGCAGCAACAATGGTAGTTGCTTAGGTAGTGTAGACGTGAGCAATGATGACTGTATCACGAGCTTTGATGATTGGGAGGCAATTGGCGATACTCTGAATATGGATGATATGCAGAAACGATTCTCTGAGTGCTGTTTAGTTGGTAGTGGAGGGGCATTGATGACCTCTGTTTCAGTAGATAGATACTTTCCAAATAATTCACCATGCGTTGCAGCAAATTTCAACTCTCAGTGGCTTTCTAGACCAGAAGGTGTCCAAAAAGCAAGTTGTTTGCGAAGAACCAGACTGATCCTTTTTTTATCTCTCGAGCATGATGTCCTCATGATGCTTTCCAGCCATGTTCTCTACCAACTATTTCAAAATTGACGAGCTGCTCAGCCTAATTTTGGGGAGAACATTCTCGTGGATCAATTAGTTGCATAGGTCCTAGTTTTGTTTCTCAGGAACCATCAGCTTGCCCGATTTGTTATGAAGATCTAGACCCCACAGACTCATGCTTCCTTCCTTGTTCATGTGGATTTCGGCTTTGTCTTTTCTGCCACAGGAGGATCCTTGAAGGAGATGAAAGATGCCCTGGTTGCAGGAAGCAGTATGTGCCTTTAGATGAGATTGAGGGCACAAAAGGATTGTCACAACCTGTTTCATTGTTTCGCTCCTTCATCACGTACAAGCATGAGTCTTCTGGTTTTAATTATTTTGCAATATCGTTGCATACCTACTATGATGGAATGCCTTTGTTCTGGAAGAGCTGTGAATAACTGAATACAGTCTAGATACAAAAGAAGTTTGGGACAATTGAGAGGATTCCTATATAATTTTGTTTCCTATTCTTTCTGGTACATATGTTAGTGCAGGTATCTCTTGCTGTGAACAAGCTGTGTATAGATAAGAGTTATAGATTACATTTTATCAAAGAAAATAATCAATTCCCTACCGGTTTTCCTTCTGTGTGATTCAATTGCTTTGGATACAGATAAGTCTTATATGAAGTATTGACGCAAAACCTGTATCGAGTAAGCACAATGGATCAATGTGCAATAGTACATATCATTACAGAATGTAACATTTTCAAAAAACATATACAGAAAAATTTCAAGAATTTGATATGATACAGAAAAAGTATGGTATGCTCGTCAAATCTCAAGCTATGGGGCCATTTGCGATGCTGTAGGTATTGTACTGCGAGTGATAATTGACACAATATGTATCAGTACATATCGTACAGTATACACAACGAACTATAACAATTGACCTTTCAATTTTGCTTAGATGTCTTTTCTGGCTTACCATAAGAAATTACCAAATAATGAAGAAGACGGTGATGACTTAACAAATTTGCCTTCTTGACTTGCCATTTTTTCTAGTGATGCTGTCTTAGATTTTCTACTCTCTCTCTCTCTTCCTCTCTCTCTGTTTTTGTAGTTGGAGAGTTGGACTCATATAGTTGGTTAATGAATTGTTTAGTTCTTGGGTCAGCCATGACCAGCAGAGGAAAAAGTTTTTGTTCAGTTTTTAGTTAATTTACTAGAGAATTTCGTACTGCTATTCTTTTTCAGTTTCATTGATCATATCCATTCTCGTGTTCATCTTGCCATTGGTGTTCATCTCGCTTTGCCACAAGAATTTCAACAAATACAATTTAGACATGGAGGATGCCCTCTGAAAGTTAAGTTATAAGGATCCAATTTATTTAAAATTCACTTTGTAAAATTATATAATGAACAAGATAATGTAAATCAAGCGAAGTGCAATTACCGTGATAAGGTATATAATTTTAAGCTAAGAGATAGTTATGGCACACTAAGAAATCATGTTATAAAAAAGAAACAGAAATGAGTTTAAATATCTATCAAGCTTAATTTTCTGTGCTGGAAAGTTCTTTTGCTAGTGGATCTACTTCTATGAGGCTTTTCCACTATAACTCCACTCGAGATAGAGAGGAGTTTGCACATTTTGTTTCAGTAAAATATCTTCCTTTTAATTTTGGCCAAAAAATTGGATTTGCTGGTTACGTTAAGAATACTCATAGTCCTTTAGTTGCTCCTATTTTTAGGTAATCAGTTAGTAGACATATTTATAAATTATATAAAGAGAAAAAAGAGTTAGCTTCAATTTTTTGTTCATTTCGACGTAGTGTGTCGCTATGTGTTGATATATGGATTGATAATTGGTAGTTGCATGCAGATATGGGTATAATATTCATTGGTTATACAAGAGCTGGTCAATTTAAAAATGCCTTATTGCACTTCCTTGTTTTGATAAATCATATATTAAACAAAATATTTGCTATATGTTAAAATCATTTTTTGAAGAGTATCAATTATTTTTAAACTTTTTTGAATTTCACTTGATAATATTGTTGCAAATATATGTGCTATTTTTGAATTACAAATAATATGCCGACCTATTTTAGGCAATAAATTTTTTCATATTCAATGTATTTATCATGTACTTAACCTATATATACAATATTTCAAAATTATAGGACCTGAAATACAATCTATTAGAGACACACTTAATTTTCTTTGGAGTCATCTTAATGTTAGAAAAAATGGGTAGATTTTTGTAAGGGAATAGGTAGAAGACCAAGAAAATTTCAAAAAAATGTTGGACATCGTGGAACTCGACATGCACCTTCATTTTTCACAACTGAATTTATTTGAATCTAATTGAGATGTTTGTACATGTCTTTCATATCTCTTTTCTATTTTTAATAATATTACAAATGTATTATCTAGTGTTTACTATTTGACTTATCATTTATTTGTTTATCAAGCTTTAAAAGTAATTTATATATTATCACAATTTCATACCAATTATTATTTATGTAATCAATTATGTGTCCATTATAGTTCTACACATGATCATTTTGTTCCACAAGTACAAAAAGAAAGTAGTGGCAGTCATGCATCTTCTTCTTTGGTGGTAAGTTTTTTAGTCATATTTTAAAATCTAAACTTAGAAAGAAGCCAAAATCTATAAACTCGACTAAGTTTGAGGTATATAATGCTACTCATTGTGATCTTCGTGAATTTGAAGAAGATTGGGGTAGAGAGAAATTAGATATTTTAAAATGATGATTAGAGCATCAATTTTACCTCAATTGCTAAGGATGTTTTTGTTGTTACAACCTCGATTATTGTTTTAGAGAAAGTGTTTAGTGCAAGCGATAATATATTAGACGAACACTATTCTAATTTACAATCCGAGACCTTAGAAGCTCAGGCTTGTCTAGATGATTGGATAAGAGAAAAACATCAAACAAAGGAGCGTAAAGAAGTGTTAGTTGACATATATTCTGACGACTATACTACTGAAAGAATTTAGTATGAATACTATTGACACTGATCCCATGTAAGCATGGAGCAATAATGATGATTAAGTGCAGAGTCGATCATTTTAAATAAGAGGTTTCTACTAAAAGATAAGAGAACTATGTGGGCTTTGATTCCTCTCTACCCAAGAGGATATGTACGAGGCATAATTCGGTCAAGCTCATTAATTTTTTTATTTTTATTATATATTATATATTATATAATATATTATATTGTATTATATTATATTTTATAATATTATAATTTCAATTTAATATCATGTTATTTTATATATATAATATATAATACTTATATAGTTATATTGCATAATACATTACATATGTCATATATAACATGTTATATATTTACATAGTTAAATTATTATATTATGTATATATATTAATATATACTTATATAGTTACATTACTACTAGTATAGACATATAATTTATAATGTAATATATTATGTATATAAATTAATTAATAAATGTAATACTTCTAAGTTATAAATTATATAAGAACTTATATAATGTAACTATACTCTTTTTAATGTAATATATGTTATATAACTAAACCTGTTCTGGATCTGGAATCATCATGAAACCGGATTCAAAACCATATTTGGATCCGAAATCAAGTTCAAAACTGCCCTAAAATCGGATGCGAAATCATCCCGAAACCGGATTCGAAACCATGATGAAACCGGTACCGAATCCGGAGCCATCATAAAATCGGAACCGAAATCAGATCCAGAACCCTTTGGTGGATGGTTTGGTTACAGTTCTTGGTTTTGGGTAATCCAAAACCGGACATGCCTGGTCGGAGGTGCCATCGGATTTCACCTTCTTGTACTTCCAGTCTTGTAGACCATATGGGAACCTGCTTCCCTAAAGGCATGCAACTCGGCTTGAGCTACCGCACTAAGTACTCCCACAAAAAAATTCTTCGCCAGAGATGCTATGAGCTTAAGGTATGAGAAACCCAACTTATATAGCTCAAAGTGACCGATTAAGAGTGGATCCGCACTCTCAGCATAACCACGCTCCAATAACAATTGTTGGAAAATCAACCATATGATGGTATTAAATCACACCGTGTGGATGATCCTTAACCTAAAATATGTGGATTTACTTTTCCAAATGGTGGGCTATATCAGTTTACTAAGGATGGATGGTGCAATAAACCCGGTCTGGACAAGTTTGCAACCGTTTCAAATATTAGTGAAGAGGTCCTTGTATGAGTTTACCATTTGCATACTTTTTTTACTATATTTTTTAAATACCCTAAATACTTCTACAACAATTTCTCTCTCCTTTCCACACTTAATTCCGACAATTTCTTCTTCTTACTCTGGCGACCGACATTTCATTCATTGAAAGCTACTAGTATCTTATTCATAATCAACTATTACCGATTAGTTCTTTATAATTCTCTCTTAAATCGACCAAAACAAGAAAAAAGAAAAACAAAGACGGTAGAGTCAATTGATTGTCAGATTTTTCTTAGTTTTGAAAGGTTGGTTTTTAGAAATATCTTTCTATTTTTGTAGGTTTACCTTATTTTTTGAGTTTTTTCATATTTCATGATTTTGGGTGAAATTATTTACTCGTTGAAATTTGCCTTGGAACACGACACAAAGGAAACGTGCCCATCCCACGTCTCTTTTTAGGAGAAGATGTTGTTCAGCCGCATCTTCCACTTAAGGAGAGAGATGTCCTTGATTGATATGTGTTATGTTTCGAACCTTATATCCTTACATATATATTATAGAATGGTAAACAACTCAAACTAAAGCAGTTATAATGAAATCGATTTAGATAAGATGATGACTAATCAAAGTACCTACAATATGATTACTAAGAAGAGTGAAAGCTATTGTAGTGTACCAAAGGATATATTCATTGACTGATTGGCTGATAAGAAATGTTGGGATGAAGTATAATATTGTTACTCATTTAAGAAGAAAGAGTTAACATGCAAGATATAACTTGATGTGAAATGAGTAGCAAATATAGGTTGAGTAAAAATATTTATGTTTAAAGTACTAGGTGGATGAACACTAAAAATGTAGAATGTCTATTTTTATTGAGAGGAGAGGGTGTAGTTGATGATTATTATAAGTTGAATGTAGTGAACGAGACACATAATCACTTTGTAGGTTGATATCTTAAAAGGTATGCTTTTGCAAAAAGATTGAGTAGCTTTGAGTACAACATAACAAATGACTTTATAAAAAGTCAATGAAAACCAAAACACATTTTGATGCATTTTAAGTGGATTGACGAGGAAGGAAGATAGGGGTTCTTATAGTATTCTATAACAACTACTATTTGATCTAAGCACTAACCATTATCATACATGATATCATAAAATCTCTAATATGAATAATGTCAGTGATATTGTATTTGCATATCCTCCTTTCATTCAACTACTTCATGTATTTTTGAGTATTAGAATTTGATAGCATATATAAGGTAAATATATTAGTGTCATATATTTATTTTATACTAGTTTACCCGTATATTATGTCTAGCAATTATATATTTTTTGTATTTTATAAGTATAAGATATATTTCTTTAAAATTATTGGGTTTACATAAACCTCTAAGAGTTTCTTTATAACCTTCACTTTTATAAGTTTAGAAAAAGAAGAAAATTATTTTTGGGTGTTGAAGTGTGTGAGAGAATTATGCATTCCAAATAACGTTCCACGTGTCATCTGTAGTAACCGTGATCCAACTTTGGTAAATGCTATTCAAATCATTTTTTGAATGCGATATACTTTTTATATATATGACATGTAGTGAAAAATATTGAAGCATTTATTTTGAAATTGATAAAGAATAAAGAGATGACAAATGCGTTTAGTGTAAGTTGTTGGAAGGTCGTCTACTTTAGATGAAAGCAATTAGAAGGAGACAATGAAAGTAATAGAATTGAAGTGAAAAATATTTTGGCTCTACTCTCTTAAGTTAAAGAGGAGTGGTTGAACTCATATAAGGAGAGGATGGTCTCAACATGAAGAAATATGGTGATTCATTATAATACTGATATAATTAATAGGTATGTTAAATTGGTTTTTAGTGCATATATCATCTATTATTCTTGAAATGTATAATGATTGTATATTCATAATTATTATAGTGGAAGGTACATACACAATGTTGAAAGAATTCATTGCTAACTCAACTAAGAGATTTGATACAATTTGAAAACCACTATATTCGTTGATAGAGTTGTAAATTACAAAATTGAAGAAGTTGCTTGAGAAATCATGAACTATCACCATGCATTACATTAACGTGATAAAAGATCTTATAACGAATCTTAAGAGAAAAGTATCACGATACTCTTAACTTTATTGTAAGTGAGTACAATCGTGTGAAGATGGTACATTCATAACCAAAACCATGTCGTAATTTATGACCTTCATATAACCTATCGTATGCTCATGAGTTCAGCCTTCTCCATAAATATAGTGAATCAATATAATTGTTAACTAACCATTTTATAAAAAACTAGACATGAAGTAGGACCATTTATGATGAAAACTTTTGGAAAAAGTTAAGAAATCACCCACAACAAGATAGATTTGTTAAGATACTGGATGGGCAATTGAGTCCTCGATACATCATCCTATAAGAGTAAGTTATTTGTTGTCCTAAAGAGAGACCATATAATAGATCTACGAAGAGAGATTTCTCATCTTGGGAGCAAGCAAATAAGGATGCTTTGCTTAGCGGAAGGCATGGACATACACATGGTTAAAGATGTGACACTTTTCTTGAAGTGAGTTATTTCTCTTCAAGGAGTTGTGATCCTCTTTCAACTATTGATAAGAATATTTTAAGACATCTTGATTTTGAACTGACATATGAGACAATGATATTATATTTTATGGAAATCTTTGTAAATACTTGGGTGGATATTATTATAGATGGAAATTATGAGTATTGAGTTATTGGTGAACTTTTAAGATGAGAAAAAGAGTGGTGGTGTGAATCTCCTAGAGAGTTCTTGAAGCAAGTGACACATAGGCATGACATATATGTACGAGTTTTCATGAAAGATGGTGGTGTTAATGCTAATATTTGTCATATTGTATATTTAAGAGATAGATCTTGTCCTAGTGATTATTAAATATTCATGCTAGACATGAGTTCGGTCATTCATATTCGATGAAAAATAGAATTGATGAGTCTTTTTATGAGAGAGTCGACAATATTTCTATCACGAGTGTCGGCACTCATCCGTCAGTTGTAAGAGATGTATGGTACATTTGCTATTATCATGCTTTATGATAATTTCTAGTGATATATCTTAAAATTTTATTATATTATTTAGGTATTTTGTTTATCTAAATAGCGATTAATCTTCCTTTTTGCTAATATTTTTTCACACATACACATAGTTGATGGCTCTCCGATGCCTTATATCTTTCCAATGTGATAATGTTATCCACATGAAAGTATTGAAAATTGACAAACTTCATTTTATAAATGTATCGAGTTGTATATAAAAATGAAGGGATTAGGAGACTATGTTGTACACAACATTAAGGATGATGATTAAGTGTTATTTGATATTTGTATATGAAATTGATTTTAAATTTCAATGAGAGATGATTTACTTTTAATTTTATATTTTTAGGATAAAATAGTAAAGAAATCAAATTTCTTTTATTGCGCAAGTCAATTATATATGCATGTATTTAATATTACAAAAGAACATCACATCACACCCATCTTAAAATGTCACATATCCTTGTTGTCATTCTTATATATAGTCAACCGGTGTGCTTATTCACAACATTGTTTATATGTCTCTAATGGTCATGAGACACACTCTAAATATAATACGCTAGTGAAAGTGTATCATGTATCACAGAAAGGTGTTGGTATAAGGAATTCATAAAGGTGTTGATTTATCATACTGCCTAATTAAAATAAGAATATATAACATTTTAGAAATGTGAGATAGGAGATAGTTGGAAATGATTCACGTAACATACAAGTTGTGTTTAATTAAAATATTAAGAACATAAATAGGAATTTATAAAATAACTATTCTACTATCATCAAATCCAATTGCTATTGGTATTTACTAAGTTGATCAATAGGAAATTACTTGTAACACATATTTTTCATCCATCGACTTACTCATGATTCCTCATCCAACCATTCTGATCGCATGCTAACTCTAAACGTTAAGAAGTACTTATAAATCTATGCTTACAATTAAAACATATAGCTTGTTAAATTTTGAAAATTGACTATATAGAAGATAAAACAATAATAATGAAATTACTTTAACTATTCGGGTCGCATACTAACTCTAAACGTTGGAAAGTACTTATAATTCATGCCTACAATTAAAACATATAACTTTGAAAATTGACTATATGAAAGATAAAACGATAATAGTGTAAGTTTTTACTTGTACCAAAGAAGTATGTCCACTAAATTTTACTTTTATTTGGTATGCCTTTCCTAACTATATGCACAAATAGGTTAATATTGCTACACTCCACTTATAATTGCTAACCCTCTAAACATCATTTATCAGTAGATTAATGATCGTTATTGATTATCTATCTATAGACTTATCCTGATATAATGTACAACCTAGATGATACACCTTCTTGAGAAATTAGTTCATAGCACCTCAAACTTAATAACCCCAAACTTAATCTCTAGCACTATTTCATTGATGTTTATCCCAACATGTCACTCATTATCTCTTTTGTCAATGCAATAACCTGTTTCTCTATTTGAAGACCAAGTTTCATGTGGACATCATCAAGTGTGATAATTACCTCATCCCATAACATATAGAAATTGTTTGTGTCTAGTTATCAATGCTCAATAAAAGTAGTCAACAACGAATAGTCTATCACTTTATATAGCAAATCCGCCTATTTAATAAGCCTACTCCTACCTGCAATCTCAACCTAACTATCGGGCCTTACATTCATCCTCTTCATTGGTTAGGTTCATAACAGTATAGCATGTGTGAGATGTTATCACTTTTTGTATTGTTTCTAAATATGCATTTACATAGTCAGTTAGAATAGAAAGTATTGATAGCGAATATAAAATTTTACTAAAGTTATAAATTATCTATTTATCTCAATCTTAGAGGCAATGTGACATTTAAAACTAGAGAGTAATCCCGACGTATTAGGGAATCCCTCATCCTCACTGTCCCCAATATCAATCTCAATATCTAAGGTTGATGTATCCTTCTTATAACATGAATGGTTAGTCTCTTCTTCTACTCTTTTCCTTCTACTGGAGCGTACTTTATATGATATGTTGTTATGTCTCTTAAATGAAGCAATGACATTACAATTTTTACTTGTATCCTATGAACCATATTTATATAGCAAATAATGAATTTTATGATATCGTATAGAAACAATCGAAATGCGCGCAAAGTACTTCTCCCAATTGCAAAAGTCACGCATTGGACGCATCTCTCTACAAGAAACAGGCATGCCCATTTCTTGCTAGAAAACTTGATGAGTTTTTCAACGAGAAATGATTCAACATCTACGAAAAAACTAAAAAATGAATAAACTATAAGCAAATCAACCATAACTCAATAAATCAACGATTCACTCTTTGAATCAGGAGTTTTTATCCTCTTTTTCTTCTTTTCTCTCTTTCTTTCGATTTCCTTTCTTCAAAGGATTTCGATTCATTCTTTTGCTGAAAACTGTTATAGCTCGAGTAATATTGCATCAATGAATCGAGGAATGACAAATGAATGGAAAAATGATAGAAAATGAGAGTGTTTTTCAATTTGTGAGAGAAAGGAGAGAAACACAAGACATTTTCTATATAGGAACACTTTGTAATTAATGTAAAACAATAGGAGTATTTTTAGAATTTTAGATAAAAAGTCGTGTGTGGATAGTAAAAGGGATGTGTTTGTACCAATCCTGTCTTATAACTGCAAACTTGTGAAGAAGAAGAACAAGAAAGAGGAGAAGAAAAAGAAGAAGATCCGCTATGACAGAAGCAGGATAGGCACAGTTATACATGTTCTATTTCAAGTTACCCCAACCCAAGAACCGTAATCGAACTGTCCAGTGAACGGTTTCGGTTTTGGGTTTTATGGTTCTAGATCCGGTTTTGAATGGTTTCAAATATGGTTTTGGATGGTTTCAAATTCAATTATGAGTGGTTTCACATATGTTTTTGGATGGTTTTGAATTTGGTTTCAGGTCCAATTTAGTTATATAACTATTAAAGAATTTAAACTATGTAAAACTATAAGTTATATAAGATTATAAATTATATAACTATATAAGTTTATAACTATAAGTATTAGTGTATAATGTAATACATTATAGTACATATATTACACTAAAAGGGTATAGTTACATTATATAGGTTCGTATAAGTTATATACTTATAACTTATAAGTATTACATTAATTAATTAATTTATACATACATGATATATTACATTACAAAATATATGTAGATTATGTAGTAGTAATGTAATTATATAAGTATATATATTAATATATATATATATATACATAATGTAATAATGTAACTATTTAAATATATAGTATATTACATATATGATATATAATGTATTATGTAATATAACTATATAAGTATTGCATTATATATAAAGTAATAAGACATTAAACTAAAGTTTTAATATTATAAAATGTAATATAATATATGTATTAAATTGATACAAAATATAATATAAATAATAAAAATAAAAAATAATGGGCTTGACCATAATTCACTTACCTATGAATTATGCCTCCTACGTATTCTCTTGGCAGAGAGGAATCAAAGTCCACATAGTTCTCTTACTATACCTAAAGTGACCGACTCTAAAATTAATTATTATCTCGCTCCGTGCTTGCGTAGGATCAATGCCAATAGAATATGTACTAGTTCCTTCATGCTCTTGTGTTCAACGCCTTACTCTTGTCCAATTACTTAGGCAAGGTTGAGCTTCTAAGGTCTTGGATTGTAAGTTAGAATAGTGTTCATCTAATATATTATCGCTTGGACTAAATACTTCTTCTATATTAATAGTTGAGATTGGAACAATAAAAACATTATTAATAATTAAAGATATATATTTTTTTAAACATTTTAATTTCACTCTACTATAATCTTCTTCAAATTCATGAACATCATAATGAGTAGCGATTATATACCTCAAACTGAGTGAAGTCCATATATTTTGGCCACTTTATAAGTTTAGATTTTAAAATGTGACTAAAAAACTTATCATCAAGAGAGGAGGATGCATGGTCACCATTGCTTTCTTCTTCTACTTGTGGAACAAGATGACCATGCGTAGAACTATAATGGACACATAATTGATTAATGTTTAATCTTGTATCACTGATTATACTATTGATATTCTTAAACCCGTTTAATGAAGGATCCTTATAATAAGTATTCAAAAATAATTTTAAGCCTCTTAATTTTAATCTAGGATTTAATGCAACAACAACTAAACTAATTGTTGAAAGATCTATATAGTAATTAAACTATTTTTCTATCATTTCTCGTATAGTATGAGATAAACAAGAATTGATACAAAATTGTGATAATATATGAATTACTTCTAAACTTGATAAACAAATAAATGACAAGCCGGATAGTAAACTATCTTCTATATATAGATTAAGTACATGAGAAGCACATCTAATATGAAAAAATTTATCACCTAAAATAAGCTGACATATTCTTTATAATTCAAAAATGGCACATGTATTTGCATTATTAAGTAAAATTGAAAACACTTTAGAAGATAATCGATACTCTTGAAAAACCAATTTAACATATAGCAAATATTTTGTATAGTGTATGATTTATCAAAACAATGAAGTGAAAGAAGACATTTTTGAATTGACCAACTCTCATCTATCTAGTAAATAATTACACTCATATATGCATGTAATTGACAATTATCAGTTCATATATCAGCATATAGTGATGCACTATGCTCAAATAAATCAAAAAATAAAACTAACTATTTTTTTCCTCTTATATAATTTACGAACGATTGGCTAGAAATAAGTTCAACTAAATGATTATATGTAGTTTTACGTAATCAACAAATCTAATTTTTTGACCAAAATTAAAAGAAAGATGTTATATTGAAACAAATTATGCAAACTCCTCTCTATCTCGACTGAAGTTGTAATGGAAAGCCCTATAGAAGCAAAATCTACTAGTAAAAAAGCCTCTCTGTACAGAAAATTGAGTTTCGTGATCATCTAAACTCATCGTTGCATGCTTTTTTATAATATAATTTCTTAGTGTATCGTAACTATTTTCTAGCTTAAAATTATATATCTTATCACAGTAATTGTACTTTGCATGATTCACACTACTTTGTTCATCATATAATTTTACAAAGTAAATTTTAAATAAATTGGTTCCTTGTAACTTAGGTTTTTGGAGGGCGTCCTCGATGTGTAGGTTGTATGTTAAACTTCTTGTAGCAAAATGATTTTCTGCACAAATGATACGTTAGTATCTATACTGCTATTTATATCTGTCGTGCTTTCTTGACGAGTAGTATTGGCGTCATATGTCTTTGAGGAATATGACAACTTTGACTACTGTTTAAAATGTTTTTTATTTTATTTTTAAAACTATAAGAATCATCACCATGGTAAGCCATTCACTTAATAAAAATAACCAAATAAATTAAAAATAAATAAAATACAAATACAATAATATAAACTTTGTAGAGACGGACCCACGAGACCATGTTAAAACCGTATCACACACCCTTGTAGGCGCTAGCCGGCGATACATGTTAATCGGTTTTGGGTTTGATGGAATTCTTGCTGGCGGTGGACCTAGATCCGATGACTAGATCTTATCTATTATGATTCAGTTTAGATTCGAGTGAGGTCCAAGCCCAAACACCGGTTTTCGATCGAGTAGACAATGCTGGTTAGATCCACATGGGAGGTATCAGGTTTGGAATTTTTATTTGGATCCAGAGATTCAAAATATGATTCGTTCTAGTGCTGTTTGCAATTTCGAAGTCGATTCAGGAATAATTAAACGGTCAAATTCGTCGCGGAGTTAATTGTGTGGATATTCTTTTCTTGATTGCGCATGGGTGTGAACCCGAAGTTAATTGTTCTCAAAATCATTAACAAGGCTATCCGTGAACTAAATCATTTAGGTTAGAAGTAACCATCTAGGGGTCATCTTAGAATGAAGGTGCTCTGTGAAAGGAAAAAAGTGCCTGGTACACCTGTTTGAGACGACAAAAACCCGAACTGAGACGACCCGACCTAGTCAGGATCTGCCACCCCTAGATCCAGCACATATAACGACGGAATCTGTATAGCCACCTGCGTGATCCTCAATCTGGGGGAAAGGAGGAAGTCAAAAACCATGAAGAGCCGCGCCTACTTTTCCAGGAACGCCAATTGTAAAGCCGCGCCTATTTCCACCCTCTCACTTGTGGAAGCTTCGCCTTCTCTTCTCATCAATCTCAAAGCTGTCAAGTTAGATAAGTCTGGTTCCCTCATTACTACTAGCATCTCCCGTCATACCATTGTAGACTTGGTTCAAACGTAATGACATTGAAGCAGAAGACTTGATCAATAAGTGAGCCGTATGACGAATCAAAATTTTATTTTCTTCTATCGATGGTTTAACTACATGCACAGATCTCTGTTAAGATGACCATTATGGAGGAGGCTTTTACATGCGGCTCTAACAAAGAAGGGGTTCATATTGTAAAAGCAAGGTCAACTTGGTGTGAAAGTCGCACCAAGGCACAGAAAATGGGTTCCAATCCCATGAGTTCTCATTGTTTTCAATTTGTCTGCATAGAAAAATATTGACTACAGTGTGAAAACGACGATAATTAAGAAAATTCTCCGCGTGTTAGTCTATCCAGTTAATGGAGGGAGAGAGAGAAAGATTAGTATAAATACCACCCCGACTGAAGTCATTACCATATTGTAGGATTTGAGATACAAGTGAGGGAGCACTCTTTCTTTCCTCACAAGTCCACGGGCACTTTCAGGGGTTTTCTCAGAGAGGAAGAAGACATTACCTTCTCTTCCTCCTCCAAATTAAGGTGGGAAAAGGAAGAGCTTTTAATTGTTATTACCTCCTTGTTGTGGCGCTGCCCTGCCCAAGTAAGAAAAATTAAAGGAAGATGTTGGAGGGGAGGGCTTTTGTTCACGACACAGACATGCCGGTGGCGATGCAAATCCATGCCATGAGCTCCGCTTCTCGTGCACTTGATCTCAATGACGTCTTAGACTGCAGAAATATCGCTGCCCACATAAAAAAGGTGAGTGTTTTGGTTGTTGAATTTCACTTCTAGTCTTGTTCTTCTGTACTCCATATTCTCTCCGCGCTTTCATCAATTAATATGGTTGGTTCCTCAGTTGTTAGTGCTTGTGGGGTGTGTGCAGGAATTCGATGCAATCTATGGGTGTGGATGGCAATGTGTTGTGGGTTCAAAATTCGGTTGCTTCTTTACCCACTCCGAGGGAACCTTCATTTACTTCTGCTTGGAGACTCTCAATTTCTTGATCTTCAAGGGAACTACCAAGTGATTAAAATTCCTCACATGGTTCGTTCCTTTGCCTTCCTTCCTGGGTTCTGCGAATGTCGGTGAGAAAGGATTCCGATGGCGCAGGTTTCGAAAATAGCAGTTGGAACCCCGTTTAGTGGTGTGCATTTAAATTCCTGTAAGATCTGCTCTCTCTCTCTCACACACACATGCACACACACACACGAGACAACGCATATACTGTATCTGTATGCCTTTGAACAATAATCAGAGATATGTAGTTTCCTGCAATATGATGTAAGCACATTTTACTGATCTAATCATACGCTCCCTTACGGTGCCGCGATCAATATTGACAATCGGTATTAGGCAGCCAGACTTAAGAAAATCAGAGCTGCATCTTAAGATCAATCCGGTGGTTCAGAGCAGATTATTGTTGGCCGAGCAGACAAAGGCTGACAAAATAGACGCAATTCAATTATAGCGCTCTATGAGAAAGCCCTCAACTGACTTGGTTTTCGTTGCGAAGTGCGCAGAGCCTTACTCTCATCCAATCCATCCAGTGATTCCTGAGCTTTCACAGGCTACCTTCACAAGCAAAAGCAAACGTTGAGGGGTAATTCTTCAGCTTCATATTTAAGGGTTGAGCCTTCCAAATCTGTCACTTCAGGTCACGGGAGAGAATATGTGATTTGAAATCACTGTTCGAAAAGTCACTCACATGATGGGTCATCACCCCGTGCGTTCAAGTAAAAAAGTTTCTCAACTCACCAGCTAAAAGCAAGAATTCATATCTTATTAAAGAAGAAATACGAAGTCACACAAACAATAATAGCTGTCTATCTTGGAAGGGCACTCCATGACTATAGTGTGATTCGCTTCGCAAGATGGTCTTGACACACGAAACGCTTAGAAAAGAAAAGGAACATCTCTTTGTTGATCTGGGAATCGATAAAGAACATTTGAATATGTCACCAGAGCTTAATCGGATGTTCTGTGCCTATGAAAGTACGTGAACGCGGCGTGCCAAAAGATGTTACACATCTGTCGTTAAAGAGTTATTTATAAGGTTCAGAAGATTTTGAAGGTTCTTGAGAATCAATCCTAAGCCAAATATCTCAGTCGACTCCTTAGAAAGCGAGTTTTCCGAGGAGGTGGGTCTTGCTTGTGGGAAGCAAGAAATTATAAGAAAGAGAAATAAACAAAAAGAAGCAAGAAAGCAGAATGAAGAAAAATGGTCCATTAAAAAAGAGTCACAAGAAAAAATAGACAAAGCTAACCTAAAGTAAAGAAGAAAAGAAAGAATTAACAGAATGTAGTTGTAATTTGGTATTATTAGATGCGATTGGATGCAATACTTGGTCTTCTCCTCTGGGCTTCTTTCTTCCTTAATTCTGACTCATATTGGTCTCCTTCTTCGGCAATGTTATCTCCCTTAATTTCTGTGTTGCCTATTGTTTACTGTTTAATGTGGTTCATCATCTATATGAATATATTTACTTAGTTATCATCGTTTATTCTTCTGTTATCATGGTTCTCTTGGTTTTTTTAGAGACTTCAATAAGAGATTATTTTTCAGCGGTTACACTCTTATAGGAAAAAAAAAGAGGAGAGAAGGAAAAAAAAAAGGGGAAAAAAAAGAGATTATAAAGAATAAGCAACTGAATGGCCACTTTTGCCAATCTCTTGAGTATAAAAATGTACACCTATCATGGCTTTACTATTTTTTTCCCTTTCTTTCTAGAAAGAATAAGAAAAAAAGAAAGAGAGATTTACTTATGTTTATAACCTTTATACTAAGTCCTCAACATGCAAAGTATGCACCATCTTCTTATTTTCTTTTCACGAGGACTATTTTGCTTGGTATGGAGGTTCTCCTTTATTTTTCGTTTTGTTAATAATTGCAGCCTAGCAAAGAATTGTCTACGGTGCCCTTGAGTGAATCTTTTGTGAGATCTGATTCAGAACAAGGTATCCGTTTCTCTGTTTTTCTTTTACCTACAATTGGGAGGCTGAAGCATGCGTCCCCCGGGTATTGAACTCATGATCAGCTTCAATTTGTGACTTCACCATCGATCCAAGTGACCTATTGCTCATGCTGCAAGGTATCCTGTTTTTGTAACTAATTCAAAATGGCGTTTCACATTAAAATCGAAAAAAATGGGATTCAGAAATTCAATCAAACAGACTTCGATCAAATAGATTGCAGGTGTCAAAGTTGACTCGCTACTCATAAGTTTCGAGTTTGATGCCGAGCAGAACTTGGAACTTAGAGCAGAAAAAAATTAAGTCTAGTTTTTTTGAAACCTTGTATCAAATACACTCTCGAATGTGCCAACTATTTATCTTGATATGGGCTGGTTTTAATTTTCCCAAAGTTGAAGAACTGAATCCTTGGATAGAACACCTCATCCAGAAAAGTAGTGGCAGATCTAAATTGAACCAAAGTGGGGCATCGCCTCATTAAGTATTCGGAAATTGATCAATCTGTGGTGATATTTGGCATCTATGAGACAATATTGCTTTAGGCATTTTCTCTATTGAATGAACAATATTAGGGCTTTGAAATCACCAGCACTTCTGACTTCTGACTCTGAAGAACCAGCGTCCGCCGCAGTTAGTTCGTATGGAGAAGAGTACTCAGTACTACAAAGATTAACGACCCTACATATCTACGCGTGAGGATAAATGAATCTCTCAACAATCAATGTGATGGGAGAAAGTGGCCGAGAGCAAATATCTGAAATAGGTAGGGTCAGATGCTACTGCCCCCTCCCTCCGACCCCCAAGAAGTTGACAGAAATGTGAAATAATTAGAGAAAAGTGCAAGGAAGACCAAACTGTTGAAGAAGGATTTTTCATACTTCCTTGGGTAAAGCTGTATAAATGGAATCACGCAGGGTCCCTGCCAGGGAATCTATCTTTGCTTTCCCTTTTCACAATCGATGCCATTAATTGCAAGAAAAGTCGAGCTGTTCGAGTGGAAACAGAAGTATGGTTGTTACACTACGTCTCTTGTCTCAAACTAACAGTATTAGTATATCATTTTCACCGTGGTTCCTCTCTTTATTTTTCTTTTTTTCTTTATGATAAATATATAATATCTTTCGGTATACAATCTTGCATAAAAATATCTTCACTTTTTTATTTGAGATGATAAACAAAAAAACTTTTAATGCACCATGTATTTATCACTACAAATATACACATAAATATAAAGAGGGAGAGACATTCCAGCTTATATATGAACACATTATTGATGTGTGAGAGTCTCTATTAACACATCAAGCTCAAGATAATAGATGGGAGAAGGAGGGTCAACTCTCACGTATTTTTATTGATGTTGAAGTTTTAAATATGTACTATATGTTAACTTATTTATGCAGGTGATTTTTTACGCATACAAAGCAATTGATGCTTTTAATCCTGAAAGCTACTTCTCTTGGGCAGTCTCCTTTTTTTCTTTCTAGCATCAGCTCACCGAAACCATTTAAAATACTTTTCATTTATATAAATAATTGTTTTAGTTACTCATTTTAGAAACACTATTTTTTTAAATTTTAAGGTTTTTAAAATATTGTTTAACAATATTTAATTGATGTGACGGACATGTGTTTTGAGTGAAAACCTCTAATTTGGCTACACATTTCCTTCTGAACTACGATTTGTAAAGGGATTTTTGTTATTGAGTCTTTTATAATTAGGTGGTTGCATAGTTGTATGAAGCACCCAAACAGAGTATGAGAGAAAATGCCTAAATTATATGCCTGTCAATGTTGTGCTATTGCTGACAGATGTTCAATTGTAAATCTGCACTCCTTGTAAAGTTTTTTTAAGTAAAAATGACTATTACTTCCACTTGTAAGGATAGATGAAACACATGCACACAATACTATACACATTATATATATATATATATATATATATATATATATATATATATATATATATATATATATATATATATATATATATATGTAAACATGTCCCCATAACCAATGACTCAACCACTCGGTTTTAGTTGGCCTAGATCCTGGAATTGAAACAGAACCGCCACGAGTTCTAGAACAGCTAGTTTCGGGGCAGTTCGGGTTTGGATTCTAGAGCCGTCCTGAATCTGTTATCACCTTTAAAAAAAAATCTTCTTTTTAAATAGGACAACACAGTGCGTCTGAGACTAACTCGGTACCCCGTGCGAAAGTGAGCAGTGCCTTGCCGTTGAGCTGAAGATAATGTGGTCTTCAAACAAAATATTTATGCCCTTTCTCTTTTGAGACTCCTAAAGAGTCAAATTTTCCACCAGCGGTTCTATTGTAAGGACCGTTTGTCGTTGGGCTAAATGTCCATTTGTGATACGGGATTTCAAAAAAAAGTTACAAACACAAGCTGCAGTTTTGGAACCGCTGGTTTCAGTTATGGTTCCTGGCCAGTTTCCAAACACAACGAACATTAACTCAACCAGGGGGTCCTCGGTTTCGGTTGTAGTTTTGGGACTGGTTCGACCCATTTTGGTTACCGACAGTTCTGTGTTCTGTCCGAACTGCCGAGCTGGTTTTAAACCAGCTATTGTCACATGCATTTCCCTTGCTTTTAAGAATTAGTGTATGAAGAAAACAAATCCTATAGTACTCTTTCTATCATCAATATTTCCACTCCAATCACTATTTGGAGTATCCTACAAGATAAAAACTATTAGCATGTGCATAAAACATACCATAACTATAAGTACCTTTGATATAGCATAGAATTATTTTTGCCACTTTCAAATGAGTTATTATAGAATGCTCTATAAATCGACTAATGACTCCAACTCTATAGAGAATATCAGACCACATACACATCAAGTAACGAAGGCTTCCAATAAGATAATATAAGTGGAGTTTACCGATTCTCCATCACCATTACAAGTCAACTTTGTCTCACAATCCATTGGCCTGTTAATCGGATTGCAATCGTTCATCTTACACCTTTTAAGTATCTCATTTGCATAGCCTTCTTATAAAATAAAGATTTCATCTTCTATTTGTCTCACTTCAATTCTGAGAAAGTAAGACATGAAGCCACTATATGTCATGTCAAACTCTTGAACTATATTCTTCTTAAACTCTTCAAACATCATATGATTGTTGTCGGTAAAAATCAAATCAACATATATACACACAAGTAAACTCACACCATTCTTACAAGTTGTAGAGTAGAGTGCATGCTCATATAGATATTTTAGAAAATTAACATCTATGAGATACTTATCAATTCTACTATTCCAAGCTCATGAAACTTACTTCAATCCATAAAGAGCTTTCTTCAATCTAAGCACTTAATTTTCATATTATTTCTCAATATAATCCAAAGGTTGTTCAATATAAACTTCATCTTCTAGATAACCATTCAAAATACAGATTTCACATCCATTTGAAACATTTTTCATACATTTTGAGCAGATAATGAAATAATTAACCAAATAATCTTAAATGAAAAACAAGAGCAAATACCTCATCATAGTCCACACCGGCTTGTTGTTTGTATCCTTTGGCCACTAAATGAGGATTGTGTCTTTGAACTTTACCATTTGTATTCTTCTTTATCTTGTAAATCTACTTCACTCCAATTATTTGATATCCTTCGGGCAATGTTGCAAGCTCACATATTTTATTCTTCTTTATTGCATATATTTCTTCATCCATCACTTATTTTTATTGCTCATTATTTAATACTTCTTCAATACCTATTGGTTTACAACCACCAAGAAAATAAAACAAGAGGTCATTTGGCAACCTTATCTTTGGATTAAGACTTTTATCTTCTTCATCTTCTAGTGGCGTAGTAGAGTTGATGGGTCCTCCATTAGTTTCTTCAAATTCAATAGGTGGTATTAAATTTGTTCCTTTTCTTCAAAGCTTCCACATTCTTTCTCATTGAAATCAACATCTCTATTAATGATTTTTCTTTCATTATTTGGATCATAGAGCTTACATACCTTACTCTAACATCATATCCAATGAAGATATCCATTCACTTCGATCATCAAGCTTGAATATTTTTTCTTTAGGTACATAAGCATAAGTGATACTCTCAAATGAGAAACATTTGGTGAACCCATTCCAAGCTTCTTGAAGAGTTTTATTTTTCATACTCCTTGTAGGGCTTCTATTCAACAAATATACCACACAATCTACCGCCTCTATCCAAAACTCTTTTGGTAACATTTTGGTTTTTATCGTACTTCAAACCATATTAAGAATCTTTGTGTTACTCTGTTTTGTTGAGGCAAATAAGGTACAATAAGTACATGATTAACACTATTCTCTTTGTAGTAAGCTTCAAATTCTTCTGATGTAAATCCCTTGTCACGATCCAATCTTAGTGCTTTGATATGAACGCTTTTCTCCTCTAAGATTCTTGAACTTCTTGAAGTAATAAAAAACTTCTAATTTTTCTTTGAAAAAATTTACTCAAGTTTTCTTACTATAGTCATCAATAAAAGTAAGAAAGCATTTATGCTCACCAAGTGATGATGATGTGATATATTCGCACATGTTTGTGTAAATGAGTTATATAGATTTGCTTGCTTTCCATTGTGACTCCTTTGGAAAAAAAATTGATGTTGCATGCTATAAATACATCATTCACGTGATTGATTTGGATACTCTATGCAAGATAATCCCTTCACCATATTATTTTTGTAAGGATCTTTAAGGCTTTCAAAGTTAACATACATGTACCTCAAATGTCAAAGATATGGGACTTCTTTAGCACAAGTCATCAAGCACATCAATATATCAGTTCTATTAAAAGAAACATTTGGTTCTTTGTCATTTCCACTTTGCAAAGCAACTTGTCCTCCATTTCTCTTATTGAAAGACTATTATTCTTCACATGGATTTGGTAGCCTTTGTCTAAGTGTTGTCCCAAGCTTATGATATTGCACTTTATTTTCAGTACATAATAAACATCGATGATGACTTTGACTTTCAATCTTTATCCAAATTAAGATATCACTTTTTTCCTTCACGAATATTTTAGAGATGAATCTCCAAAAGTAACCTCTTTATTTATAGATTCATCAAGATTCATAAAGAGCTCTTTTTTTCCACTTATATAGTTGCTAGCACTAGTATCAAGATATCATATCTAGTCATATTGTTTTTACTATCCTTGTATGCTAATAAGAAAACTGGTTCATATTCATTCTTTTCTTCAACATAGTTGGCTTTTTCTTTGCAATCATTTTGGCTTCGAGTCCAACATTTACTTTCATAATGATCATACTTTTTATACTCAAAAGTATTGAATTTGAGCTTTATTGTGATGATCACCTCCTCGTGCAAAACCTCATTTTCCTCATCCTTGATTCAAACTCTAAGCCTCTGCTATTTTCTCTGAATTGTAAACACCCCTTTCTCCTTTTTCACCTATTCCACCTCGAGCAAGTCCTCGAACTCTACCTCATCCTCTTCCATATTATTCTCTTTGATCTCCTAAAGAGACCTTTGATTGAAGTGCTTGTTCCGATGATTGGTATTTTCTCTTCATCAATCTTTAGTCGCGGTCTTCCAAGGATCTCATAAGTTTACCCACGATCATGGATTCTAAATTGCTTGATTCTTCAATGACTACTACAATATAATCAAACTTTGAATCCATTGACATTAATATTTTTTCTACAACACGATTATCTTCAACTCCTCCATCATACCTCTTTAGTTTGACACTAACTTATGTTTCTTCATTTATAAGCATTCAAACTCTCCTCTAAGAGTTTGAAGCTTAACTTTCTTCACATTTTCAATACCTTTATAGGTGTTTTGAAGAGTCTCCAAAGCTTGCCTTGCACTTGTTGCGATTACAACTTTGTAAAATTTATATCATATATACACATATATGAAAGTCATTTGAAATAGGATGTAAGCGTTCTCCAAGCAATACAAGAATTCTCTCTATATCCCAAAGCTCTATCCGAGTATAATTTTTTTCATAATATTCTACGTTTCATACTTAATTTTTTCAATAATTGTTATTAGGAACTAACATGGAATCCAGCATGAAGCAACTTCAAGTTTCTTGCCTCACCAAAGAATACCATGAGAGATAGAGCATTCAAATGAAAGCACACCTTGGTTGTCAAGATGCTTGAAAAGGAGTCAAAAAAAGATACGTCGAGCCTTTAGTCCAAGAAGAAGTCATGAATAATCGACAAAAAGATACTCTTTGAGACTTAAAAAAGATAGTTAAGAACACTCTTTTTCTAATATATCAAAGAATATGCACACGCCAACTGCTTATTTTGAATGGATTTCGCAAATATAGGAGATGGACTCAAGAGAACCTTCAAC
Organism: Brasenia schreberi; assembly: GCA_036023115.1. NCBI lineage: Eukaryota > Viridiplantae > Streptophyta > Magnoliopsida > Nymphaeales > Cabombaceae > Brasenia > Brasenia schreberi. The sequence goes on from JAYKKT010000061.1 coordinate 17,049,138, forward strand.
TTAAGTCCTGCGGAAGTTCATATTTGCTGCAAAAAATACCTCATTCGTAGAGTAAAATCTTAAATAAGGTTACTTTTAGTGTCAAAACTAAGCAAATAGTGGTGGTTCGAGAAGATCTTTCCGGATGGCAGTTCTCTTACAAATTTCACTAACCTAGTTTGGAACTTACAAACTCCATTAGTAATTTCAATTCTTAACTCTATACATATTTTCCATGCACAGGTAATTACAATGGACACATATTTCCTATGCATTGGGAGACTAAAGATTTGACCTATAATAATGCAAGATATGTTTTCTGGGTAGAGACAATTAAGATATGACAAAAATTAAATTTATTTCTCAACAATGACATGTCCATAGGAGTCAATGTGGAGAGAAAAAAAGAGCACATTATTTTAGAATACCAGCTTACAAAATAGAAATAATTGAATTTGAGAGTTGTCATAGCTCAACTCTATATGCAAACTGAGTTCAATCTACCCACTTAGCATGATAAAATTTGAGATCGTTTATATAAGCAGAACATCATGCAAAAAAACAAGATAAGTTTGATATCAATAAGATCAACATTAACAAAACAACAAGAAGTTTCAATCTTTTCTTGATCTTTTGCTTCTCTCTCACAAGTTGGAACATAAAATATTACTCCTAAAAATTAACAAGTTAGTAGCTTCTAGATCATTTCTGAAAATGAAAAGCAAGCACACAAGACAAGATATTCTGCTACCATAATTCATAAGGCACCTTGTTCCTATTTAGTGATTCAATTTCATATCAATAGTGATCTTTAGGTGTGGAGGTCAAATGCGTTGAATGTCTTTTGCCTTTTGCTAGTGAAAATTTTTGACATTATCTCCTTTGTTCTGCATGACGAAAATCATTAGTATAAAAACAAAATTTACTTTACATTGTCAAAAAGCATTATGTTGAGCAACAACCGATATAGAATTTTTTTTTAGGATAGAGCAAACCATATTTTACTTGAGGAATAGAAGACAAGTACAATTATACTCATATATAAGAATAAGGGAGACATTTATAATTGTAATAAGTATCGAGATATCAAGTTAATGAGTCATACTATGAAACTGTGAGAAAGAATTATTGAATATAGGTTGAGAAAAGTATTGAATACAATAGAAAACAAATTTGGATTTATACTAGAGAGATCTACTATTGAGGCTCTTCACCTATTGACATCTTATAGTGCATTTTAAAGCAAAAGAAAGAACTTCCAAATTGTATTTATTGATGTTGAAAAGGCTTAACTCTGCCCATGTAAGAGATCATCCTTGCATTGCCGATCTCAAGCCGGATAAAGGAGGAGGGTTGTGTTAGGCTTCTGACAGCTAGCATAAAACTTTGTCGGATTTTTATACCATGGATTACACAAATTGGCGTTCCCGCCTAGCGATGCGGTGCAGAGCCCGAATGCAGTGATAAGTAAGCAAGGGTCACTACATTTTCACCCGAATGTAGTGAATCAATTGCAGAGAGGGTTCCAACATCATGGACGGATGTGGGTAAAGAAGTTAGTCCCGCTACATTGTTGCCCGAATATAGTAAATAATTTACAAAGAGGGACTCCGCATTTTCAATATGGACGAATGCGGGAGGTAAGGAAGCTAGTCCTAGATAATAAGATTCATATTGGTTCTTGGAATATCGAAACATTATCCGGTAAGCTATTGGATGTGATAATACTATGATTCGAAGAAAGATTCATATTCTATGTTTACAAGAGATAAAGTGGGTTAGAGAAAAAGCAAAGGAGATAGAAGATACAGGTTTTAAATTATGGTACTCAGGTAAGGAAAATGCTCAAAACGGACTTGATATTATCATAAATAAACAACGATATGGTGACCGAATTATGACGTTGAAATTAGTGTTAGGAGCAGAGGTTTTGAATATAGTTTGTGCTTACACACCCCAAATAGGACTAGAAGTTAGTATAAAGACAACTTTTTGGGAAGAGTTAGATAAGGTGATTCAAAGGATTTCACAAGAGGAGATGATTTGTTTAGGAGGAGACTTAAATGAACATGTCGGTAAAGAGGCATTAGGATATCAAGGTATTCATGAAAACTTTGGTTTTGGGATATAAATGAGGAAGGTAGGGAGATTTTAAATTTTGCTATGGCATTTGATCTCTTTATAGTCAATACAATCTTCAAAAAACGAGATGAACATTTAATTACTTATAAAAGTGGCTTATCATAAACACAAATGGATTACTTTATTTGTAGAAAAAAAGAGAGTGTATTGTAACGATTGTAAGGTAATTCCAGGAGAAAGCTTAACCACCCAACATCGACTTTTAGTTATGGATTTAGAAATAAAAAAATGGACAAAGAAGAAAAGAGTGCATCGAGCTATTCGGACTAAATGGTGAAACCTCAAAAGTGAGAAAGAAGATATATTTAAACAGAAAGTCCTTCAAGGAGATGTTTGGAATTATGTTGGCACACCCTATGATATGTGGAACAATATAGCTATAAATATTAGGAAAGTGGCGAAAGATGTGTTAGGGGTATCTAAGGGAGGTGTACCGGCACAAAAAGAAGCTTGGTGGTGGAGTGAAGTAGTACAAAATAAAATCAAGGCAAAGAGGGCATGTTATAAATTACATTATGCTAAGAAAACTAGTGAAATTTTAGAAGCTTATAAGAAAGCAAAGAAAGAAGCGAAAAAGGCCGTTAGTGAAGCAAAAGCTAAGATTTGGGAGGACTTATATAAAAACTCAACTCAAAAGAGGGTGAAAGAGATATTTTTAGGATAGGTAGGGCTAGAGATAAGAAAACTAAAGATTTTAATTATATTAGATGCATCAAAGATGAGGATGAAAAAATTATAGTGGCAAATGATGATATAAGAAATAGATGAAAAAACCATTTTTATAAGCTTTTTAATAAAAATAAAATATTAGTATTAGCTTAGGAGAGTTAGCCAAATCAGAAAAGTATATAAACCGCAATTTCTACTGACGTATTCAAAAGAATGAAGTAAAAGAGGCTCTTAAACATATAAAGGCTGGTAAAGTGGTAGTACCAGACAATATTCCTATAGAAGTTAGGAAAATACTAGGAGAAATAGTAATCACTTGGCTCATAAGACTACTTAATGAAATATGAAGAAACCAAAGGATGCTCGAAGAATGGAGAGTGAGTACACTTATACCCATATATAAGAACAAGGAAGACATTTAGAATTGTGTGAATTATCAAGGTATCAAGTTAATGAGCCATAGTATGAAATTATGGAAAAGAATTATCGAAGGTAGGTTAAGACAAATATGAAGTACAACAAAGAACCAATTTGGATTCATGTCAGGCATATGTACTATTAAAGTGATTCATCTTTTGAGATGTCTTATGAAACATTTTAGAGCAAAAAAGAAAGACCTTCACATGATATTTATTAATCTAAAAAAAGCTTACGATAAGGTACTAAAGTAGGTTCTTTGGAGAACCTTGAAAAAAAGAGGTATCCCATTGACATACTAATACCTTATATGAAACATGTGCGATAGTGCAAAAACATGTGTGAGAACTCATCCAGGAATGACAAACTTCTTTGAAGTTAATATTGGGTTACATCAAGGATCAACTTTAAGTCCATACTTGTTTATAATGGTGATTGATGAGTTAACAAAACATATTCAAGATGAAGTACCTTGGTATATGTTATTTGCAGATAACATTATGTGGAGTTGTCTAAGGAAAAAGTTAATAGAAAATTGGAACTATGGAGAGAAACATTAGAAAGCAAAGGCCTTCGACTTAGTAGGACAAAGACAGAATATATGAAATATAAGTTTGATGATTTGGTTACTTCAGAGGTCATAAAAATTAAAATCGGCACACATTGCATCCCTCAAAAGGAAAGATTTAAATACCTAGGGTCAATTTTTCAAAGTAATGAAAGAATTGATGGAGATGTTACACATAGAATTAATGATGGTTGGTTAAAATGGAGAGGAGCTTCAGGTATTCTTTGTGATAAGAAGATACCATTAAAGTTAAAAGGTAAATATTATAGAGTAGCAATTAGACCTATCATGTTTTATGGTTCTGAGTGTTGGGCAGTTAATCATAACATGTACAAAAGATGTCTGTGATAAAAATGAGGATGTTGAGATAGATGAGTGGTTATACAAGAAAAGACCACATATATAATGAGGTTATTAGAAACACATTAGGAGTGGCACCAATAGAGGATAAAATGAGATAATATCATTTAAGATAGTTTGGACATATAGAAAGAAGATCAAAAGAAGAACGTGTAACAAGGTATGAAAAACTAAATTTGGAAAGTATTAAAAGAGGTAGAGGACGACAACAAAAGTGTTGAAAAGAAACAATAAAGAATGATGTAGCTTATTGTGAGTTAAATGCTAACATGGCATATGATAGGACTTTGTGGAAACAAAGAATCTATGTAGTCGACCCCGTCTAGTATGGGAAAAGGCTTAGTTGTTGTTGTTGATGATGATGATGATATTGAAAAAGTTATAATAGGGTGTCAAAAGATATTTTGAGAGAACCTTATAAAAAAGAGTTATTCTTTTGACATGCATCAATCTTATAATAGACATGTATCTGGTAAATAAATATGTGAGGACCCATAAAGAAATGATGTTGTGTTAGTTGATAAGTCTAAAGAAAAAGTTAATAGAAAATTGAAACTATAGAGAGAAATATTAAAAAGTAAAGGCTTCTGACTTAGTTGAACAAAGATATAATATATGTGATACAAGTTTGATAGTTTGGTAATTTTAGGTAACATAGAAATTAAGGTTGGCACATATGCATCCTTCATAAGAAAAGTTTGAAATACCTAAAATTAGTTTTCAGAGTTATGAAAAAATTGATGTTGATGTTACTTATAAAATTAGTGCAAGTTGATTAAAATGGATAAGTGCATTGGGTATTCTATGTGACAAGAAGATACCATTAAAGTTAAATAAATGTTATAGAGTAGCAATTAGACCTACTATATTATATAGTTCTAAGTCTTTGATAGTATATCATCGATATGTATAAAAGGTGTTTTTGGTAGAAATGTAGACGCTGAGATGGATGTGTAGTTACACAAGGAAAGACCATATGTATAATGAGCTTATTAGACACAAATTGGGAGTAGCGCTAGCAGATGATTAAATGAGAGAAAATCATTTAAGATAGTTTAGGCACATAGAAAGACTACTAAAAGAAGCTCTAATAAGAAGGTATGAGAAACTAGATTGTGAAAATATTAAAAGAAAAAGAAGAATGTCAAAAATTGTTAGAAGAAAATAATAAAGAATGATATAGCTTATCTTGAGTTAACTATTAGTATGGTACATAATTGAGCTCTATGAAAACAAGTAATCCATGTAGCTGACCCCATCTAATATGAAAAAGGTTTGATTGTTATTGTTATGGAGCAAACCATGTTTCACACTCACCTATTCAAGTATGAGCAATTTTCTAAATTTTGGGTACGCTCAGAGTAGATTCCCTATTCATGTTGAGTTTAGTTCAACACACAAAACCTAAGAGTGAAATGACTTTTAGATGCATCTATATGCAACCCTCCAACCACCATGAACTCTTTATCATTGTGTAACCACCCCTCCTCCATGACCTAACCTAGCAATTTTAGTGCTCAGTTTTAGGCCTCTTCTTGTTTTGGAGACAACTCATTTATTAGTATTTTGTTAAACTATCCCCAACTAAATGGTAGCGTATGAGGTGGACATGCAACACTCTTCTTATTCACCATAAAGTTTTTCTTGCATTATTAAGTGATATGCTTACTTCTTGCGAACTTGTGTTGATACTTTGGTGACTATCTTAGCAACATTGGTGAAGATTGGGCATGTCATATAGAACTTTATAGTGCAATGCAACTCTTCATTGGACAAAATTGAAAATATATGAAGCAAAAGGCTAACCGATGCATTCCTGTACCATGCATTTGAGCTTCGAATTGTAGTATGGAACATGATCTATGTTTACTAGAAATATGACATATTACCAGAAAAGTGTAATATAAATGTTCAATAAGAACGGCTAGAAATGCTTATTCTAAGTAAATATGATCCTTAGGCCAGATCACCTTATGATATATCTTCTAAAATGTCATTAAATTTCTTGTATATAAATAAACCAAACTATTATGCTTGCATAGGACATATATCTATGATGCATGGGTCCTTCATTTATGGTGGTGTACATGTATCGGATACTTACCCGATACTGGTACATGTACTAGTACTTTGGTACATGCTTTGGAAAAATTTGGATTGTGGATCCATATAATTGTGTATTGATATCCTTGTATTACAAGTTGTTAGAACTTTTGTGATGAATAAGTCAAATATCAGTATGAGTCAACTTCATTTAAAAACCCAAAAGTGTTATGTTTTGATGTTTCTTTGACAGGAGTGCTATATTTTGATGTTGAAACTATATGTCATAAAATTGAATCATTATGTAATGCCATTTTCTTATTTGAGATTTTAAATTTGTTGTTGAAGTTATATGTTATGTCAAATTTGTATGTTTCAACTTTTAATAAGTTTACATTATATTATAGTGACATTTTATGTATGAATTTTCATTCTATATAGTGGCAAACCCTACCTTATATTTTTCAAAATTATTGTATCCCATACGTGTATTCATATCCGATACCGGTACCATATCCATACGACTGCAACATAGGCGTACGTCACGTAAGGAACAAAAGACACATCCATTAGGATGGGGGTTTTAATCTCTAGTTCAAACATCCACAACTACTGAAACACTAATATCTAATCCAAGGATCACCAAGCAAACATTTAAAACACATGCCATCAATCATAGGTACAAGAGACTATATTTGCAATATCAAGTTGAAGTTTAGGCACTTCTTGTATGATCCACACGAAAAACCATAACCTAATCATCAACAAGAAAATTATTGATAAAGGTTGCTAATGAGAACCTACTAGTACTTGAAGAGGTGCATCGTTTGGGTCAAACCTGAGATATGATTCATCATCTTTTATTATAAAGTAGGATTAAAGCTTACATAATCTACACTTAGCATTCCCACACACTCTCTCTTCCTGTCTTACTTTTCTCAGCATTTTCCTAGTTATGACTATCCCCTTCCATTCTCTGGTCAAGTTGACTGAGACATGGTCGATGGCGGCTCAAGTCAAGTATGTACTCTTGTCATGTGTCTTTTATCTTATGAGAAAAGCACTGGAACCCATGCATACTCAACAATAGGGTATTGATTTCTCTTAGACAAGTCTGCAAGGATGACTCGCACAAATAAGTTTCTTCCTATTTTTTGTTTTGGTTTGCTTGTTTCCTATACAGATTATGTATAGACGTGTGGTTGTTTTGATTTAGGCAGATTTATGACTTTTGCACATTACTTATGCATGTATTCCTATGGTTTTTGCCATAAATCTTAGAGAAATCATCATCCATAATGAATATGTCTTATCATTTTCTCTCTACCCTAAGGTCGCAACACCTTGATGTCAGAAAACCTAATTGATTCAAATTTTAAGTGTTGACAACAATGTATGAAAATGTGGTTGACTAGGTTAGGGTTGCTTGTATTTGTTGAGTCGGATTGTCTCCAACCTAGTGTTTTTTACCCTAACAGTTTGGATAAAATCATCAAGTTGAAGGAAAAGGACACCCTGTGTCACTTTTATATTTTATCGGTACTATCGAATGTGTTATTCGACATGTTTAGTCTCTTTTTACAACAACGAAAGATATGTGGGCTACTTGAGATTGGAAATACAATACTAAAGGCCTTGGTCTTAAAAAATATCCATGACAAGTTTTTAAAGTATCAAATGGTAGAGAGAAAATATGTGACTAATAGATACATGAGTTTTAGTTTCTATATCATGGCCTTAAGAAAGTAAATATGATGCTTTTGCATAAGTTTATTGTTATCTCTATTATTAAGAAGCTTCCCAAGAAGGATTTTGACCTAGATCTCAAGCACAAAAAGGTAATATGACACAAGATAATCTCATGATAGGCATATCAATAGAGGAAGAACACAAAAGCCAAACACTTGTTACATTTGTTAATACTAATGTCAACATGATGATAAAAAGGAATCGAGTGATCCTAAGGAAAAATAGGCAAATTTCAAACCAAAGCCCAAGGTCTAAAAAAACCACAAAAACAATGTGCTAAGGTTGGACATTGGGCTAGGGAGTATCCCACAAAGAAAGTCAAGAAACTTACTGCCACTGAGGGAGCTATTGTCAACATGATGACCACTATACCTGCATCTAGTGATGGGTATCTATCTCTTAATTCCCATATCCTTTCTATTAATGAGCCACAATATTGTATTGTATATATTAGGATTAATGTGAACATTTTTGTTGACTGGTCTCTGTTTATGTTTTATTAGGCTATCTATGGTAGAACCGTGACCTTAGGAGATCATTCGACTACTAAAGTCAAGGTTGAAGGATATATGAATTTAAAGTTTCTTCAGAAAAGATCCTGACTCTTCAAGGAGTTAAGCATATTCCTTTAATTTGTCAGAATATCCTCAATGTCCTAATTTTAGTTAGAAAGGGTTTAAGGTTTGAATGCAAATATAATAAAGTCATAATTACATGACTTAGTACTGGGTGTTGCTTTGAGAATTGTTGATTCTTATATAAATTTTAATATTAATAAAGCCTTTCTTTTTGCTTCTTCTTCTTTTGTGTATAATATTAAATCATCTTATCTATAACATGCTATGTTGTTGGTTCATGTCAATTATGATTTCGTAAATGATTAATTTAAATCTTGTCCCTAAGACTTGATAGATAGAAAATATAAAAGTGGTACTTGTGTGTAAGTGAAGCAACCTATATTAAAGTAAAGAAGCTTTGAAAAATCTCAAATTTTTAGAAATGAGGCATAAACAAAAACTAGTAGGATATTTAAACAATTAAGACCTGATAGGAGAAGAGAGTATACCTCAAACCTATTTCAAAAATATTGTTAAAACTATGGTATTGTACATGAGGTTAATGCTCCTCATTCACCTCAATCTAATGAGATAGCTAAATAGGAAAATAAATCCTATGTGATGGTTAATATTTTATTTCAAAGTTTTGGGTTACCTACCTTCATGTGAGGAGAAGCTTTGAATATAGTTTGTCATATTCTAAATAGAGTTCTCTATAAGTATAAAGAAAGTAGTCTCTTTGAACTTTAGAATGGTCAAAAGACCAGTATCAAATATCTCAAAGTGTAGGGGTATCTTACAAAAATACTTATATTTGAACACAAGAGAAAGAGATTAGGACCTAAAACTATGGATACCATAACATTAATTATATGAAGACTAGATATGTATACAAATTCTTAGTCATTAGATCTAATGTGTCTATAAGTTGGTCAATGATGCATTCATCATTTTATGTTTATGTGTATATTATACTCTATATTTTGGTTCCAATATGACAATAATAAATGAGACTAAATAATTTTTTATGTGGTAAGTTTGAGGTGAAAGATATGGGTGTAGCTTATGTGACTTTAGAGCTTAAATCACAAGGTCTATTGATAGCATAATAAACTTTCAGTCTCACTATGCTGAGAAAGCTTTAGAGAGATTTGAATATACAAATGATAGGTTTGTTAAGGCCCATATGATTCCTCAAAAGCTTTGTACAAGAATGATAGTGATATTCTTGTGTCTCAATTGTGATACTTTCATATTATCGGTACTTTGATATATATAACCAATTGTATATGAGTAGATATTGCTTTTGCCATGTGTAAGTTAAGTAGATATACCAGTTGTCCAAATAGAACCCATTTAAAAGCTCTCAACAGAATCCTTCACTATTTGAAGCAAATTATTTCTCTTGGGTTGCATTACACTAAACATCCTTTTGTTCTTAAATGATTTACTAATGTTAATTACATTGGGAAGAACTCTAAGAATAATGGGGTTAGTAGATATGTGTTTATTGTGAGTGATAATATTCTCACTTAAAAATTCTAAGAAACAAACCATTTTAGCTCGTTCTACCTTTGAGGCAGAACTGTGTGTTTTGGATGATATTAGAATGGAAGTAGAATAGCTTAAGAGACTTATGTCCAATTTGCCTATGATAAAGAAGTCACTTCCTATAATTTCAGTGCATTGTGATAGCATCACTATAATTGCTAAGGTCAGTAGTTTCAAGTATAACCAAAAGCAATGAAGATACATTCAAGTCAAACTTAAGTCTGTAAGGACACTTATGTCTGATGGAGTTATGGATGTTGATTTTCTTGGATCTAAAGATAATACAGTTGTTCTTTTAACTAAGGGTCTAGCAATAGCTTTAGTTGAAAAATCTAGGTTGGGGATAAGACTGAAACCCATGAGTTATTTACAAACAATGTTAACCTAACCTAATTGAGGGGAGATTCCATGAAGTAGGTTCAATATGGTAATAACAAGTTGTTGAATGAATAAGATGACACTTATTTCTATGTGATACTTTCAATATATATATATATATATATATATATATATATATATATATATATATATATATATATATATATATGTTTATATCTTATAAACCTAAAGTGTCATGACTCTTAGTTAGCAAGAGATTATTCTCTAAATGGGATCAAGTGTCAAGATAGGATGCTAAGTACATCCATAGAGATACCCAACAAAGTGATTGATATTATGAGGCCACAATAGAGGAATTGAGTCATTTCCTAGAATCAATCATGATATAGGATATATGGATGCATAGTTATTAATCCATCAACCCTAAAGATCATACCATAGTTTTTATTATGTTGTTACCAATAAACACCTTTATACCCAAGGTTCAGGTTCAAAATGCATGTTTACCTAGTTTTTGTAAGGATAATATTAGATAACCTAGATAATGGTTCAAAGCGAAAGGTACTATAATATGATGGCTGATACGATAGGGCACTTTACACTTTAAGACTTTGTGAGATTATTAGAATTAAATGTTAATTAATGGTTGGGTTAATTAAACCAATATACATTAATTACAGAAAACAAAAAGATAATAAGATCATAACAGAAACTGCATTCAATTGACAAGATTCGCTCCATTAATTCATATATGCTTGTAATCATGTTCCAAAATGCTTAAGCTACCCATATGGAGTAATAACTAACCTTACTAGGGGGTCAATCCGCAACTTGAAGTCTATGAGTTCGATACTCACATTGCATCAGTCTTTGGCCTTCCAACTGCACAAAAGAAAGAAAGAATGCTTCATAATCAAAATGCTCAAACTATAGTCTATCATGGAATTCATGAAAACTCTCACATTCCAATCCTTTAACCTATACTCTCAGCAGTGGCTGCACAATAAAGATTAATAAAATACCGATTCTTCTTGCACACAAAACCCCCAAGATGCATTAAAAAGCAAAACAGAACCATCCAAGAAAAGAGTTATAGGAAGTCGTCGATTCAGAAGCACGCAAGCAAAGTCCTTATTGGCACCTCACTTGCAGACTTTTAGCAAAGGAGGAAGCATTGCTGCTGTCACCAGAACACTAACTTTTCTGTTTTTACTGCTGCTCTCGTTCTTCATTATAAAATCCCAAAGGATGGACTTAACTACTGAATAATAGAATGGTTACAGTAATAGGAGGACAAATAGAACTAGCATCTGAGTCTTGAGTCCTTCATGTAGGATTGACTTAGCTCGGGGATATAGTTCAGTTGGCAGAGGCTCTGCAATCGGTTCATTGAGACTATGGTTTGGATTGTTCGATTGTGAAGTCTTTGAATATTATGCAAGATATAATAATCCACGGTTCATGGTGATATGTACTTATCGCATAAAAGCTCAAAAAGAGAAAATTGTAAACAAATTTCCATAGTCGAGATGGTAATAAAAGACGGATCTTATCACACTACAAGAAGAACGAATCTTATCACATAATAAATTGATCTTGAAGGGGCCAAACTTTCAATATGAGGGTATAGTTTTTTCTTTCATCTAATCTTAATAACTTGATTATTTTTATACCAAGTAAAAAATTACAATATCTAAAGGTGTCAGTAAATATAAATACTTTCAGTGACATTATTTATATTGTAACTATATGTGATTTCATATCAATCACACTAGTTATTTGTCACTATTGATATCGTGTTTTTGTAAAAAAGACTCAATTGTGACTATACATAGTTTAGTTTTATTAACAATGATATAATGTCATTATAATATATTGGTGACAATGACAATAGTATATCATCAAATTATTGACAAAACAACTCTTGGCACTAAAAACGTTTATGTAGCGACAAGTAACTAGATCTGACACTGAAAGAATATGAGACAAAATTCCACTGCAACATTTTCGTGGTCACTAGGAACCAAACCTTTTAATTAATTAGTAAGAAGAAATTCTAATTTGTTATTTTCTTGACAAAGTGTCACTAATATTCAATTTTATTATACCGATGGCCAAAGTTATCAATTACCATAGGTAATAGAAGGGAAGGTCACATATCTATATCATAAACAAATGGTAAGGGATTGTAAAAGATAATTCGGTTGAGTAGCAAATACCGAAGATGAGCAGGAAACCTACGATGAGAACATTAGAAATATTTGTACATCCCATGCTTGGTTGGTTCTCAAAAAGTCCTGATAAATAAATAGTTGAGCAACCATACCAAACAAAATCTCGATCAAACAAAGCACACAAAAGAAGAGAAAACAAGAGATGATGAGAGACTACTCCACAACAAAGTCTCTCTAACTTCACGGAGGCATTTTTATTGTGTAATAAAGGAAAAATTTTCCAAAAGTACATTGTGGTTTCTTTAATTTTAAACTGTTGGACCTAAATCTTTTTACAAATAAGGGAAACTTTGAGGTTTCTGTTGGTCCTCTGGTGGGCTATCTCGATGTCCTCTGGAACTTCCGGACTCCTTCTATCAGGTACACAGCAGCAACTCAATCTGTGAAGAAGAAATAGGAAAAACTTGTATGAGTATTTGATTTTGAGATTTTCTCAAAGTAGGATTTTCTTGAGAGGGTTCCTGAACCCCCTCAGATTTCCTACTGTGCTTTCCTCTCTTAGAGCCCTTATCCAATCAGTTATAGATGAGCTCCATAACTGACCCAACTCTTACGGCTTATTATGGCCGTTACCGACCTTTCCACATATAGCGGTTGGATGGTCAGTCCAAATGTTTCTGTGCTGGGGTTGCCGAAAATAGCCACCTTATCTTCACATCTTCCACTTAACCATTCGAGCCAAATGATCTGACATACTAGTTTTCCTCCCACTTTTGTGGGGTTTTTCTAGTAATATCACATCATGATTGATATTGCAATCATTACCCATTGTGTGGTTTTTTTACCTACACAATACTCAAATATATCTCAAACATATGTTCGTAACATGTTTTGAGAAAAGATCCTCTATTATGCCTTTAGTCAAGGGGTCTACCAACATATCATGAGTTGGTATGTATGAAATAGATATTTCTTTTCTCATAACCATATCATGAACATAGTGGCATTTAACCATTATATGCTTGCTTTTAGAGTTTTCAGCTCCACTCTTAATTAGAGTAATTGCTGCATTGTTATCATAGTAAATGATCACTGGTTTATCGGTTATTTCTAGCTTCAAATCTCATATGAAGTGCCTTATCTAGACGGCACTCATTGCAGCCATGCAACAAGCCACATACTCAACTTCCTGTATATGCAATACTAAACAACCCTATTTATTACATGCCCAAGAAAGAACTCCACTTTTAAATAAGAATATTTATCCCGATATTGATTTGTTGTCATCTTTCATCCCAACAAAGTTAACATCTAAGTATCCTACTACTTTCAATTCATTTGCTTGAAAACATAATTTTAAGTCTTTTGTTCCTTTGAGATATCTTAAAATCCTTTTTACAGCTATCTAATGTTGTCATCCAGGATTACTTTGATATTTACTCACAAGACCAACAACAAAGTTGATATCAGGTCTTCTACACAGCATAGCATACATCAACCTACCCACAACTTGTGTATAAGGAATATTAGGCTTATCGTCCCCTTCGCCGAGACAATGAACCTTACTCAGTTTGACCCCTTTTACAACGGGTGTAATAGCAAACTTACATTCACCCATTTTGAACTTATTGAGGATATGTTACCTTACTCTGAAGGGTACACATAAATCAGTGTGAATGACTTCCAATAGGGTTGTTGCCCTTATTGTCTCTTTGAAAAAAAAATTCTTGTCATTTTTTCTTGTATACAAGCTTCACACTTGATGAAAGTGTTTTCATCAAATCTTAGCAGTAAGTCAAAGTTGGATAATTTTCTCAACTTTTTCAGACTTATTTGTCTAGGCATTCATGCCATACATTGACATCAACATTAAAGGCACAATTAATATAAGTAAAAGAACTTTCATTTTCATTGATTCTCAGTTTGAACAGTCCATGTTCTACATAAAATTCTCTAGAGAAAAATACACGCCCATGTTTCCCCATAAGTACTTTGCCAAAAACAAATCTAACTTCAAAACCTTTCTTCACTAAGACAATGACTGAAACCAGATTGCGCCGTATAGATGGTATAATCAATGCATCAATTAATACAACTGGTGTGCCTTATACAAAAATTCTAAAGAACCCAATATGTTGAACATTTAAGAAAGTATTATTTTTCATCTATACCCGATGTTCTCCTAGTTTATACTCCTTTAGATCCATTGCCCCTTCCTTGGTCTTCGAGATATGTTTAGTCGCTCTTGAGTCAATCCACCAACTAGTCATCGGGCGGTTCATATAGAGACATTATGATATTATGCAGATTATGTCCTGCTTCTCTGATTAACTGTGTTGCGGGTTGTTTTCTCCACTCTTCTTATTGTGGCAATCCCTCTTGTAATGTCCTATCTTTTCACAATTAAAACACTTGACCCGAAAAGCAGTTTCGTACGTTTTCTTAAAAGATTGACCACTCTTTTGTTATTTTTGTCAAATTTTTTGTTTGATTTATTTCTCCCTTGATTGGGTTTGGAGCTAGACTCTATCTCATCTTATACTACTAGCAAATTTTCTTTTCTGTTTTTATTCATGTGTTCTTGCTCAATTGTCAGTTTTAGGGGTAATTCAAAAAGGTTGATTTCATGCCCTAGTCTAAGGGCAGTAGTGACCATGCTCCATGATGGGAGAAGAATGTTCAGCATGGTGGATATCTGCATCGGTTACTATTTCTTTTAAAATATACTTTATACCTTTAAGTGTTAGAACTAGGGGTATTCTTCTATTCCATGTTTGGAAGTTTAGACTGTTTAGTTTTTATGTCTTTACCAAGTTATGACACACATATTCTGGAGTTCATTTTTATATGTTTGACAAATTTAATAAATAGACGGTATAATAGAAAAATATTTACCAAGCAACAAACCACAAATAATAGAAATTTGCTTCACATAATGCACAATATCCAAAAATTGGACTGTAAATAACTCATGGTTATATTTTAAAACAAGTTGGGATAAATCTATAATTTTTCCAAAAATTCCTACCTCTGATAATTTCTCAAAATACTAGGGGTAAAATAGTAATTTTATTTGTTTATCCAATTTTGTAATTTTCTAAAAAAGACTAAGGGCAGAGTAGTAAAACTAGAGTTTGGTTTTTTTAAGAAATTTGTTACTGATTAGGGGTAAATGCATAATTTTGCTCTAAAGTTTGAATCTCTAATTTTCACAAAAGATCGAGGCAGCTTTGTCTTTTGACACAGTGGTAATACTATAATATTTTTATCCGGTAAGGATAGGAAAGTAATTGAATCTCCTGATTTCTCGTAATTTTCATAAACTACTGGAGAGCAAAATGGACTTTTAGCCTGTTTGAGGGTAAAACTGTCTTTCTATTTGAAAATATTTGGATATTTTGGTAATTTTACCTAGTGGCAGTTTGTAATTTTCAAAAACCGACCAAGGTAGAATGGACTTTTCAGTCCACTACCCAAGGCGGTTTCCTAGAAACCATTTCCACTCACGGTTTTCTAATAGGTTTAAAAGGGAGGAGAGAGAGAGAGAGGAGCGTGAGTGGGGAGTGGTCATCCGCCTCTCCTCCACCGCTTCCTAGCTGGCCTGTGGCTGCCTTAGTTTCCCTCCAACTAGCCGTTGATCGCCTTTGGTTTCTCTTCTCGTCTGGTTGGACTACGATTGGTTGAGATTCCCTCTGGCTAGCCTCTGATCGCCTCTGGTTCATCTTCTCGTATGGCCTTTGGCCTGCAACTGCTTGAGATTTCCTTTCGCCTGGCCTTAGGCTGCCAGGATTTATCTCTAGCTAGCCTGTCGGTTACTTGGATTTTCCCTTTCAACTGGTTTTAGGCCGCTAGGGTCTGTCTGGTTGTCCTGAGTGTTTGGGTTTTCCCTTTTAGCTGGTTTCAGGCCGCTAGGGTTTGCGTTTGGCTAGCCTTCCAATCGCTTGGGTTTTCTCTTTCGGTTTTGTGAATTGTTTTCTGATTGTCTCAGGCCACAAACTGTGGTTTTCGATAATTTACCGTCAGGGATGTTCTCTTCCCTTTTTGTTTTGTTTTTTCTTTCTTCTCCCTTTGTTTTGTACAAAACTAAAATGTACCTGTTTTACATGATAAACGAGACTCTGATACCAATGTTGGTCCCTAGTGGGTATCTCGACGTTCTCTGTAACTTCTGGTCTCCTTCTATTAGGTATACAACAATAACTCGGTCTGTGAAGAAGAAACAGGAAAAACTGGTATGAGTATTTGATTTTGAGGTTTTTTCATAGTAGGATTTTTTTGAGAGGGTTTCACTTCATGTTTTTCACACACTTTGATCTCTGCACTGCTCTGTATTTATAGAGTAGCACGTACTCCTGAATACCCTCAGACTCCCTATTGAGCTTTTCTCTCCTGGAACCCTTATCCAGTCGATTACGGATGAGCTCCATAATTGACCGGCTGTTACGGATTGTTATGGCCGTTACAAACCATTCCCGCAACCTTTCCATGGATGGCCAGTCCAACCATTTCTGTACTGGGGCTGCCGAGAATGGTCACCTTATCTTCACAGCCATTAATCGTATAGGGACCTCATGACTAATGGTGCTAATAAAATAACTACTCCCATTTGATTATGTCAACCTCAGGTCCATATTTGACAATGGCTGAAACGTCAAGTCGTTCCTAAAATGAGAAAAAATTCAAGTCCCGAAGTACTTTTGTAAAATTTTCTGAATGTATGCAGTGAGATTTACTATCTCAAGCATCAATTTCTGTTATAGATTGGCTTCTTTGCTTATTCTGAGATTTCCATTATACGAAACAACGTGATTGCCTGTGTGTAGCACACACCTCTTTGCTTGATTATCTGATAACATGCTTTTCCATTAGATTACAAACAGCTAACATTTTCAGCAGATTCTGATATAGAATGAACTTTTCCATTATCTGAACTAGCATGACCCCTTGATGATAAGACGCCCTTCTTGCTTAACTGCTCACACTCTGTTCTTGGTTGTTGCTTCGGTTGATGGGGAAATGGATCCGGGTCCAAAGCTTAGTAAAATTACGCTGATGCAAGGACCACACTCCAAATCCAGAGTCTACTGTGTAAAATATATAGATCTGTATCAACGTTTCAACAAAAATAAAGGTATTAGCATAATAGGAACAGGAAATATTTTGAATATCTTACGGGACCCTGCATTGTCCGGGGTACTGGCATGCGTATATGCAATATCTTGTATAGAATGATAGATAGCAACACTTTTTTTTGGTGAATAGAAATTCATTAAGAACCTAAAACATTAAAAGATTAGAAAGATAAATATCACGATGTACATTGTGTTCTGTATCACATTATACGGTGTGATATGCATCAACAAAATTGTTTTTTTGAAAATGATACAAGTACTTAGATCATATCAACCCACTTACTGGTGTAAGGATATCATACAAAATGATACGTTTACAACATCGACAATAGGCCTCGGGTATCATGGGGTGCCAAGAGTCCTAGTCTCGCAGTTTTATACTGTGGACTCCTATACATGGTTTCTTGGACCTACAAGACACACACACACACATAGAGAGAGAGAGAGAGAGAGAGAGAGAGAGAGAGAGAGATTTCTCTGTTGACAACACCATAAACTGTTTTATTTTGGAAGGTTACAAAGTTAAAATAACGATTAGATATTGGAGTTTACTTGTTTTCCTTTCACGAGGCGAAACTCACCGACTCCTTTGGATTGAGCCTGGTTCCTAAAATTAGCTAGGATTTAGAGCTACCCAACCCAACAAAGCTATGTCTATTATGTCGAGATATCATTTAATATTGAAGGTTAGTTATCCAACATTAATCATGTTGGGGAAAAGAACTTATGCCATCTGCTATTGTTTGAGTGGAGCTTCAGAATTTCAGAGACTTGCGAGTGTGAATGGACGCATTCGCGACTTAAGAGGGTCGGGCCTGGAGCGTAAGAATATCGCATGCCCAACTCTTCATGAATACAAGGTCAGATCTTTTTTGCTAAGAAAGGAACCAGAGGAACGATTTTACTATTTGAACAGCTCCTCATATAGACACTGGACCGCTTCTATGGGCGAATACTAATGCATTTTTTCGCCAACTGTCTACAATTTTTTATATCCTCTATGTAGCGTGAGCTTGTCATTATCTGATGTACTTAAAGAATCGAGTTTTTCTTTAATTGCTATATATATATATATATATATATATATATATACACATCCATGCACATACCCATTCATGATTGAAACCACTTAAAAATCTTCATCATTTGATCTGCCTGATCACCCTTGGAGATTTGAATTTTAAAAATATTTAATACACATAGATATTTAATGTGAAGTATGAAAAATATAATGATACTTTTCAATTTTTAAATTCAAATCACTACCATTGATCATGCCAATCGAACAATCTCAAATAGATTTTCTACTAGTTTGTGGTGTCCATATGCTTGGTTAGTGAATCTCTCGGGCTTATTACAACTGAAAACAAAACGCTTCCAATGATGTAGATATTGAGAATTGACCTAGAATCATATTACATATGATGATATGGTGATTAAGCGCCCCACTATTTTTCAGTTTTGATTATGTAGTAGCATGTTCTCGTGCAATGCACTACAACATGAAGGATTTGTCTTATCTCTTTATAGGATCGTCTCCGGTGTTCTCTATGATACAGCGGAAGAGTGGAAGAGCCAAAGAAGACTAGCTCACCGGCAAGGAGAAGAAAAATGGGGCAGGAGGATTCATAGTTACCCACAAACGGATTACTAGGGAAGATTTTCTTTTTTCTGAGTGTAATGTATTCTTGTGTTTTATTACTATAATCGCTACAATATTTATAGTGAAAATATTTTCCTGAAAACAGCTTCATCTTCCCTGTCTTTCCTATTCAAGGCTTTCTGTTACAAACCTTTAAACTTGTCTTTTAACATATACGTTTTATCTCGAGGTAACGTATCCATGAAAACGAGAAGATGGCTTGTCTTCCTGTTTTCCATAGATTTAATGTTAAGAATGGTCAAATATGGTGTTACATCTCTCACTTAGCCATTTGAGTCAAGCATTATGACACTGCTTTTTACCTCCCACTTTTGGGGTTTTTCCACCTCGTAACTACTATGATTGCAAGTGTAATTGCAATCGATACATGTCGTGTGGTTTTTCGTATACAATATGTTATTTCCTACATAACATATGTAATTTAATACACTTCAAAAAATCCTCAAACCCGTGTTTACAACATGCTTTGAGAAAAAATCCTCTAGTATGCCTTTGGTCAAGGGGTATGCCAATATATCATTAGTTGGCATATATGATGAAAATCTCATTTCTCTTAACTATATCATGGACATAGTGGTACTTAACCATTATATACTTGATTCTAGAACTATCGGCTCTACCATTAATTAGAGTAATTGTTGAATTATTATCATAATAAATGGCAATCGACTCATTGGCTATATACAACTTCATATCACGTATGAAGCAGCTTATCCAAACAATACTTGTTGTAGCCTTACAATAAGCAACATACTCAGCTTCTTGTATATTTAATGTTACATAACCTTATTTTTTACAAGCCTAAGAAACAGCCCCGCCTCTAAATAAAAATATTTATCCAGAGGTTGATTTGCTATCATCTTTGCTCCAACAAAGTCAGTATATGAGTATCCTACCACTTTCAATTCATTTGCTTGAAAATACAGTTTCAAGTCTTTTGTTATTTTAAGATATCTTAAAATCTTTTTTACAACTATCAAATGTTGTCAACCAAGATTACTTTGATATCTATTTACAAGACCAACAACGAAGCTAATATCAGGTTTTCTACATAACATAGCATAAATTAAGTTATAAAGAACTTATGTATAAAGAACGTTAGGCTTGTTGTCTCCTGCACTGGGACAATCAGTCTTACTCAATTTAACCCCTTTCACAACGGATATGGTTGGAGGTTTACATTCATCCATTTTAAACTTCTTGAGGATATATTCTATATATCTTTTTTGATGTAGGCATTAGAGTTTAAATTTTCTATTTTGAGAAATCTTTATACCTAGAATATAAGATGTCTCTCTCATATCCTTCATTTTAAACTTTGAGTTTAACCATGACTTGGTTTTGACAATCATCTCATTGTCATTCTTAGTCAACAATATGTCATCTACATATAATGATAGAATGACAAAGTGGCTTCTACTATTTCGTACATACACATTATGGTCAAGATTATTAGTCATAAACCCAAGTTGCTATAGCATTTTTAAAAGTCAAATACCATTAACAAGGTGATTGCTTAAGGTCATATAAGGATTTTTTTTAACCTATATATTTTATCCACTTGGTCTTTAACACTATATCTTTATGGTTGTTGCATATATATGATTTCATCTAAATCTCTATTTAAAAAAATAATTTTTACATGTAACTGATGTAAATCCAAATCATAATATGCTAAAATTGTCAAGATTATCCTTATAGATGTAAATTTCCGAGCAAGAGAATATGTCTCAACATAATTCATCTCCTCCTTTTACGAGAATCCCTTTGCAACCAGTCTCACCTTATACTTTCTGTAGATGCATCGACTTTATATATCTTTTTCAGAACTCATTTACAATTAATGACTTTTCTTCCTTTTAGCAAATCAGACAATTCTTAGACTTGATTTTTTTTTAATTGATTCAATTTTCTCATCTATGGCCTTTTCCCAATCTGACGATTTAGATGAGTCAATAGTCTACTAATATGTTAAGTTATCAGTCAGCTCATCTAAATCCACCGAATTACATTCTCAATAAAATACTTTGATTATATACCCTAATTGACTCTAAACTTCCTACTTATATTCTTTAAATATTTTAAGTACCTTAGATTTATGTGCTAAGAGATTTATATGTATATCTCGAGTAATAATCAATATAGGTTATGAAATAAACCTTTCTTCGAAGTAATCTCAATCTAAATGGTCTACATAAATCAGTGTGAATGATTTCTAATAGGATTGTTGCCCTAGTTATACTTTGAGAAGTATTTTTCTTGTCATTTTACCTTGTATATAGGCTTCACACTTGCTAAAACTATTTTCCTGAAATCTGAGCAACAAGTCAAAGTTGGATAATTTTCTCAACTTTTTCAGACTTATGTGCCCTAAGTGTTTATGCCATACATTTACATCGACATTTAAGACACAATCATTATAAGCAAAAAAACCATCATTTTCATTAATATTAATTTTAAACAATCCATGTTTAACATCAAATAATCTAGAGAAAGTAATCTTACCATGCTTTCTCACAATTACATTGCTAGAAATAAACCTGACTTCAAAATTTTTCTTAACCAAGGCAAGGACCAAAACCAAATTACACCTTATTGATGGTATAATTAATACATCAATCAATACAACTAGTGTACCTTGTACATAAATTCTAAATGACCTAACCCAAAAGACATTTGAGAAAATGTTATTTTCTATATATACGCAATGTTCTCTTGGTTTATATTCTTTTAGGTTCATAGCCTCCTTTTTGAGATATATATTGTTGATCCTAAATCAATCCACAAATCAGTTACTAAGTACACCATATAGTAGCATTCAAAAATCATGCAAATTATGTTATGCTTCTCCGATTGGCTATGTTATTGGGTGTTTCTACTGTTCATCTTCTTGTTGCAATAATCCCTCTTATAGTATCCTATTTTTCCACAATTGAAGTACTTGATCCGAGAAATGGTTTTCTGTGACTTCTTAAAAAATTGACCGTCTTTCTTGTTATTTTTGTCAAATATCTTGTTTGGTTTATTCTTTCTCTAGTTTAGTCTCAAGCTTAACCTTATTTCATCTTGAGCTACTAGTAATTTATCCTTCTTGTTTTTATTCATATGCTCTTTTTCAATTGCTAGTTTAAGGGATAATTTAGAAAAGTTTGTTTATGCCCCTAATCTAAGGATAGTGATAACTATATTCATGAAGGGGAGGACTGTTTAGGATAGTGGATATTTGTATGGCTTCGGGGATGACTGATTTTACTACAACTAAGTTTCTTGTCATTACCAATATATGGTTAACATGATCTACTACATAATCTCCATTTTATAGGAGTTGAATTTTTGTAGTAATAATTGGATATGTAACTTGGATGTAGTATTATATTTACCTCTTATTAAGTCAAACAGCTTTTTAGTAGCCTTGTATTCCTCGAAAGCCCTAATTAGGTCATCCTTCGTATATGTTAGCATTATGGTTCTTGTTATTGTGTCATCTTTAAGGAATGTTTTACATATTTTCTTTTCTTCTTCTATTGCATTGAGAGTAGGGGTAAAATTATTTTCCTTAGTACATATTCTACACCTTCTAGTGTATGTGTCAACGAGTACATCTTTTTTACATTTCTGAAATTTAGACCGTTTAACTTTTTAGTTTTTACTAATTCTGATACACATATTCTTGAATTAATTTTGGCTTGTTTGGCAAAAGTAATAATAAGATGGTTTAAAAGAAAAACATGCAACATGCAACATATAATAGATAATCTTCACCATGCAATGTATAAAATAACCAAGTAGGAAATAACTCCAGGTATCAAAAAGTAATTTCAAATAATGCTTAGTTACCATTTTGAAATATTCTCAATCTGACTCCTTTATTTCAGAACCAATCTAGACATAAATCTGTAATTTTCCTTATTTCTTATCATTATAATTTCCCTAACATTTTAAGGGTAAATTAGTAATTTTGTTTGTCTGTCTGGTTTTATAATTATCCAAAAAAGAACAAGGACAAAAATACAAAATTATGCTGATTTTTCAAAGATTTTCAAAATTGATTGGGGACAAAACGATAATTCTACCTCTTATTTTGAATCTGTAATTATGCCTAAAGACAAAGGGCATAATCATCCTTTAACTCAATGACAGACCTATGAATATCTGCACGTTTAAGGATAACTATGTAATTCAACAAGCTAGTAATTGGTAAATTTTAGAAACTACCAAGAGGACTGAATGGTCCTTTCATTCACTTAAGTGCAAAATTGTCTTTTGACTTTAAAATATCTGAATTTTTTTAGTTTTACCCTATGACAGTTTGTTATTTTTTTGAAGAACCAAAGGTAGAATGAATTTTTCAATTTATTGCTAGAGGCAACTTCCTAAAAACTGTCTATACTTTCTCTAAAACCACGACATAGGTGGTTTTGCAGAGAGAGAGAGAGAGATCAGTGGAAGGGAGGAAGGAGGGAGAGTGAGGGAGGGAGGCGATTAGAGAAGACGATCGTCCTCCGATTACCTGTTTGGTTCTTTTGTGAGTTCCCCTTCCCTTTTCCTTTTTCATTCTCATGCCACCTATGCGGGTGGCTTCTGATTGTCTGTTTGGTTTCTCTTTTTTTTCTATCAAACTCAGATCACTTGCGTAGTGGCTCCGATGGTCTGTCTAATTTTTTCAGTAATAACAAGGAGTATTTTGTATTTTTTCTTTCCTCTTCTCTTTTGGTTGTAAACGGAGGATAATCGTATGTATCCTCGCTCTCTATTACTTTTGGTTTTTTCGTAAGGAAAAAACTTATGCCGAAAAAATTGTGTGGCATACTTCTCTTCTTTCTTTTTTTTCAAATCACTAACAGTGTACCTATTACGGACTCCAGTCAAACATTGGCTCTTATACCACTTAAGAATTTGCCTTACCTCTTTGTAGGATTGTTTATGATGTTCTCAACGATGCAGCGTAAGAGTGAAAGGGTCGAAAAAGACTAACTCCATAAAAGAGAAAAGAAAATTGGAGCACAAGGATTCATGATTAACTATAGACGGACTACCAAGAAAGCTTTTTTTTTCTTAGTGTTTTATATTTTTATATATTTTTTATTATAATTGCTACAATATTTATAGTGAAAATCTTTTACTGAAAATAATTAAGAGCTTCATCTTCTCTATTCTTCTTCTTTTGTTTTTTAAACTTATCTTTTAACATATAGGTTTCATGTCGAGAAAATGTATCTACAAACACGAGAAGCCCATTTTCCATGAATTTAGCGTCTAGAATGGGCAAATCCAACATTATACCAAGGCGGGAAGCTTCCTTCGTCAAAGAGGCCATCTTCCTTTAATTGTGTACCTTTCAATGATATGACACTTGCATCCTAGATTCCCACCCAACTCCCTCCAATAATTATTGCAATGTTAACATCACGTTAGAATATTCTTTGTGGAATTCTGTGGTTGAAAACCTTTTGACAGGGACCTAACTGGGAGAATCAAACTTGTGCAGTTGAACACGCCTTGTAGAGATGCACAGAATTAAGCATAACGTGAAAATACAAACTTGATACTATGAATTTAAGCACGAGAGGAAAGAAAAGTATCAAGAAGATATCTCAGCTGATACTTAATGAACACAGGGAACAATTAATATACATCCAAAGAAGGAACATAAAGGCAGCTATCAAAAATACAAATGCTTTAGTATAGGAAAGATACTATTCATGAACTATCTGCATCAATACAATGGCGTTAGAGGGATGTTAGAAGAAGAGGTGGATGTCTGGCAAATTCCATAGTAAACAGAATGAATAAAATCCGTTAAGTAAATATATGGATGTGATTATGTGAAGAGTTGCAACTGTTCGGAAAAGACCATTGAGTGACTGGTTGTATCTTTATTTCGAAAGCAAAAAGTCTCTAAAATAGCCGATTCGTCGGATCAAAAGCTAAGGATTGGTTTTTACCAACATTGAGAATGGTGCATTCAGAGCGTCAGCTCAACTGGAAGGACACTCGGCTCACAAGATAAAGGTGATGAATTTGACTCCCATGGCGTGCCTGGCTTCAGCCTCCCATTGTAACAACAAAAAGAATCATTGAGAATGATCCACAATCGTCTTTACCTTTCTATCATAGAATATCATAGGATTATTGTTTTGTAGGAAGCATTGATAATCGATGGTTTAATAGCCTTAGTGCAAAATGAATCATGTGTTTTACGTCAACGTTTCATGATGTGCGCTTGGATATAGATACTGATAGAGCAAACCAAGTCTAAACGTTAGCAATAAACGCACCTTTAAGAGTTATTATTAAATATACATGATTGTATTCTTCTACTTGAAAAGAAAGTCTTCTTCAGCTTATAGCTGTTTAGTGGTCTAGTGTATAAGCGAGTTCATCCAACACCGATTACATTAGCTTATCTATCTCACACCAATGACCTTCAGGCATAAACTTTACCTTTCTACAATTACAACATTGAATCATTACCAGAAAGAAAAGCCATCAACAATCTGGCAGCACTGGGATTACAGTAATCGTGATTGATCCTGTAACATTAAAATCAAGAGAATTCAAGGATCTAGCCCGGCGGGACCGCCGACGATTCTCGCGGTGTCAAAGTTGGGCGTTGAGATTGTTGCGTGTGCAAAAGGCAATAGAGGCCGTCGGGATTGACAGGCTTTGGAGATTCTCCTAGACTTCTGCCAAGTACTTGAAAACTATGTGGCAAAAGACTTCTCTTTTCCTTTTTCTTTCGGTTCTCCAAACATCTCAGAGCTCGCCGAAAGGATATATCAAGACTGATCACTTAGACGACAAAATTTGTTAAGTCAAGTAATGTTGTATCAATACTCAAACCTGTACAACAAAAGTTGAAGGATATGCTGAGTTGCTTTGTGTGTCATAATTTATCATATTTTCTCATAAAAGCACAAAATCCTCTATAGCACTATTGATATATGTGTTGTCCGATTAACTTTGAATCCACATAGGGTCGTTGATTCATTGGCATGCCAATGCATCCATAAGTAAAATCACGTTTTCGGTCCTTGGAATCTTTAATTAAAGGCAATCCAAGTAGTCTTTGATCAACAACGATAAAGTGGAGGATGATTCGTTCGAGAAAAACATGAGGGAGGCAAGAGAAATATCATTTATCAACTCCTAAGAATGCGAATTTAAAGAAAGAAGTAAAGACAAAAAGGAAATCAAGGAAAGTGGTAGTGCATGGAAAATGAAGGAAATTAAAGTGTACATTTGATTCATTGAGCAAGTTCCAATTACATGCACACGGTCCCTTCTTTAGTGAAGGAAGATGATTTTTAAAATAAATAATCTAAATGTTGAAGATCATAAAAAGTAAGAAATATATTGGATATAATATGGCGATATCATGTGATATACTGGATTTTCTTAACCCCAAATGCCATCATATGCGAGGAGTCACTGACATGCTATAATTGTCGCTCTTCCCAAGTAAGAAACCCGAGCAGGCAATTTGAGGATATCCAAGGAGAGTAGTAATGAGCTATTATGGAAAGGTAAGGACCCTATATCGTTCAGGGTATATTGTATAGCATGATAGCTACAAATAGCTTTTTTTAATGAATAAAAATTAATTAAGAACCTTAAACATTAAAATACCATGACATACATTATGTGCTGTATCAAATTATACCGATGCAATACACATCAATAAGTTGATTTTTCGAAAACTATACAAGTGCTTAGATCATATCAATGAAAACGATGTTACTGTATTTCATCATACAAAATGATACGATAATTATAACATTGACAGTAGGCCTTAGGTATCAAGGGGTGCCAAGGGTCCTATTACCACGGTCTTATACTGTGAATTTTGATACAAACCCCCTAAGCAGGTCTTCCGGAGCTATAGATGAGTGACAGAGAGAGAGGGGAGAAACTATTATAGTTTCTATTAAAACACCATTAACTTTTTGTTTTGGAAAGTTAAGATGAGCATCGAGACCCGTAGGGAGGTTCAGTCGAGGCGTCGGCACATGCCATCAGTCAGGTAGATTGTGTTGGTTTAGTGTTTTGGGTTGTCGTGCTGGTTCAGTGTTTTGGGTTGTCGTGTTGGTTCAGTGTTATGTGTCTAGTGTAGTAGGAGTCGAATCCGATCTAGATCCAAATTAGGGTTTCATGGGGATGGCCTCATCTATATAGGAAAGCATTCGAGGGTTAGAATCCCATCTAGATCCAAATTAGGGCTTATAAGAGAACATCTGAGAGTTTATGAGTTAGGTATTCTGCTCTCGAGAGATAGGGGATCAGTCAAGAGAGAGCGAGAGAGTATTGTTTCCTTCCTCTTGATGTGTATGAGCACGGTCGAGGGACATCGTGTGCTACTCCATTAGAGAAACTTGAGGAAGAGTCCTTGTACCTGGCTTTTGATTATATAAGATTATCCTTTTCCAGTTTATGTGTGTTTACGGACTGGTCCGTTGAGAGGATCGACGCCACCACCGAACGGTCGATCACATTTGCCTCTGCATGCGAAATGGTCATCACCCGATTACTTTTTGGTGATAGTTACAACGTTAAAAGTTTTTAAGTGTAACGGTTAAATAATTGAGGCTTACATGTTTTCCTTTCAAGAGGAGAGACTCACTGAACTCCTTTGGACTGAATCTGGTTACGGAAATTAGATAGAATTTAGAGCTACCTTCACAACAAATCTGTGGCCGTCATGTCGAGACGTCATTTAATACTGAAGGTTACTTATCCAACACTAATCATGTTGAAGCAAAAAAAAAGAAACTCATGCCATCTGCTATTGTTTGATGGAGCTTTAGAATTTCATAAACTCGTACGTCTGAGTAGAGACATCCGCGACTTGGTGGGTCGCGCCCGGAGCGTAAGAATATCGCACACTCAACCCTTCAACAACACAAGTGCAGATTTTCTTCGGCGAAGAAAGGAGGAGGAAGATTTTACTATCTGGCCCGCGCTTCTTAGAGACACTGGACTGCTTCATGCTTGGAAAAGACGGTTTTGATGGATGAGAAGAACCAACCACTTGAGATTGCCAACCACCGGCGGACTTACATTGAGCAGAGATAGGGCGTCCCCCCAACTTAAAATTTGAGAACGAAAATCAACAGAAAAGCCATAGCCCATCGCTGAATCTGTGAGCTATGACACACAAATACTCTAAACTAGACAAGTTCCATGGGCTATTCGCCGAAACAGAAAAGAATTTCTAGATCCATCATAAAGCATGTGTCCTACTAAAGGTTGGATATGGATCTGGCTGCAAATGGTTCACTAGTCATCGAGTTCCCCTGCACATAGGGCTCAGCAGCGAAACTTGTTGATATGAAATGTGACACGTCTAGAGTCATTTCAATATCAATTTTCTTTATATATTTGTTGGTGCCCAAAAAAATGCATGAGGGTACTAGGTTAAGGAGGTAAGTTTTGCTAAAAAGGGGAGGCTCATGTCGTGACCTTGAGAATGTGAAACAGGCCTATCACCTCAAACTACTCTTACATATTATGAGGTCAATTGACACCCCAATCAGCACGGTGGCAAAAAAAAATAGGATAAATAGAGAACTCGAGAGTTATTGAGGATCACGTCTAAAAATCTTGACTGATATTTGTTGTTTATGTGAAAATCAATAAATAGGTATGTGTAATCAAGAGGTATGAATCCAGAAATCAATGATACAATTATAGTTTTTGCTTCTTTTACTTTCTTAGGAGTAGCTCTTTCATCTTCTAGAGAATATCGAGTGTCTATGCAACCCTGTTTGTAATCGAGATACCCACAATCAGTTTCTCGAACATCATTTCATCCCTTGATACCTTATGCATTCATGTTTCTCCCTTGAGCACAAAGGTTAGAATTCTCTAGCATGTCCTATGATTTCTAGTTTTCTTCTTGTATGTACCGAGTTGTGTCATTTCATGGTATTTTCCAACACAAACGTTGATCATTCATCACTGTCACCAAGCGAGAGCTCCTGGATTCTTGGCCCGAATGATCCAGTAGCCATCCACCACCCCAATAATGAGAACATGTTTGTGACGTTTGTGTCATCCTCATGTTCAATTAAATGATGATGTTCTTAAATGTCTTTGACTGTCAGTTGATGATTGGTTGTGGAGATAATTTGGACATCTTCAGATGACCATGTTCCGCTAGATGACAGAAATTATATCTATCATGATCGTTAATCAACTGGTTATCATCCAAGATAAGGATTTGTTGGCTGATAAATAGAGGTAAGCTACAGAAGTCACCGATCAAATAGCATTCCAACAAGCACTAATGTTTGGAACCACAACATCTTAGGACCATCCATAGCTCAAGACCTGACTTGCAATACTTACGAGTCAATATTGATGGGCAATCACTCGAGTTTTCAATCCTAGTTTTGTCCTTTCAAACATTTACTACTACCCAACCATATGTTTCCTCGACACTATCTAATATGTCGAGGGATGTTTACCAAATGCTAAGGGAAACTTATCTAGGATCTCATCCTATGGTTCCTCCAACTGCTCCAAGTTAATGGTGGCTCAAACATAAGAGGGTATTCTACCACGGGTACAACAACCGGATTTTGAGCTTTCGATTTTCCAACCTCATGTTGCATATCAATCTAAAGAGTTATCATTTCAACCGCATCAGGTAATGTTTCCACCACTGGGAATTCCACTCCAAGCTAACACCTACAAATTTAATGAATCTTCATCAAAAAGTTAGTGAAACTATAGATGTAGCTTGGTTATACATTGCTAGATGCAGCTCCCTGAGGCTCAATACTTGGTCTTGGAGTGGAATTCCCAACATGTGCAGTTTAAGAAAGGTTTAGCAAGACATTTTTGCCCAACTCTAGTCCAATTGGTTAACCAACCGGCATTGGTCAAATACATCTTGAACATTGCAAATGCATTAGGCAACAAGGGAAAAGTCTCGAGGCACAATGAGGAGCAAACTCAGATTTCTTGCTTGAAAGATATGATCCAAGATACCGATGACGAATTTGACTCGGCATAAGTAATGGTTGTCGAGTTAACATACAAACCTCTTTATGTTTGCAATGCTCTTTTATCTCAAAGGAGAAAGAAAAAGAAATATAGCTTTTCGATATCTCAAAAGTTTATCATATCTTTGATTTGCTTATAAAGGATTCACAAATCCATTTGTCGGAAGGACATTCAATACCATCCTGAGAAGAGCTTAAGAAAATGTCATGATATTGCAAGTGTTACAACCTAACTTCTATAAACAATGTGTCAAATTATCTTCTAATGCTATTAGGGATAGTCAACTTAGGTTTTCAAGCAACAAACTTGGGATTGGTACAAATTTGTTCCCACCTATATCAGTCGTTGTGGAAGATGGTCTTGTTTTACCACTTTGCACCATTATAGTGGATCATAGACTACAAACTCGATTCACACCAGACGAGGAGAGTTGATCATTGTCACGTATATCTCTCTATTGAAAAATATCATAATATGTGGAGTTTGGTGAGAGTGGAGGTAATGGACAAACAT